>CM053585.1:361416985-361494064 GCA_028646515.1 Pseudochirops corinnae
CTCATGTTGTACCATTGACCCATGGAGAAACTCCTGCATTTCTCCAGCCCCACCAAACAGCGCGGTGCCAAGTGTGTGGGGAAGATGCGGCTCCTTTACCTTGTTCCAGAGATTCCCTCACTTCCCTGATGCCACCCTGCTTGGCTTTTCCAGGCCAGTCTTCCCCCTGCCTTGTCTGCCCCAGAATAGGTGGGGGAGTGCAGTGACCCCAGAGCCCCAGGACTGGACTTCCTGTGGTGGGACTGCCCTAGGCCCTCCCTTCCTTCCCCTGTGTCGCCCTCCCACTTCTCCTGGGGGAGTGGGGTGTCTGCTTGCTGCTTGTTCAAGTTGCCTGGTTTGCGTCAGTGTTTGGTTCCAGCTCTTAAGCTCTCTCCCCTACTCCCACTCTGGGCTCTCACATTCCCCCTTCCCTTCTCCATGACAGGGGAGAGGAGCTCCTTGCCCTGGTTGGAACAGAAGGAATGGGGCCTCTAGGGGAAGGGAGGAACTGAGCTGCTGTGCTGCTGGGGGACCTAGACCTCTGGCCTCCCCCCACCCTCCCTTCCCTGCACTATGATGTATGAAATGTATGTACAGACCAGAGATGTTTATATGGCCAATAAAGATGGAGTTTCCATATTTATCAGTATGGCTGGGATGCCCGCATCCTTGGCAGGAGAAGTTCGCGTTGCAGTGGAGGATGGGACAGGGACCTAACAGCTTTCGATAACTGAGGGTGGCATCAGGGAGACGGGTAATACAGGTGTGCACAGGGAGATACATACAGGAGAGACATGCATGATCCTATGGCCAGGCAGGGGGAGTGAGGGCAGAGGAGACACATAGAAGCAAGTGACCGGTCCCCCTGGGAGCTGCTACAACTCCAGCACATCACCAGCTCTGACTAAAGCTCATAGAAATTCTTTATTAGACAAAAATAGACTCTTTTTTTTCTTCATATAATCCCATCCTGCTCTCTCTTTATGGTAGGAGTCAGCAGGAGGAGGGGCACAGTCCTCCCCCCTCCCCCTTCTCCCTTTGCCTCTGCTCTGGCCTCCAGCTGAGGGGAGCTGGCAGTACTACAGCCCCTTCCAGACCTGGGTCCTCTCAGGCAGGGCCGTCCCGGACCCCTGTGGCTAACCTGACACCACCCCTTTCTGCACCCAAACCATCCCCTTCCCCTCTGCTCACCTACAGTTACCATCTCCTATGCTCATCTGGTCTGTGTGGCAGGCGGGAGTGGCGGTGGGGGTAGGGAGTGGGGGGGTGTCACAGGAAGCCCCTTGCTTGTGATTGGGGGCAAGGGCAAAGGTCAGTGGGGGGCTGGGAGGGGAAGGGGACGTTAATATGGGTTTAGCCTCCGTCACCCCCTCTTCACTTTCTCTGACCCAGCAGGACTTTGGTGATGAAAGTGACAATGGCTACAGCTGGCTGGTCAGGATCGAGCTCCGAAAAGAGATGGCATACGTTTTCCCAGGGGCTGCCAGGCTTCCTGGCCACAAAACCAAAGATCCTAAGAAATCAGCAGGGCAGAGGGTGAGGGTGGGAAAAAGAGGCCTGGAAATACATTAGACTGGGGGTGAAGCTGTCTCTGGAGGGTTCCCAGCTGATGGGTCAGAGATCTTCGAGCAGGGTTGGGAATGCCTGGGCCTTGGGGGGGAGAAGGGGAAGGGCCTCAGATCCCCAGGGGAGTAGTGGACTTACTTGGAGGTGGTTCCATCTGTGTTGGTCCATCTGCAGAGGAAGAATAACTGGTGTAAGGGCCCTGATGTAAGGAAGTGATCTAGCTTCCTTCCAGGAGGGACCAAGGGGCAGTAATGAAGGAAGGCCTTTACCTTCTGTCTTGAGGGTCTATGCTGCAGAAGGTGATGCTGTTCACTGGGTAATGTCGCCGGAAAAAGAGCCTAGAAATGGGATTGGGGATGACATCAGACTTGAGAGGGGCCTTGTGGCCATAATGAATCAGGCTTTGAGGGTAAGTGAGGGAAAGCAGGAGTTTAGGCTCATAAGAACTTACTTCCGATGGTTATCTGTCAGAGTGATGCCCTGGGCCGAGACCTTGAAGTGGACAGTGACTGGAGTCGGAGTGGGGCTGCAGTTCAGAGCAGCTGAACTAGCCCGGGCCACAGCCTGGGGGCCGGTCAGGGACTCAGTCTCCACGGACGTCAGATACAATACGCTGCAGGCTGGGGGTGGTGTCAGGGCGAGTGTGAGGAGACAATGGTGATCAGCAGAGTGCCTGAGGCTCTCAAACCAACCCCAGCCTCTTCCTATAGGGGTTGGCACTGCAACCCAGGGACAAGAAGCCTCCCAGGCTGGAGTCAGTATCAATGAGACCTGTTTTCTCTATTTCAACCTCGCCACCCCTCCCCCCATCCTCTCCTCCAGTTCCTTGCAAAGTATGGGGAAAGGGGGAGTTGTGTACCTGCTCCCTGCCGCAGGAGGTCTGATGCTGTGCTCATGTTGGTGTGTGCTGAAACCTCAGGAGTCTTGTCCAGGGGATCTGGGATGGGAGGATGGAAGTAAAGAATGTACTCAGAAGAGAGGAGGAGAGGCTGTCCCTAGAATCATGGCCTCTTGGGGCTAGGAGCCCCAAGCCAGCCAGCCAGGTTGGTTTAGGCTTGCTAGTGGCCTGAAGGCTCAGTTGGGAGCAAGGTGGGGGGAGGCCGTGGCACTCACCTTTACTAGGGATCCGGAGGCAGCAGGGAAGGGAGATGGGGGCAATAGAGTGTTGGGAGACCAGAGCTGACAGGCTGCCTATAGAGAAAAGGTGGTTAGGATCCTGGTTTCTCCTCTTGCCCTGCTCACCTGCTGTATTTCCCCAACACTTCCCACTGTACCATCCTTAAACCAATTCTTGCCCTCTGCCCACTTTCCCAATGATCTCAAACCCATCTCCCTAGACTTCTCACCAAAGTAGGGTTCACTGGGGCATCCTTTGATCTTCACCCCTTTGGGTCCTGTCTCGATGAGGAAATGACGGACCAGCTGTTCCAAGGGGTCACCTAAGAAAGGGGTAGGAAAAGATGCTGATTTGGGGACTGGTTTTCTACTCAAGTTCCTTACTCTTTGCCCTTTAGTAGAGAGAAAGGTAGTTTCTCCTCTCCTTGGCCCTTTGCAGCTCTCTTGCCTCTGGTGTATCCACCATATGGCACACTTTTTCCCCAAATCCTCGGTTCACCTTTCCAGGCCTGGGCGCTGGGTGGAGGTGTAGCCACTTTGAGTGCCAGCCCATATGCCCCTTGGAAGGAATGACTGTCTCGTATCAGGAATGCGCCAGGCTCCTTGTCCTTCAACAGGGAAATGGCTGGGAGGTAGGAGGAATAAGAAATAAATTGAGACTCCTGCCTATCTCCCAACCCCCTCAAAAAAAGCACCCCAATCTCTCCTCCCCCGACCCAAGGACATCAGAAAGAGTGCCAAGGGGTGGAGGCAGAAGGGTGAAAGGTAAAGGTATGGAGATGGGACCCAGAGGGACACTGAGGCAGGGACTCTGGGACTTGAGAAAGAGACTGTCTTCTTACCTTGGTCTCTTGACAGGTGTGGTTTATACCAGAACTTGGATGTGTCCTGTACAAACTTGACATTGCTCTGGCTTTCTTGGGGAGGGGGCTCTAGGAACACAGTGGGACAGTGGCTCTGGGACCCACCCCCCACTTGAAATCTACCCCCTAGCTCCAGCCTCTTCTACAACCCTCCTGAGAGAGAAAGGGTTGTTATAGTCTCTCAAAATTATCTTCCAGGGTCCAATCAATCAGTAAACAATAAGTGCCTATTATGTGCCAAGCACCGTCTTAGGCAAAACAATCCCTCCTCTTGGGTTCATGTTCCAGGTCTCCCCACCCCCATCCCCATCCCAGGTCGTACATGGATACCTGGAGAACTGGGGGCATCATCCGGAAGCAGGGGAGCAAAGGTGACATGGTGGGTGGTCCCTCTGCCTGGTGGAGAGGCACGCTCCCCACTCCACTGTCGGCCTGCCTGCTGCCCAGTTGCTGGTGGGTGCCGTTTCTCAGGTAATGGGGGCTGGGCAGCGCCGTTGGACTCATAAGCAGCAGCCAGTGGAAAGGCAGGTGTGGGTGAACTCTGTGGGGGCTCAGGGGCAGGCACAAGCCAAGGCATCTGGGCAGGCACAGGTGTGAGGGGTGATCCATCTGGACTGTCTGAGGGACCACGAGGACCCTGCCAGGTGGTATGACGGAGGCCAGGCAGCGTGGTAGGCACTGGGGTCCGGGGATTGGCACTGCCAGGGTACATGCCCGGGTTCCTCTCCTGAGGCCAGTCCCTGGGTGAGCTGGAAGGAGAGGCTGAATGGAAAGGGCTGGAGGTTGGGGGATCAGGCCCACTTGTTGAAGGCAAATCTGGAGTCTTTTCAGTATCCCCTTGGGGGACAGGGAGAGCTACTTCTGGATTCACTCTCAAGGCAGGTGCCAGACTAGGGGACCGACTCTCTCGATTCTGAGGGCTGTAAAGAAATGGAAGGAGGGGCAAAATCAACATAGGGAACCTTAGCTCTCATCCCCTTTTCCTAGAACCTGTTTGAGGGGTGGAGCTCAGAAAATGCTAACCTTTTGGCCTGGCCCCTCCCAGTACCACCCAATGCCAGCTTCCTCCCATGGCCTCTGTACCTTTCCTTGCTCTGGACTGGGCTGCTGGTATGAAGAGGGGTAGGGGAACCAGACAGATCAGATGGGACATTCTCTACACCCTGGGCATTTTGGGTTGGCCGGGGGACAGTAATGTGCCCATTGGGGCCCTCCTGCCATAAGCCTGGTTCTGGTGAATCTGTAGAAAGGAGGGTACAAGCAAAAGAAAGTCAAGATTGGGACAAAAACAAATTCATCTCCCACTGGAGGTGGGATCCATGTTTAGCTTCCCATTCTTCTTACAGACCCTTCTCCATCCCATTCATCACAGGACCCCATGCTCTTCCCAAGCCTCTCCCGGTACCCACCTCTTTGCCCTATAGCACCTTCCCCCACTTCCAGTCACAATGCTACTCACCTGTAGGTGCCAAGCTGCCTGTCTGAGCCAGGTGCCCCGGCAATGGGTACCCATCCCCTCCCTCCTCAGGAGGTATCTCGTAACTCAGCTTGCTGGATGGTGGGTAGGAGGGGCTTCCTGGCAAGATGGAGCCAGGACAGGGAGAGTGGACGCCAGGGCTGGGATACCCTCTGCTCTCACTGGGTGACACATAACCCCGGGCTGACCGCCCATATGTGGGGCAGTACCCGGGCATCGCTCCCCCACTGCTGTATGCCACCAGGGTAGGGTACCCTGGATGCCCGTACCTTCCTTCAGGGCAGAGAGCAAAGGGGTACCCCTCGTGACCATCCTCTCCGGCTTTAGGCTGCTTCAGACAATTGTAGTCAGGCACTGCAGCATGGTGGTGTCCATAAGTAGGCATTAGCAGTGGTACTGGGTGCCTGGTCCGTAGAGGGTGCAGTAGGGGCTTCCCTGGCTCTCCTGTCCACCCCTCACCTGCCTCCCTCTCCAGTCGTAGGCCATACAGGGCAGCTGTAGGCAGTGCCAGTTTCTCTTCACAGGCTGGGCATGAGCATAAAGTGGGCAGACCCCCATCCTCCAAGATCACTATATCTCGGTAGCCAGGAAGACGGTAGCCAAATTCCCCATTGGCCTGTTTGCCCAGCTTTGGTGGGTAAGGATATGGTCCCTCAGATAGGGATCGGCAGAGCTGTCTTTTTTCCAGGGGGACCTCCCCGTAGCCCTGAGGGAGGGCCTCATAACCCCCATAGGCCAGACGCCTTCTTTCCAAGGTCCCCTCTGGCCTGTAGTAGCCACCTCCATTGGGAGCCCCACAGGGCTCTCTATAGCCATGGCGACAGGAACAGTGTCGGCTCAGGCCAGGCCTCTGGCTCTGGTAGACTCCAAGTGGGACACCACTCCCAGGCAGCAGCTGGTCCTCTTCATCCAAAATGGCGGTCTCCCTGCCCACTCCCCGGCCCACCCCGCCTATTCCACAGCCTCCCAGGAGTCGCTCCAGCTCCTGACGCTCTGCAGGAGTAGGGGGAGGTCGAGTGGGGGAGTCAGCTGGGGGCTCTGTGGTCAAGGTAGAAGAATGGCCTGAGTCACTGCTGACGGAAAGCAGCGGAGGTGGGGGGTGTTCCGGGGGAGGCCTTGGTGGGGAGGGCCGGGGGGCCCGCCGTACCTGGGCATAAGGGCTGCCATCCAGAGGTCCCCGGGTATGGGGTGGGGAACCTGCAGGGGGAAAGAAAACTGGGCAGTGCTGGAGGAGAAGAGGGGGCACTCACAAAATGCAGAATTATTTATACATATATATTAGCTATAGCCGAAGTGGGAATTAGCTTTGCTTCACTATGCACATCTGTTACACAGGCTTTGTTTGTTTTTCCAATGAGGGGTGGTGTCACGAGGGGTAAGGGAATAGGGAAAGAAGGAAGAAAGGAAAGAGAGAAAGAAAGAGAGAGGAAAGGAGGAAGGAAAGAAGGAAGGAGGGAGGGAAGGAAGGAGGGAAGGAAGGAAGGAAGGAAGGAGGGAAGGAGGGAGGGAGGGAAGAAAGAGAAAGGGAGGGAGGAAGGAAGGAAAGAAAGAGAAAGGGAGGGAGGGAGGGAAGAAAGAGAAAGGGAGAGAAGAAGGAAGGAAGGAAAGAAGGAAGGAAAGAGGGAAGGAAGGAAAGGTTATAGAGGTATCTCTTTAAGAAATGAGATGAGAATGGAAAGTCAGAAAAAAGCACAGACAGGCCAGTTTTGAAAACTACAGGTTTAATTCACTATATGTTTTAAAAAGAAAAGTAAGCTGTGCATTACAGAGATCTCCAGGTTTGTGTATAATTCTTTTTTCTACTATGTATATGGAAATGTATCATTTTATTTGGCATTTGTAAAATTCAGAATTTTTTGAAAAGCACAGAAAGAAAGAGGAGCTGTCAGTATGGGAAGGAAGAGCTGGCAGAGACCAAAAAGATCAGAAGAAAACGAGAGCCCAGGAAAGGGATCAGGAGAGCCAGAGAGTTATCAGAGAGCTGAAATGATCCTCAAAGCCTCCCCACTCTCCTCCTGCCCCTCATACCATCCCCACTGTCCTCATGGTGTTGGTTAAAGTTCTCATAGGAGTCCCAGCGCACAGCTGGATCTGTGGTGTTGTAGTCAACAGAAACAGATGCATCATTTCGTGGGGGCTCCCGACCTAAGATAGGGGAATAGTGAGTACCGTGTTCAAAGGGTGGACAGAAGACCCAGAGAAGAGGTAAAAGGAAGGGTGGGCACACTGACAACAGAACAGAATTTGGATCTCACCTTTTATTTTCTCAGGGCCAGAGGAGAAGACAAATTCCACGGAGGCTTGGAAGGGGAATCTCTCATCTGGAGAAGGACAAGAAGCCTGAGTAGAAGGGCCCTGGAGATCATCCAGGAGACCCTCAGCCACTTCCTTCTGCTTCTGTGTGAGTCCCTTCCCCTGCTCTCAACATGGACGATATCCCTTTCCCCGGTATACCACCTCCCTCTACATCCCATGTCCTTACCACCCCTACCCTCCACTTCCACCCCCCCCACACACACCCACACCCACTCACCAGTCCAGGCCTCATCCAGCTGGTCCTTAGAGAAGGTGAGGTGGGGTCCATGAATGGTACATGTGTGGAACTGAACCCGGAACACAAGGGTCCGCTCTGACTCCCGGCCCCCCTTATGATAGCATGTCACCTATTTGGGGGAAAGAGGGGAAAGGGCCCTTAGGCACCCAGCCACCACATCAGGTTACCACCATAGCTCAACCCCAGGGAATCTCTTCTGGGAACCCCCCCTTACCCACCTCAAAGTCCCACTTCCAACACCTGGACCCACAGAATATCAGAATATGACTCTCTTCCCCATGTCCCCCAAGACCTTCCCTTTCTTCCCCCTGCTTTGTTGTTCTTACCAGGACATCACCTTTGAGGAGAAGCGCAGGCTCCAGGCTGATGCAAAGCTGTTGGGGCCCTGGGTTTGAGATGTGACTTAGGGGGAAATGAGAGGAAAGGGAGGGATGAGACAGAAGGCTGACTGAAGAGGAAGCTCATCCACTTTATGTCTGAGTTGGGAATAAGGAAGCAGACATAGGGACCGCAGGCTCAGACTGTGTGGACCCAGATGCCCAGTGAGCTAGGGACTGGAAACATCTAGGGAGGAGGAGGCAGTTAGAGACTGAGACCTTTGGGAGCAAGGAGGAATTTGGAAGAATCAGAAGAGAGTGAAGAATGAGATATCTCAGCTGGGGACTGAGGCTCCTAAGCAGGCTAGGGGCTGAGCTTGGGGAATGGCAGATGGGGAAGAGTGGAGGTTGGTGACAACTCACTAGACTCCAGATGTATAGACAAGCTGCATGGACTGATAGATCTTGAGGAATGGTTGATAGCCTGATGTAGAGAAGAGGAAGGTGAGGAGGAGGAGGAAGAGGCCAGGAAAGGCTCTGCCTCTCCCTAAGCCCACACTGTCAGGGGACTTACCTGTTCCTGGCTCAAAGGCAGGCAGGACAGGCATGAGCACATGGTGGAGGAACAGGGGGCTGCTGTTCATTCTGATGGAGCCAGACAGGAGACCACTGAAGTAGCTGATGTACCTGGATGGGTTGAGTCAATTCATGTACTATGTGAAAGGCACTGAGCCAGTCAATGAGAGGGATAGACAGACAGTGTCCCTGCCCACAAAGTGCTTACAGACTAGTAGGGAAGGTAGTTTCGGAACACAAATCATGAGGCTGGACAAGTGCACAAGAGGGGGGGAGAAAAAGTCACATGAGGTCTGAGGAAGGAATGAACATCTGGAGTCAACAGGAAAGGCTTCGTGGCAGAGATGGCTAGTTTAGAGAAGGGAACTATATTCTCTGTCTTTCTACATATCCTATATCAGATTTAAGTTCTTAATCTTTTTTGCATCATAAATGCCTTTGGCAGTGGGACTTTGAGCCTATGGACCCCTTCTCTGGATCACGAATTGTTGTTGGTGGTGTTTTTAAATTCCTAATTGGGGGGCATCTAAGTGACACCATGAATAGAAGATTGGCCCTGGAGTCAGGAGAACCTGAGTTCAAATCCGGCCTCAGGCACTTGACACACTTGTTAGTTGTGTGACCTTGGGCAAGTCACTTAACCCCAATTGCCTTGCCTTCCCCCCTCCAAAAAATAAAATAAAAAAATTCATAATCGAAGAAAATACTAAATTTCAATTAGAGGTTAGTGAAATAAAGATGTAATTTTTTTCCCATCCAAGTGGACCCTTTGAAATGCATCTATAGATGCCTTTGGGGTCTATGAACTGAATCCATATTAAGAAGAATGCCTGTCCTGGATCATCTCCTCTCTCCTACTGCCTCCAGGGAGTTCTGCCCTTCATCTCTCATCTCCAGGAAACTTCTTCATCTTCCATCTGGGACAGGGCATCCCAAAGGGCTCATTTCCTTGCACTGAGTCCTGCTTCCCTTAGAGCCCTTGGTTCTCAACCTTACTTCCTAGCAGGCAGGCCCACTGCCCCAGACCAGCCCATGCCCCACCCCTGTCCACCACTCCCTTCCTGGGGAGTCCTCTGCTCACCTTCGCTGGGAGGGCTGGAACTCAGAGGCCACTTTGTCTTCACAGAACTTGCGCATGGTGAGAGTGGCCAAAGCCTGGTCTTCACTGGGAGGAGAGAGAGTGTCAGGGGTGTTATGGAGGTAAGAGCTTGGATAAGCATCCCAACCCACTCCCCAGTGATCCCCCCAGAGGAAGCCTTGAAGGATGGGGGGCAGGCGGGAGGGATAGAGGCATACCTGGCCGAGATCTTGCTGTAATGCATGTAGGCTGCCACAATGACACCCAGCTTGGCCTTGTTTCCCTGAGGCAGAGAGACACAGAGACAGGGCTGGTACCTGGGCTGGAAGTCTTGGTCCCCACAGGCCTCACTCCCTCTCGCCCCTCACCCCACATGTGGGGCATACCTTGCAGTAGAGAACCACCACATGCTGGGGGCTGGAGCTAAGCCAGTTTTCCATAGCCTTGCAAATGGAGCACAGCTTGTCCAGGGGGGGTGCGTGTAAGTCGGGCCAGCCAAAGTCCTGGACCTGGAGGAGTCAGTCAGTCCATAGGCACTTAATGAGAACTGTGCCAAGGGCCAGGGATACAAAGAAAGACCAAAACCTTTCTTTGGTTTTTGGGAAGGTAGAATGACTAGGGGCCTGGGGCCAGGGGTACATGGCTGGTTGATGCTTGCAGGTGGGAGAGAGGAGATCCTGTGATCTTCTATGCTGGTCTGTGCTAGGCTCAGATCCCACAGAATCATAGATTTAGAGCCGGAAGGATCTTCCCAGATGACCGCAAGGTCACCTAGTTCAAACTGCCCATTTTACAGATGAGGATGTCAAAGGGATGAGACCAAAGTCATATTGGCAGTGAATGGCAGAGGTAGTATTTGAACCCTTTCCTCTGAATTCTAACGTTCAGCACTTGTGGCTGTCTGGAGCACAGCGCCCTGCCATGTCTCCTCCCGCACCCCCTCTGGACCTGTCCTCTCTGGCAGATCACAGCAACCCTGCTCTCAGGGAGTCAGGCTCGCTGAGAGCATAGCTTCTGCAGGCCAGGCCTTTCCACTTTACAGGGAAGGGAGCAGGGTGGCCAGGTTTCCTCTAGCTGGAGGCAGAGATACCCGCTTGGAGAGCCTGGGCAGCCCTCCCCTACCTTGGGGTTCAGGCGGTTCAGGTCATGCCGCTTTTCTGACAGGTTGAAGAGCTGCAAGGACAAGGGCAGAGTCAGGGAAGGATTTGTGATTTAACTGGCTGAGGGGCCTCCTGGGACCCACAAAATACGTCTCTATTCTGCAACTTCCAGTCTTAAAGGAGAGTTGCTTAGAGGCTAAGTGACTTTCCCAGGGTCATACAGCCAGTACTGATCAATCAATCAAAGTATCTATTAAACAACTACTGGACATTGCGCTGAGGATACTACTACATACCAAAAAAATAAAATGGAGAAAAGAATAAGCATTTCTATTTAGAGTACTTTTTATATACCACACACTGTCTGCACTATTACAAATATGATCTCATTTGATTCCCATAACAACCCTTGGAAGTATTAGGGGCTGTCAGTAATTTCATTTTGCATTTGAGGAAACTGAGGCAAACAGAGGTTATGTGACCTTTCCTCCCCAGCTCACACAGCGAGGACTTGTCTGAGGCTGGATCTGAACTCGGGTCTTCCTGACTCCACACCCACCTCGAAGCCTCAAAAACCTCATATTTTACAGCAGAAATGGGGCTTGCACCCAGATTTCCTAACTAGCCAACAATCTTTGCGGCCCCTATGCCACTGGGCAACCCAATGCCATGAGCCTTGTGTCCCCTCCTCCAAGCCACTCTCCCTGGTCCTGGCCCTGTCTCTCACCAGGTAGTTGTCCCGGTGCTTGGACTGCAGCACATGCGCCAGCTCCCGAAGGTGGCCTCGGTGTCTCTGTTCATCAAACCTCCCTGGGAAGGCAGCTGCCAGGATTCGCTCGGTCACATAGGTGAGATCCAGGTCCCAGCGGCGCTCCATGAGTGGGTCCAGGCTGAAACTCCTAGTAGTTATATAGAAGCAAATAGGAATGAAAGTTGCAAGGAGAGAGACTTGGGGTCAATCTAAAAGAACTTTCTGCTATTAGCAGGAAGGAGTTCTAGGAAGAATTTTTCCTCTAATCGGAATGTAGTGAGCTCTGTGTCACTAAACGTATCCAAATAGAAGGGGCTGGTCAGGGATGTTATAGAGAGAATCTGCTCTCCTTAGGAGTTTTAGTCTCTTCCAACTCCAAAATTACGGAGGAGTTTATGTTGGGGAGTGAGATGTGTGTGGGCAGGGGCGTGTGGGTGGGTGTCACCCAACTTGGGCAAATGTCGGTGTGGGAGGAGAGGGCTCCGCACCAACGGGCAAGCAGGGAATGAAATAGGATTTGGAGCTAGAAGGAGGTCAACTAGTCTAACTTATTTATTTTATAGAGAAGAAATCTCTGGCCCAGGTGAATGACTTATCCAAGGTCACACAGGCTGTTAAGTCCTAGTAAGCTGGCATTTGAATCTAGAACAACCGATTAATACTTATTAAGTGTCTAATACTCTGACATCTTTTCCACTATGTCCTACTGGGCCATTATGCAGGGCTTGGACACAGATGACTAAGGGATGGGGGACTGGTCACCTACAGTTGGGGAAGCAGGTATCATCTGGTTAAAGCTGGGGACTGAAGAGGGTCAGGCCACCCTCCACCCCACCCCTATACCTGGGCAAGGTGCTCCGCTGCTTGGAATGATTCAAAGACTTGGTGGATCCCTGGGGAGGAGAGAAGCCTTGGCTGGCACATCCTGCCCTTCCCTCCTCTCCCACCCCTTCCATCTCGTCCACTCGAGAGCTGTCCTTTCCCTCGGCTAACCCCCTCCCCATTCCTCCCCCACCGCTACCTTACCAGGTGCTCAATGCGTCTGACTGGGGCGGTGTTTCTTCTCTAGGAGGGAAAAGAGACATTGGGTAAATCGGTGGTGGGAGCAGAGGAGAGCTCTGGATAGTATCTGGAGAATGCCTAACAAACTTTTTATGTCACAGACTGCTAAAGCCCAAGTGAGCAAGTCACTTCCCAAGGGTCAAGCTGGGCAATGTTGGGTAAAAAGGGGTTTCTGACAGCTGGGGAAGTGTCCATACCAGGAAGATGCCAACTGCTCCCTAAATGGTGCCCACAACCAACATCCAAGGGTATCCCAGAGGAGCCAACCCACCCACCATATCTGGAGCTGTTAGACAAGAGACAACTCAGGGTTCTCTGAACATACTCACCAGCTCCACAGGAGGCAGGGCCTGGCACGTTGTGGTCACCTGGAAGGAGGTCTCAGTGAATGGGGTACCTATGCCACCAATGCCCACTCCCTGGAAGGGTGGTGGTCGGGGGTACCCCTGGTTTCAGGTGAGACGGCTGAGGGGGTTGTGGGCACCAGCTGAGGACTGACTCAATAGAACGGAGCTGTTACAGTCTCCCCTCTGGCCTCTCGGCCCCCCACCCCCCCAGACCCCTTGCTTGTTGCTCTTGGCTCCCAGCCCCCTCCCCACACAGACCCCCATTCATCCCAGCTGAGGGACGAGAAGCTATATATAGTACAGCGCAGGCGGGCAGTGGCCGAGTAGGGACACTAGTGTCTTTCATGGGGGAGAACCCGCCCCTGGGCACAGAGCTTCCCCCAGGCTGGTTCCCTCCCCCTTCTCCGCCCCCAGCACTCTACACCCTTGATCCCCAAAGAGGTGACATTGCTAGATGGTGGTGAATGGCTCTCTGTGCCTTGCCTTTCTTGTTTCATCTTAAACACTTTCCAGGAGGCTGAGGGTGGGGGTGGGTGGGGATGGTGGGGAGTGGTAGGATTGGAGGTCCTGATGACCAACACTGCTCCAAGCTCTGGGGGCCCTTCTGGGGTGCCCAGAGCCCTCCTTCAGAAGCAGGGGAGAAAGCTAAGCCTGACACCTGGAGCCCCATGCTCAGCTCCCCTTCCTCCCTGCTGGGGCTCGCCACCCTCCCCCCTTCCTTCTACTCCCGTCCTTGGTCCAGCTGCAGCCTGGGCACATCACCAAGACAAACTCCCAATTCCCCCCTCCACCCAGCTCGTGACACCCCCCGGAGGTGGAGCCCAGCGGCTCTTAAAGGGATAAGCACAGCATCCTCTGGGTGTGTATGTAGGGTAGCGATGCAGGATATCTGAGGGGAAAAGTGGGGCACCTGGGGGTCAGGCCCTAGGTTACCTCTCTGGGGCCTCCTGGGACTTACCTTGGACTCACATTTCCGATGTGCTGCTGCTTTGCAAACTGAGGGGGAATAAGAGAAAAAGCGGGGAATGAGAAGAAAAATGCTTTTGGACGGCCTTAGGCTAGGGCTTTTCTCCCCAACTTTGGAAGAGAAAGCTTAGAGATCCAATAGTATTGAGCCTACTGGGAACATGGGGAGGAAACATGGATTTTGGACAGGGATGAGAAAGGAAAAAGCCAGCGGTGGGTGTTGTAAGGGGAGAGGGGAGGAGGACTATCCTGAGGACCAGGGGCTGGGGCTTGGGAGATTTTAGAAGGGAGGGTGAGGCTGGGTACAGGGGGGCCGGAGGCTGAGGGGGTGGGACGTAAGTGTTGTCAGGGTGATGAGGAGATGGCAGTGAGTTCTGGTGCATGGTTCTGTAGATAGGCCGGTTTTGAGAGAGCGGGGCTCTTTCTAAGGGAGGAAGAGCTTGTCGGGGTGTCCTGGAAGAGGAGAGGCTGGGGACATGGGGAGGGGCCTGCCTGGAGGAGGAGTGCCCAGTCTGGATGGGAGCGGGGAATGTCTAGGAGTCAGGGGAGCCTCCTGAGTGTGGGAGGATGCCAGGGGCTCTCACCTCGGCACACCAGCCCGCTCCCATCAACTGTCGCCTTACAGGCAGTACAGGCTGGTGGCTTCTTCCGGAAAACCTTCTCCCTAAAACTGTGTGGCTCAGCCTTCCCAGGCTGAGGACACAGGAATGGACAGATATTCATTACAATCTGGATCGGATGTTGTCCCCAGAGTCTTCATGCTGTGGCCCTGTGCTTCCCCAGTCATCAGTCTGGAGCCCCTCCCCTCCCCCTATCACTCCATCAGGGTTGGGTTTGTCAACCGGAAATTTATAAAGGGCTACAATACACATTTTCTCCTTTTCCCCCCTGTACCCTCACTCTCCAAACCTCTGGCCCTACCTCCCCCGCCTGGGAGATATACAGACCCCCTTCGAAGCCGCTAATTCTGGGGAGGAGTCCTGGGCCTGGGGAGATTTTGGTCTCACCCCTCCCTGCTCCTGGGGGAGGTGGAATGTGTCTGGAATCTGCTTCCTTTCACATAACCTGGGTCTGACAACCTAGGCTCCTCCCAAGATCACACTTGTGTACATCACATGGTCATCGACGGTACAGTGCCCTCATGGTCCCTGCCTACCTTGCCAGGCTGGAACATGGGCACCAAGCCCAGGGAGGGGCCTGGGAGCTGGGTTGCCTAGATCTAATCCAGCGCCAGCAAGTCGGCCCCCAGTCCCTCCCTCTTTTCTCTACGGGACTGAGGAAGGTCCCTTCAGTTCAGTGACCCTGTCTCCATTTCCTTTTCCCCTGGGAGGCCTCTGTGGCTCTTGTCTCTTCTTTCCCCCGTCACCAGGTCCTGGGAAGGTCACCTGAATGCAGCAGATGGGACCTCCCGGCATGTTCCTGAATCTCCCAGTTTGGGACATCTGAATCTCATCTGCCACTCGGAATAGGGGTGGCCTAAATCAGGCACTTCTCTCTCCTCCCCTTCACCCCCATCAGAGCAGCTGGCATGCCCCCTTGTAACGATACCACCCTTCTCCCTGTTCTCTCTCCCCTCCCCGTTGGCCACCAGCTGCTTGCATAGCCAGAGCAATGTATTTGCTCATTGACTGGGTGGAGGTGGCAGTTGTAAGGTATGATTGCAGTGAGGAGAGAAGGAAGGAAAGAGGGGGTGTTGTACTGGATAGAGATGCAGGAAGACCTGAGTTCACCGTGTGACCCTGGGCAAGTCATTTAACCTCATCTATAAAATGGGAATGATACAGCACCAACCTTGGGGTTGTTGTAAGGATCAAATGAGGTAATATTTGTAAAACCCTTAGCACAATTATTATTATTATTAACTAGGCCTAGGAAGCAGCCTGGAGCCTCGCAGGGTGGGTGGATGCCTCTTGGTCTGAGAGACTACACTCAGATTCCAGAATTCTCCTCCTCCATGACAAAAGCTCAGAAATCTGTTCTGTGCCCTGGGCCAAGTCATACCCCATCCCAAAGCCTGGGTCTCCTCATTTGTAAAATGTAGGGGTTGGGTTCAATGGTCCCCAAGATTTCTCCTAGCTCTAACATTCTATGTTTCCAAGGGCTCAATTATTTTGCTTTTTTTTTGGTGGGGGGGGACCATATCCCTCTTCTCTCTGTGTGGACTTAGGGTCACAGACATTGGTGCTTTAACTAACAACTTTAACTGACAACTTCAACCCTCTCCCACCCTCCCCAAAACCCCAACAACCAAAAAAATACTCTCTTCTCCCAAAGTCAGCCTGTTCTGATATGATACTTAAAAATAACTCAGTCTTTTAACTTAATATTTGGTTCTTTTTACTACACTGAACTGCCTTTTCCACAACTAAATTTCCATCTAGGTCATAAACCTAGCCCACCCACACTGAGAAAGATCACTTCCTGTTAAACAATTCAGCTTTAGAGAAATGTTGGCGCTTCAATTTTTCCTGTCATTTGAGCCCTATGGCCCCCTTAGTCTGTTCTCCCAAGGAGAGGGGATCCTCCCATATCCAGGCTGACAAGATTAAAGGCAAATTGCTTCTTCTATAATCAATATTCCCTTGACCCTTCTGTGGTCTGGGATGAGAGGCTCGGGGGAAGGCGGGTCGTATCTTTCCATTCTCTGTCCCACCACACATAATCTCATCATGGATTACCCAACCTGTCCCCAGCTCCTACCCAAATATCCTCCCTTCTGACCCCTCTCTTTTGCAATCCCCTAAGAGACTGGATGGAACCCAAGCAGGAATTTTTCCACACTGGGTCAACCCAACCAGACCTGTTGGTTTCTGAGAGACCCAGGCAGGGATAGAAGATGTTGGTGCATTTTGACATTAACTATGCCTGCCCACAAGATGCAAATACATATAAAAGTGAGGACTGATTATGTCCTTCGACAAGAGTAAGAATTCTAATAGATCCCTGGCTTCTATCCCACATCCTGGGGCCAGAAAACTCATCCTAACTCCAGTAATATTCCCATTTTCACAGAATCCTTTAGGAGGGCGTTGGGAGGAAAGGGTTATCCCTGTCTAATGCCCCAACCTGAGTGGAGGCCCACCAGGGATGCAGGAAACAGTCCCAAAGGAATCTGAGGTTATGGGTTCCCTGGCTCAAAAAGTGGGGGATCAGCTAAGTGACTGCCCCCAGCCAGAAGGAAGGAGGAGAAAAGGGACTCTGCCAATGCCTCCTCCTATAGCTGCGGGGATTTGTTAGTCACTCCCATCCCCAAATTTCTGGAGAATCTAAGCATCCCCTGTTTTGCCCACAGAGAGACTGAGAGAGTGGCTAGGTTACCGGGGGAATTGAAAGGGAGGAGAGGAGGGACCAGGGCTTCGGTACCCATTTCTCCTCTCCATCCCGGCCTCTGCCCTATTTCTACCTCTCTGCTAGGGGCCATGCCCTAAAGAGAAATCCCCACTCCCTCATTCTGCCTCTATGGGCTTCTCCCCATCTCCCAAAACTGTCCTCCAGGTTCTGTCCCACTTGAGACCACTGCCCCCACCCCATCCCACAGTGTCTGTCCCCTCCTACCCTGCACACAGCCCGGGCGCTGTCCCTTCTCCCCAGGGCTCGGAGCAGCCTCTCCACTGGGCTGCTGGACTTCATGTTTCCCCGGGGGCTAAAGGCCACCCAGGCTGAGATATCTGGGGCAATGCTGGGTGGACACTGGGTGTCCGGCTGGGCGGGGGAGCCAGGAACAATGAAATGACCGGGCCTGGGGCTTCCTGGAAGCCGCAGGATGGAGGCGGCTGCTTCCCTTGGGCGGGGGCTGGGACAAGAAGAGGGGGGAGGGTGGGTCTGGCTTGTGTCAGATGTTAGAAGTCCACCCCTGCCTGGACATGGAGGGGAGTGCAGGGTGGGAGGGGGCACAGCTAGGCTTCAGGAAATGGGGAGGGCAAGAGGGAATGGGGAGTGGGGGTGGGAACAAAGTCAGATCACATTCCCAAGGTCTATCCCATTGGGTCAGTTAAAGGATCCAATCAGATCATATCCTCTCCCTCTGATGGAGGGTGGCCATGTCTAGGGATCTCTCGTGGGGGTGGGGGAACGGGTAGAAGGGGAATCCCAAGATCCCCAGAGTTGGTGTGCGACCATGTCAGATCCTTGCTGTCCAGGAGAATGGATCTCTTGGATCTGAACAGACCTGAGCCTGGTCTCCCTGACAGGGATCCAGATCCCAGGGAGTGTGTGAATAAGTGGATAACGTGGAGTCAAAGGAAGAAGTGGGGACAGAGTGTCCTGGTTAGCCTAGTTGTTCAGAACATTTTGTGCCCCCGGGGACTTCCTGGCCCCTCCCTTGGTAGGCTGGAGGGCCCTGGGAACCACCTTCCCTTTTATCACCTTCTCCCTGCCTCCCCCTCCTCTCCAGTCCTCTGTAATCTGGCAGTTGGACTGGAGGAATGGAGGAATGGGGATGGTGACTGCAGTAGCCCCAGTCACCTGAATCCCTCTGAGCTGGCCGTGCCAAGGGCTCAGGCCTCAAGTCCTTAGCCCAGATCACCCAGGAGACCTCCTTTGGGGACAACCCTTTTGGCCCCAGAGTTCTTCCTGGTATAACTTCTTATTCTGTAACCATCTCAACCATCCTGATGAGCATCCCACTGGCTGACTAGTCTCAAGTCCTGGCCTCCTTTCCCCACCGAAGCCCAGCTTCATCCCTCCTCCCCACTCCCTGACAGGAGAGAAGAGCCGGTTGGATGGCCAAGGGAGACAGCTCCTTCTCTCTGGCCCATTCAACTCCTTCCCACCACTCTTTGGAGCCCTCCAGCCCTCTTCTATTGCTCCCCATCAGTTGCACCCCACTTCTCATCACCTTCATGGCTTCCTTCTGAATTGCTCCCCTCTCTTCACCCCGCTCAGCTGCCGAGCCCCGGAGGACAGGACAGGAGTCTCTCCCCCTCCTTCCCACCCTCCCCTTCTCTCCCCTCCCCACCACAGGCCTCCGGCCTCCTGGGAATTCAGCCAGCTTCCTGTCTCAGGAATGGGGTGGAGGTGGGGTGCAGAAGGGGGGAGCAAAGGAAACCCTAAGTCTGTCCTTGAATACATGGGGTTCAAGGCCTGGATTTCCAGGATTAACTATTTAGTTGTCCTAACCCTAACCTGAAACCTTTGAACTCCCGGGCCGAGCAATCATTACTCAGAAAGAATGTGTCCCCCCCCCCCCCCCCCGCTCATTTGCATCTAGTCTGCATGGTATTTACTGAAGGTCAGCCTCTGCCCAGGCCGTCCGGCCAAGGCCTCCTTCTTGACTGCATCCGTCCTCCTCTGCTTCCCCCAGTCCCTGCCCCCTTTCCCCTGAAATTCCCCACCCCATCCCCGCCACCATAGTTGTCCCCGAGCTTTATGTGGGTGAGCCACCGAATTTGTATACAGAATGTTACAGATGGGAAAAGACCTTAGGGGTCTGTTTAGTTTACTAAACTGTAAACACCGAGGAGGCAGACACCTTGACTTATCTAAACTGTGTCTCCCCCAGCAGTTGAGTGTTCTTCTCTCAGCAGATGCTTAATAAATCTTTGTTGGATTAAACCGAATTATTGAAGTATCACTCCTATTCTGGCTCCCTTGTTTTAACAGATGAGGAAAGGAAAGCCTAGGGAGGGGGAAAAGGTTTGCTCACCCCACTGCCCCTTGTTTCCCTGTTGGACTGGCCCATTCTGGTCCTAAGCTCCATTCCTCTCCTGCCCACCCCACTCCTGACTAGTTCTCCGGCTCTGTGCCCGGAGCAGACCACTAGGATACTAATCTCAGGGGGTTAGGGGAACCTCCACAAAAAATCTTGCTCCTTTCTACTTTTGTCTCCTCCACTTCCTAACCGGATTGAGGGAATGAGTGCCTCGAAATTGAATCAGAGTCCCCTAATGCCTCTTGCTTCAGGGAGCATCTGCTCAATTAACTGTGCCCCTTCCAGACAGGATGGTGTGCAGAAATAGGGAATTTAGGGCTAAGGACTGAAACATCCAAGGAGGATAGTTTCTCAGCCCTGAAATTTGAAAGGATAGGCACTGGATCTTGGGGGCCCCCCCACTTCCACCACAAAGTCTGCCCAGGTGTCGGCACATTCCAGATATTGTGCCAATGTGGGCCGTAGGACCCTGGCATGACACTGTACCCAGGGAGAGACTGGCAACAAGAAGATCGAGTGGCAGGTGACATTTTTTTCATTCTAGCTCCTCTCATTTCCCCTAAGCTGGATCTCTCCTTTTCCCTAAACTCTGGACTCCACCTGTAGCCCCCATCTCCTTTGCCTTTAACTCCTCCCTTCTGGATTGCCATCCTCCTATTAAGGGGTCTTACTTTCACCTCCCTGGCACTGGCTCCCCTGTAGCTAAAACTTCCAATATCCCTCCCCTTGAGCCTCTGTAGATGTGGCAACACTAACTCTTCTACCTTAACCATCTTTGCTGGTAGAGATGGAGGGGGGCAATACTTCTGGGTCAGGCCTCAGTTTCCTCCTTGTGTTCTGGGCTGGGAGGGGCACGAAAAAAGGTAGTACATTACAGAAGCCATTGGAGATTACCAGGGTGCCCCTGACTGGCACCTGCAGAGGAGACGATGGGTAGGGCAGGAGGGACAGCAATATAATTTCCCTGCCATACTGTATGGTGAGAAATCTCACCTTATCTGGTGTGGGTACCTAAGGGTTAAGGTGGAAAGAAAGTCGGAATATTAGCCCCCCAGCCCGCATGGAGCTCAGTTCTCAGCTGGCCTTCTGCTCTCCCACTGCTCCCTCCTGTCCTAACCAGCCTTGCTGGGCACATTCCAGCCTTTGCCTGCCTCCTCCCTCCCCTGACTTGGCCCCCTCAGATGCTGGGCCAGGAAATCTTGGGTTTGTTTGGAGAAGCCCCTCCAACCCTTACTCCCCCCTCCTGGAAATAGCTGTGGTTGGACACAGAGGCTGGAAGCCCAGGCCTGGCTAGAGGGGAGGGGGAAAGGGTGAAAGGGTCAAGGAAAGAGGGAAGGATCCAGGTCTTAATTAGGATGGGGGGTGTCTAGAGTGGCCAGATAACTGGGAATGGGGAACAAATCAGCGGAAGGGACTGTGCCAGAAGCACCGCTGGGAGGGTATAATTTCAGTCACTTTACTTTCTTCCTGCCTCAGCTTCCCCAAATATGAAGGGGATGCGGATGAGGGGGAGGAGGGGGAAGCCCTCTCCACCCTCCAAGGCATCTCTCAGTCTTGGGCCCAGGGTAACTCTCCTCCCGCCGAGGGACTCCCGGTGCGTCAGGGTGTGTCTGCGGGGCACGCCTGCCTCC
Source organism: Pseudochirops corinnae (assembly GCA_028646515.1). Classification (NCBI taxonomy): domain Eukaryota; kingdom Metazoa; phylum Chordata; class Mammalia; order Diprotodontia; family Pseudocheiridae; genus Pseudochirops; species Pseudochirops corinnae. The sequence continues at coordinate 361,438,019 of CM053585.1, forward strand.
AGGTAGCACTTAGGGTCCGCCTGTCTCCTGAGGTCCGCTAACTGGAGTGCACTGAAAGGGTGCGGCTTGGCAGCGGGAAGGTGCGCGTCCCGGGACGGTGGGGTGAATGTGGACGCACGCACCTAGGCGTGGAAGGGGGGTGTGTTGTGTACGTGAGTCCGAGTCCCCGCAAGCCCTGCCTCCCAAGGCCGGAGTTTGCACGCCGTTGCGGAAAAACAAACTTTCTGAGTCCTGGACTAGTAGAGGCGGCTGCGGATGGGCAGGTGGCGGTTGCCCCCCCAAGCCGGGCTACAAAGCGGGGTTCCCCTCCCCCACCACCCCACTCCGCGGGGTTCCCTGCCTCCCAGGCCTCGCCCAGGGCACCGCCCTCCTCCCCTCTTCTCCTCCTCTTCCTCCTTGGCCCCGCGACTAGCTGTGACGCAGCCGCCGCCCACTCACCTTGGGGGGCCGTCCTGCGGGGCGGGAGCGCGGGGGGCAGCAGCAGGGGGAGCCCCCAGCCCAGCCCATCCCGCCGCCGGGGCGGAGAGCGAGGGATGGAGGGAGGAGGGACCCGTAGCCGCCGCCACCGCAGCAGCCACCCCCGGGCCACCCCCGGCCGAGCGCTCCGCAGCGCAGCCCCGCTCGCCTCCTGCCTCCGCCCCGCGCCCCCGCGGCCCCGCGCGCTTCGCTGCCCGGCCCGGCTGGGCTGCTCGCTGCCCTCCTTCGTTCCCTCCTTCCCTCCCTTGCTCCCTCCTTCCCTCCCTTGCTCCCTCCTTCCCTCGCTCCGGCTCCAATCCCCACTTCCCGCCCCGCTCCCCGCCCCCTAGCCCTTTTTTCTCCCCACCTTCTCCCGAAGACTGAACGAGACCCAGACTAAAGAGGAGAGGGACGGGGGGACCCCGAGACCCTGCTCGGTCCCCCTCTGGGGAGCGGGAGAGTGGGGGCTCCCTGGGCTGACCTCACCCTCCCTCCTCCGTACTCCCAGGCAGAGCTTGGGGGCGTGGGGTGGAGCCCAGCCATCGGGTTCGGGGGGTCTTTCTAGTCGCCCCTTCGGGGACGCTCCCAGGCCCGCATCCGTGCACTTGGGCTGGGGGTCAGGCCTAGGCGGCCTCTGGCTTCCTGTTTCCCAGCAGCTGGACACACACTTCTCCTCCCTCTTTCCCAGCCGGGGCTGGCACACACCCAGAGCCGATAGACAGAGCCCAGATCAGCAGCCCTCCTGTCTTACTTAGTGACGTCCATGGTTTCTTCGCAAGGAAATGCGCTTGGTGAGGGCTGGGGCTGTGCCCCGTCTAGCTTTACATACCCGGGGTGCTGATCATGAATTCAATTCACATTTACAGTATCAAGTGCCCACCCAGTCTGTGCTAGGCCCTAGGAGAGGCTCCAAGTTTTTAAATAACCTGGTCCCTGCCCTTGGGAAGCTCACAGTCCAGTAGTGGCATGCCATACAAACTCATAACTGTGATAGAAAATAAGGCATATGCACAAGAGGTGAAAAGAGTATCTTGTAGGAGGCAGGGAAGACAGGCCTACATGTGAATTGGCCCTTAGAGGATGGGTAGGCACGAGGGAGTCAAAAGACAGAATATACCAAAATCTTCACAGCAGTACTGTTAGGCTTAGCAAATAACTGGAAACTTATGTAGGGTCCCTCAGACTGAGGAATGCTTGCTAAAAGGATGGTTTGACAAAGATGACAAGAGAAGAAAATGACAAATGGGGAGGGCTTGTGAGAAAGCAGACGCTGGTCCGTTGTTGGTGGACCTACCATTGATGGTGTGGCTCAGCTGTTCTGGAAAGCAACATGGAACTACGTCCCCAAAGTTACTAAATCATACATACACCCCATATCTCACAGTGATACTAAATACTAGGCCTACAATCCCCAAAGAGAGATGAGGACTTATATATTAAAAAATAGAGATAGCGGGGTTTTTTTTTAATGGTAGCCCCCAAACTGGAAATTAGGAGGATGTCATCCTGTTCTGGACTGGCTAGACAAATTGTGGCATATGAATGTAATGGAACATTATTGTGCCATAAGAATTGACAAAAGGAACAGTTTCAAAGGAAATTGGAAAGACTTGTATGAACCCACACAGAGTCAAGTGAGCAAAACCAGAGAAATTTGTACAATGATAACAGCAATGTAGAAAAAAAGAAAAACTTTGAAGACTTTAGAACTCTGATCAGTGCAATGATACACCGTAAATCCAAAAGAATGAAGAGGAAACATAGCATCTCCTAAGACAGATGATGCACTCAAAAATATGTTTTTGGACATGACCATTCAGTGTGGACACTTGTTTTGCTGGATTAGGCATCGAAGTATAGAGGACTTGATTATTCATTTTTCTCTGGGGGGAGTACTGGGAGGGGCAGATAATATATATTTTTTAAATTTGTGCATATGAATGTAATGAAAAAATATTATGCAGTAAGAAATGACCAATAAAATGGAGGTCTTAAAGCATAGGTCTGACTCCCTGGCATTGACTTTAATGGCTTCAATTTATCCCCTTCAGATGACAGATCCTGAGTTGGGCATTTAAGCCTCTTCACAACTTGGCCCTTTCTGACCTTTCCAGTCCTCATACACTGGACTCTACATGAATGAATAAGCATAAGGCACTAAACAGGGATGAACTGCTTACGTTCTATTATAGGGAGGTGGTACTATGTGTTTCCTCTTAATCCTATTATCATCAGGGACCATTGAGGGAGTATAATTAGACAAGCCTGAGAGTAGTTCTTGATCTCAAGAATGGAAAGAAATGGGATTAGGAGAGATGATGGAGAAAGGAAAGGAAACATAATTAACATAGTTATGGTTGTGCAAATAATCACCTATATAAACAAGAAGGAAGGAGCGGAGGAAGTGACTAACCCTTGAACCTTACACTCATCTGAACTGGTCAAAGGTGGGAAGAATACACAATTGAGTATAGAACTACATCTCGCGCAACAGAGAAAGGAGGGAAAGAGAAGGGAAAAGGGGGGAATTATTGGGAGTGATTAGTCCTAAGCAAAACAAACTCTAAGGATGCACCAAAAGCCTATGGTTCTTTTTGAGATGCCAAAGAATGGAAATCTGAAGGGGTCCCAAAAATTAGAGAATGGTTGAACAAGTGATGGTATATAAATATGATGGAATATTATTGTGCTATAAGAAACGATGAGGGGGAGTCTTAGAGAAACCTGGGAAGACTTGTATGAACAGATGCAGAGCTAAGTGAACAGAAGAAATTTTATACAATGGAAACAATGTGGCAAAGGCAGACAACTTTGAATGGCTTAGGTTAGCAACTCTGATCAGTTTAATAGCCAATCATAACTCTAGAGGATTAATGATGAAACATTTAACCTCTTCCTGATAGAAGGGTGAAGGACTCAGAGTGCAAGATGAGACACATTTTCTGGATATGTTTAAGAAATTTTATTTACTTGACTGTACATATTTGTCACAAGAGTTTTGATTTTCTTTCATTAAGCAGGGTAGGGGGAAGTATTGGGGTAGGAGGGAGAAAAGGTGGAATTTTTTGGTGACTGAAAAAAACAAATTTTTAAAAAGAAATTGAACTCGGAGTAATGGAAAAACTGATAAAGAATAATGAAACATGCCTCCCTCTCTTATAGTAGAAAGGTATTTGGGTGCTATTAGAGCAGAATATTGCATAGGTTATCAGTCCTCTTTATCAGACCTCTCTCCTGTTTTGTTTTGGTCATAAGGCAGAGCCTGATATATATCTGGTGGTTGGGAAAAGACTGATATAAAGACAAAGGACAAAAAGCATGAATAATTTATATTTAGATATACATATATCTATTTACACACATACATACACATACTTATGTTTCCCACATACTTGCACATATATTCATATTTGCATATATACCAATACAGGATGGGTAGGGATTCGACAAGAGAATAAACTCTGGGTTAGAGGAGAGAAGGAGGAGAAAGCATCTAGCCTAGGGAACAGTTCAACTTAGCTTAGGAGAGTACATGAGAGAAGGTTGGAAGGTGGTGCCAGATTGTGGAGAACCTCGAATGCCAGGCATTGAAGTGTCTTTCAGGCTGAGGTGAGCTGGTATCAGCTTTAATTAGCTCTTGACTTTTCTCAATATTCAGTGTGAGCGTTAATACCTCAGAAATCAGCAAAGGCTATAAATTGGGTTTTTTAAAAAATCGATTTATTGTTTTGTTGATTGTCTAGATTTAAGAAAGTAATTGAGAAAATCATAATAAAGCAGATTAAATTTAATAGTGTGTTTTATGTACTCTCCTCCCCTCTCCCCCCATCCTCAAGTAAAACATTTACCAGCATACCACTGCTTTTAGGTCAAGTCAAATCATGTTGCTGAATTGAATTGAGTTGTTGAAACAGAGAAAAGTGCCCAGGAAGACATCTATCTTTTCCTCTCCTTAGCCAGGATGTTCCTCACTCTTCCCTTAGTTCCTTCTCTCATCAGGGAGAATTTATTGAAAGGGCTCAGGGAAGGGACATGCTAAGGAAGAGAACCCAGAGGGGTCATTTCATCTAACTCTGTCTGAGCAGGATCATATCCTACCCGATCCCAATGACTGGAGAATCCTCTTTTTAACTTTTTCCTTTTCCTTCCACTATTCCACAAAGAGACTCAAGTCTCCCGCATTTTTCCTCACATCTAACTTCAATCCTTCCTATGTATAAACTGTTTGCTAATGACGGTCAACAAGCAATTATTACTTGTACCAGACACTGTGCTGCACTTGGGATACAAAGACAGACAAGAACAGTCCCTGCCCTTCAGTAGCTCACATTCTAATGGGAGACAATATGTAAATAACTAGGTACAGGGACAATTGGGTTGCACAGTGGATAGAGCACCAGCCCTGGAGTAGGGACCTGAATTCAAATTTGGTCTCAGACACTTACTAGCTGTGTGACCTTGGGCAAGTCACTTATCTTGATTGCCTCAAAAAAACCAAACAAAAACAAATAACTAGGTACATGTGAATTATAAACAGTGTAAAACTGAAAGATAATCTCAGGGGGAAGGAAGGCTGTAGTAGCTGTGGGTGGGGATCCGGGAAGATTTACTGCATAAAATGGGATTTAAATTGAGTATTGCAGGATACCAGGGAAGCTGGAGGGGGGAGCCATTGTAAGCAAGGGCAGACAACACTAAGGTACAGGGTCCATAAATGGAGGTTGGTGTGCAAGCAAGGCCAGTGCCACTGGATCCTTGAGTGCGTGGAAGTGCAAGGGATAGAGGAGATCACGCTAGACCTGGGTGGGGAGGGAGGGGAAGGTGAGTTGGGTTGTTCTTAGAGGAACAGCAAGAACTGGAGTGTGGGGAGTCAAGTGGAGGAAGGCTGGCTGGGCTGGAAAGTGCCAGGCTGTGAAGAGCTTTAAATGCCAAACACAGGACTTCATATTTACTTGAGTATGAGGATGACTAGTGCTTTAGGCATCTGGGCTGAGGATGGATTGGAGAGGGGAGAGCCATTGGGCAGAGACCAGTTAGAAAATTCTTGCAGTAATCCAAGTAAGAGGTGAGGGTCTGTTACTAGCATGGTAGATGTGAGACAAACATTTCTGGTACCTACCCCAGCTCTCCTAGAACTGACTCGGCCTTCAGGGAGGCAGGTTAGTAGACACAGTGTGTCTGTGTGGGGAGCAGTGTAGTGTGTGTGATTTGGGCTAGGCCAACCTCTGTAAGAAATGAAGGCTGTTATTCCAAGTTCAATGCCTGTCACTGCCCCCAGGACCTCTTGCCTCCCTTATCTGTCATAGTTCTCCCCACCTTCCATGATGAAAGCAATAGTGAGAAGGTGTGTATGGAGAAATGAACCCTCGTGGATGAATGCCTAGTGTCTGCCCTGGAGAGATCCCCTGCTACCACGTCCAAGTTCTGCCTATCTGGCTATCCCTGCCTGTCTGTCTCTTTCCTACCTCATTTTGTCTCTGGCAGGGACCTAGAAATCTGGTATTGATTATGAAGGGGTGGGACTATAGAGCCAAAGCCAATTGGGCGGGAAGAGTCCCTGACTCAGAGCTGGATTGGGGAAAGAAGCACACGGTGCAGAGGTCACCCATGGGGCCTTAGTAGAAGGAATGTTTGTGGGTGTGGCTGGGATCTAGAGACCCTTCGTTCTCATTATTCCTAAAAGAGAGAGGCCCAAGAAAATGCTTATCAATTTTGGCCAGTCTGGGCATTACTGTAAAAGGGGGGAGGAAGGCTGAGGGGCAAGAAATAAGGATGGGGGACCTTGGGAAGAGGAGGGAAGGGCTGGGAGGAGATAGGAGAGAAAAAATTGAACAGGAAGGACAAAGGACGGATGTGACTGGCTGGGGCTGTCCCTTTTCTGCTCTTGGAAATAGCTATCTAGTAGCCCAGTGTTTGTAGTGGCTAAAGTCCTGGGCATGGAGTTCATGAAAACCTCTTCGAATTCTGCCTTGCTTACTAGCTGTGTGACTGACCCTTGGGCAAGTCAGCCTCTCTGGGCCCCTAAGTTTCCTTCTAGCTCTTCCTATGACTTAGAGCAAGTTCCCTAATGCTATTTGCCCTATTTTGGGGTTTGTCACTAGTTAGCTGGCTGTGTGGCCTTGGATAAGTCACTTCCCCTTTTGCAGTTTATTTCCTCATCTGTAAAACAACGTGCAGTAATAATATAAGGCAGGGATGTTTGTTTGTAGAATTGGACTCACATTCTTCAAGGACACATTCTTATCTCTCCCTAGCATACTATTCCAGACCCCATCAGGAACTTCATTCATTCACCATCTACTAAAGGGCCATGCTCTGTGTCAGTTACTGGGGCTAACTTTAGATAGGGATATATATAAAGATACCCTGGCCTTCTAAGGGAGTCTATTTGAGATGAGACAACTAAAGCCACAAGGAATCTGGGACCAAGATGGTGCCAAAAGAGGCGGACCTTCACCTGGGGAGAAGCTGCAGGGAGGATGAGAATGGGGGGGCAGAGTTGACACACATGGAATGGTAGGGGCAAGGAAATACGTAGTGGAGCTGCAGGCACCTTGGCATTCTGGATCTCAGTTCAGCAATGAAGAATTGAGCAGAGAACTAAGCAGGCTGGTGGGTGATGGTGAATCAGCCCATGAGGGGGGGCATTCACAAGCTATCCCTCGCTTGCCCCACCCCCCTGCCCCAATCTGGCCTCTCACCTTGATTCCACAGAGGGCAGCCCACTTTGTCACAGGAGGAACAACCCCCTCTTCCATGATCTCCCCACCAGCACTTCTTGTTCCTCCAAAGATTGGTGAGGGTCTTGGGTTCCACTGGCTGGGATGGGGGGAATTCAAGCAGAGGGGCTGAGAGAGGGAAACTGGGGAGAGGAGGGGAAGGGGCTGAGCTGGCTCCAAGGGCGGATCTCCAAGCTGAAGACAGAGGCTGCATTGTCTCACAGAAGGTTGTCCAGCCTGGTGGGTGGAGAGCAACGCAGCTACACCCTCTCCATCCCTTCTCCCCCCACACCCGGTCCTCTCTAGCCTCCTGGAGCTGGGATCTAGGGTAAAGAAGGTGGAGTCCCCCTCCCTCCCCCCCAGTCCTATGGGCCATAATGTTGCCGGGAGACAAAATTTATTTGGCAAATACATTTTCTAGGAGCAGATGTGCAACCCTAGCAGTGCCTTGGGAAACCAGATGCTGTTGGCTGATGGAACTAAGACAACGCCCCCGACTTCATGCTCCGGGGACCATTGTGTCCTGAGCTTTTTTTGTAGGGAAGGTGACTATCCAAGTGGGAAAGAAAGTAGGCCAACCAGCCCAAAGACATGTCACCTTTATTAAGATTTCCCTATCCCTACAACACTGTCATTGTGAAAGGACAAAATTTGGAGCTCTAGGGCCTTAGAGGGCTAATCTAATCCTTTCAAAGATGAGCAGACAGACCCATAGAGATTTTAACTTTCTCTGCCATACAGGCAGTTATGTAGTTGATCTGAGACTAGGACCAGGGATACTGGCTCCAAACTGGCCCATTCTTGATTTCTACCCGTTATCATCAACCCAATCCCCAAAGACGAGGCAAATTTAATTAGGGCCACGGAAAGACATTTAGGATTTACATACAGTACTAGAGCAGGTGGGAAGGTGCTTTCCTCCTTACTCAATACTTCAGGCCAGGTCTAGCCAGGGAGGTGCACCCCCACTTTCATACTCCCTTAGCTTGGCTACACCACTGCCCCATTTGGGAGGGAACCATAAATGTTGACAAGCCAGGTGTGAGGAGGCCAAGAAATGCCCCGTCAGCCAAGTGACCTCAATGGCTCCAGGTCCCTGTGGCTGATGTTTCCCAGGTTCCCGCCCTTCCTAGAAATATTTTCAGCCTATCTATACCCACTGCTAATCTAACTGACTTTCTGTTAGGAAAAGATGCTACGAGCTGGGACCCTGGACCTTAAGCTTTTTACATGCTGACCCACAGAATCAACCTCTGGTTTCTGTTGCAATGGAGATGGGAAAAGGTACCCTTTTCTCAAGGATTTGAAGATAAAGATAAAAATTAAAATATGGAGTAAGAGAAGTCATAATTATACTGACCCTGTACCACACACCCTCAAGAACTCCTGGTCCTTCAGGTATGACCAAGGGAAATAGCACAGAAGAAATGGGCTGGCACAACCTTGGAAAAGATATTCGAGGGCAACACCATGGGAAATGGGCAGAGGCCATTTTAAATGCTCTCAATTCCTAGTCCTCAATGGGCATTAAATGAGATGCTGCCTACAGTGGTCTTTCCCAAAGAATAGCATCCATCTATAAACTATATGAATATGATGAACTTCCAATAATTGGAGGCGGGAAGTGTCCATGTACCAAAAATTTATAAGCACTAAATGTGCAAATAAAAGAATTTCAGCATTAAAAAGGAACTTTAAAGATTAGGTTTATTTGGAGAAAACAAAACAAAACAAAAAACCCGGAAAAAGAACACCACCAAATCCCACAGCCCAAAGGATGGGGATTTTACATCATAAGACATCTCCCAGGTAGTAAGTCTACAGATTACAAATCATTTTCATAGAAGATATCTTTGTACAAATTTTACATGTCTTCAGGTGCTGGACGCAAATCAATCCTTGTACCTGGTCTAACAGAGGGAGCAAGAAGGGAAATGGAGAGAACAGCTTCTTGGATACAACTATTTGGAAGGAGAGTAGAAATGAAGAGGGCAAATCCTACCTTATCAACACCTATGGAAAATGGGTTGTAACTGCATAAGTCTGGATATGCCTTCTAAATGTCCACTTCCTAGCTAATGGCCGATCCATGCCAATTACTTGTATTTAGTAATTTATTCAATTTGTCTATCTTTTATTTCCACCTTATAAAATGATTCAATATACCCACTGCTGCAGCCACACAAATACCAGCTCACTGCCTTGGCTGGGCTGGGAATAACCTAGGACTGCCTGGAGAAGAACTGTGCAAGTATAGAGACTGGGATGGCATCCTCCTCTCATAGGTGCTAGTGTCTGGTGAAGGGGGAAGAACGCGTCTACACTAAGCTGACCCTCACAAAGTTGCACATAAAATCAAATACAATGGTCTTTTGTGTTGCAACAGAAACCAATGTCCTGCTGAGTAGTTCTCTTGCAATCATCATTTATTCTCTCAGGGGAAGATAAAAAGCCACACACTGGTCTAGGCCACATAATAAATCTGAATATTAGTGTGGGATTCCAGTGGAGAGAAGGACAACTCCTAAAAACATCAACCATCAAAATGAATGGAGAAAATAGGTGGGGAAAGGTTACCAACGTAATAGCCTCTATCATCCCACTCCTCATTCACCTCCTAAGATCACCTCTTCCAGTTTGCTGGTGCTCACAAGGGATCAAGGAAGCTGGTGCTGGCACAGACCAGGGCAAGGAACAAGGAGTAGCAAGAGGGGTCAAAAGGGAGCAATGGGAAGCTCTTTTGCTTTAGAACAGCCAACTCAGTTCCTCACCTGACAGCTCCCTGGTATCTGAGGCCCAAGAAATGACCCCTCACATGACATGAACAGAAGATGTTAGCTGAGAGACTGCAGAAAAGGGGAGTGGGTAGTAAAGGAAGTACTTAAGACTTTAACTGTACTTAAGGCCCGAAATTTCTAGGATTCAGGATTGCAGCAGATTGTGGATGAATCTAGAAGTTCCCACACCTATGTTCCAAGAAATAACAGCTTATGTTTCCTGGAGATTCTAACCTTTCACTCTATCTGGTCTAAAAGGATTCACATCACCCTCAGACCCAGATTTCCCTTCCCACTACATCTGGTCACCAAGTAGTATGTCTTGTCCTCTCGGCACCAACTCCCAACCACCCCCTTGGGGGGTAAAACTGGACATTTCCCTCCATTACTGGCCCCCAACAGTTTGGGATTAAATGAGAGGAGGGGCTGGCAGCCTCCTGGAGACTAAAATAACCTCAGAGACTAGTTATCCTACCTTCAAGGATGGAAGTTTTATTCAGATAATGTTTCAGAATTCATATATGCCATAATAAGATAGCAAGAATTAAGAGGGAGAAAACCCACCTCCTTCCTTGTATCTGTCCTATCATCCAACCAGCTTTCAGAAACCAACTCATTAATATTATTAACGTTTCTGCTAAAAGGAGGACCGTAGGCACTAGTCATACAGGCAGTTAGATGGTGCTGCTAAAACACACCAGAACTTTTCTTTTAAAAAGCTGTACGTCTTTCTCTCTCTGGCTACACTGGTTGGAAATTCTCCAGTTAGTTTAATACTTTAAAGGCTGCAGCAGCATGCAAAAGAATTTCATTGTTTTCCTTTTTTTTCCTTTAAAAAAAAAGTTAAGAAAGGTCTCCAGGAGATGCTGAGTTTTATTTTGTCTTGTCTGGATAGAGGTTTGATTTGCTCTCGAATGTTGCAGGTTGGCGAGAGACGGGGAGAAAGCACAGATGTGGAGGTTTATTCGTTGTAGTCGTCGCCCTCGTTTTCATCTTCACCATCAACAGAGAGAGCTGCGTACTTGCTTGCAGAACTGAATTTCTGTAAGAGCCAGAGCGATGGTGTGGGTAAGACACATGACGGTTTCTTATGGAGGGATTATGGGCTTTCTGAGTCACCTCTCATTATCACTGGGCTCATCTTCTTAACGGACAAAATTGGTGAAATTCTCTGCCTTGGATATTTTCCCATTTGTGTCTTTTTTTTCTTTTTAAAGCTCTTCTCCCCTCTTAGAAAGTGGGAAAAGGAATACCTTTTTACACCAAACAGATTAAGTACTTTGACAGTGTTCCTCATTCTACCCCCCCTCATAAGGGTCATAAAGACCCCACTAATTCCAACAAATTAAAAAACAAATTCTTTAAAAAAATCCCTCCAGTTTATGTTTGTCATGGGCAAACTGGCACAATTCAAAGCAAAGTTGTAAGGTTCCAGAGAAACAGAATTTCAGAAAAATGACAGCAAACAAAAACTAAAGACGAACACGTTAACACTTACAGAGGCCGGATTTTCTTCAGGTTTCTTTGGCTCAGATGCAGGTCTTGAATCTTGATCTCTTCTGCCATCTTTCCTGCAAAGGGAAGATGAGGGGAAAAAAATGTACACCCCCCTCAGATACCTGTTACCTACATATTTTGAGATTTTTCATTTCTTAAGCCTGAAGTAGCCTGGAACCTATGATATCAAGGATTCAGAATCTCTACCCGTGGGCACGTTATGTATCTTCCTGGCGCCTCAATTCTCTCATCTGTAAGATTAGAACTGAACTAGAACGATCTTCTCAATGGCTCTAAATCAGACAGTGTGATAAATGGTCTTTTTGAGGTTTGTTTTGGGAATTATGGTTTCTCTGCTATGATGCCATTCATGTTTTTTTATGTGCTTGCGCACGTGTGCGTACACACCCACACCAGAAAGCAGTCTCTTTCCTCCAGCTCTACATTCGGGGGTCAGGGCACACAATCCACCATACCTGTCAGGTTCCTTCCAATGGTCTTTACTTCCTCCATCCATTGGACCACGGCTGGAGTTCCCACTTTGGCCTTTCAGCACACTCACTCCATCTACCTTATTCTCATCTGCTGGAATTTAAAAGGACACAAAATTACAGAAGAACAGCAGTCACTCAGCCCACTCTTTTAGCCTTGGGTGAAGGGGAAAAGTGGCGACCATGGATCAGAGAAGGCAGGTGGCCAAGCTAAATCAATACTTGACCTCTCTCAACAAGATTCATAACATGTCAGAAATGACCTTGGCCTTGTGGGCTTGGTCTTTCCATTCTGCTGGAGACCGTTCATTTCCTTCCTTTTGTTTTCTCTTCCCACTTTGGAGATGAATGTTCTACCAGGAAAGGGCAGGGCCCTGGGCTCTCAAGAGAGCTCTCCTGCCCCCTAGTGGCAAGAAAAAGGGACTGACCAGGCATCCAGACCGTTTAATGCCTTAGGGAAAAGGCAGGCAAAGTGAGTTTTGCCTTCCATGTAAGGCTAATGGTTAAAGAACCACTTCCAAGGAATATACCTCACCTTTCCTCGAAATATTAGCTGGTCCCTCCTCAGACTGCTGGGATGTTACCTTTCCTCCACCACTAGGGAAAAACAGATATTTATAAGATTTATCAAATAGTCCAAGAAGGTATATTTCGCAAATTTAGGATGTTGTCAGAAGCTCTGAAAATCACTATAAATGTTACATTTAACATTATTATGACATTTAAAAGAAGAAAAGGGCAGATAACAACATGGAAGATATTACAGCTGACATTTTATCAGGGGCAGCTGGGTGACCCAGTGGATAGAGTGCCAGGCCTGGAGTCAGGAAGACTTGCACTCAAATCTAACCTGACTTACTAGTTTGTCCAACCCTGGTAAATTCACTTATAAATGCTTATTCTCTCCCCATAACCCCTTTCTTGGTCATCTTAAATGTAAGGCATTACAGCATTAATAAAAAGCCACCATCACACTGGCCCCAGCCCCCAAAGGGCTAGCAAAGAAAGGGCTGTGCCCACAGCCTGGACTCGCCTCGTGGGAGACGGCTGCTCTGACGAGTCTGAGCTCTGCGATCGGGCAGGAGGGTTGCAGCTCCGCTTCACCCAGGCGTTTTCCTTTGGTGGGGGCGCAGGCATCACCTTCAAGGGAAGCTGATCTGATTTAGAAGGCTTGGAAGTTGGAGACTGAGAGTCTTCTTCCTTGTTGAATGTTTCACTTTCTAGGGATTTCTCACTCTCCCTCCTTCGTGTGTCTGTGGGGACAGTATGATTAATAACCTGTCAACAGAAAGGGCAGGAGCTCTTCACAGTGACTTTGTTTCTTTAATATTTTATCGATGTCACACCAGGGAGATGAATACTTCACAGACAATTTCAATTTTTTCTTATCACTGGTTCCACGAATATTGCCAAATGCAATGACATGTGGAAGTACTTTGCCAACAGTAAGGGGCCACACAAAGGTCAGCTACTGTGACTACTGGCATTGTTTTTAGGTGTCTTAAACTGGATTATAAGTGCCATAATTTGCATCCTGATTTAATTACTGCCATGTCATGTGTAAGATTAAATTCATGCTTAAAACAGTAATTCAATAGCCACTTTCAGAAAGAGACATTACAGGGTCAAATATACGCACTACATGAATAAACTTAATTTCTTAGAAAGTTCTGGAAGGTACAGGAATTCAAGACATCTCCCATGTAGTCCCTGTTCAGAATGATTCTATTCTTTCCACTCCCCTCCCCCACCATTTTCAGAGAGAAAATAATTTCCTCAAATTGTAGCAGGAGCTACAGTTGGAACGGCTTGCTAGGTTTCTCAGAGGGATTTTAAAAATTCAATCTAAAACAAAAGATAAATTGTTTGAGATACATTATTTGATTAGTATTATTGATGTTTGGAGACAAACAGCATGTGTTTTCCACAAGCTATAAAGACGCAATCTGAAAAGGCAATAGGAATTCCCTTTTAAGTACAAATCCATGTGAGCAGGAACACAACTGGATATGTACCTACAAAACAATGCATAATGAATATTAACATACAGAGTTTGCATCCTAAGTAGAAGGTATTTTAAAACAGTATGTATTTACAGCAAATTCCTATAATACGTGTGGAAAAAAAGGACACAATTTCAGCTTTGAGGCATGTGTTATAAATTCTCAAACATAAAACACTTTGACTTGGGAAAGAAAATGCTAGTCAATACATTCAGCATTCTCAATAAAAAAATGGAATGAAAAAGATAATTTCAAATTTCAAATACGAAGGCTCAAGCATTTGCCAAAATTAATAATTAAATAAATTCTTTGGATAGTTTGTGTAAATTTCAGTTCTACATACTATCCCTGGCTTTGAAGAAGAGAACAAAAAACTGAGCTGGCCATAAAGCATGCCTCCCTCCCCATAACTAATCTTAACTTACTTCTGCCAGATGGAGCTGTATTCCCAGTCTGTGAAGATTCACTTCCTGTCCTTGACCGTTCCTGAGTTTCCTCACTTCTCCAACTTGGGTGTCTACGTAAGAGAGAGGAGGATCAAACACACATGTTTACTGCCCAAATGACAGGAGCCTGGACTCTGGGGCCATTTAGTACCACCAACTGCTTTCAGCTGAATCACAGGTGGCTCTGGGGGCATCGGAGCAAAAGCTAGCACTTGTGTGAAAGAGCGGTTGAACATGCACCGCCTGAGCAGGGAGTCCTGGTGTGCGCTTCCCACCTCACCTCTCCCGGGGCCGTCTTTCTAGTTTCGGCTCCTCCAGCTGACGCTGCAGCTTCTCTTGTTCCTTCTGTAGCCGTTCCTCTACTTCTCGTTCCCTAGCAGCCGTGTCCACTGGCCTTGCTCCCCCAAAGATGGAGGCAGCTCGGCTGGACTGCGAGGTGGTGGCTGACGAATCTTCATCCTTGGGGGCACTCCGGGGCTTCAGATTCAGCTTGGGTCTCTGGGGGGGACCTGAGTTAAAGAAAGCCCTATGTAAGGTCTCTTCGAATCTGTTTACCACAGGTTTAAAACTAGATTCTCACACACAGGAATCTGCTCCAGGTTAGAATGAATGGTCCACTCGATTCAGTACCATCTTTAAAAATGGCACCAATGGACTTTGCAGAGAGTATGAGCTGTTCTCCAGGAGCCCCCTTCCAATCACATCTGCCCATTTCTGCTCACCTTACTTGTTAGTTCCTTAATGTTACTGAACTAGAATCTCTTCCTCCTTCCTTTCATAGCTAAACACTATTGAAAAAGCCATTTATACTCAAATGTCTCCATTTTCACTGGTTCCCACTCATTTCTCCAACATCTGCAATCTGGTTTCCCTCATCACAACTAAAACTACCTTTTCCAAAGTCACCAATGATTGATTTCTTCTACTTACCCAACAGCTAATGTCCAAACTACTTCGCTGGATCTTTATCCACATCCCATCCCACGATGGCCCAAAAGTTTTGCTCTGGCCCATCTTTTCTTGCTTGACACCTTCCTTTTGATCTTATCAGTTCTCATGGGTTTGGGTTTAGTTATCACCTCGAGGCAGATGGCTCCCCAAAGAAGATACCTAGCCCTAGACTTTCCACACAGCTCCAGTCCTGCTCCACTGATTGTCTGCCTGCCAGATCCCTCCAAAGAGATGCCCCCCGGGATATCTCTAACATTATCTAAAGTAGGACTTCTCACATTCCTCTCTAAACCTACTAAACTTCCCTAGTGCTGGTGAAGGAAATAGCCATCTTCCTGGTCATCCCTTTCCTATCTATGTTCATTCACTTTGCAAGCCTCATTGATTCCTCCACTAAAATATCTCTGACTATTTCCTATGTTCTCTTACACTATTAGAATGTAATATTTTTACCTCTTGACTAGATAGTCTCTGTGAATAGTGAAATAGTCTCTGAACTCCACTTCCTGGCTTCCAGTCTCCCCCACCACAGTCTTTCTTTTATATAGCTGATAAAATAATTTCCCTAACGCATGTCTGATCGTATAATTTCCCTGCTCAAGAAACAGAAGTAGTTTCCTATGGCCTCTAGAACAAATGCAAACTTTCTGGCTTGCCATTTCAGAGAATGAGTTGGCCCACCTTTCCAGGCTTATTGCATGTCACTCTTCATACACCCTATTGATCTAGATCTAGACAAACTGGTTTACTTTCTGTTCCCCAAACTCAGTGTGCCATCTTCTACCTCCTGGAAGAGAACAAAAATTGTTCTCCTCACCTCTCCTGCAGAGCCCCCCTGATTTCTTCCAGGTCCAGTCCATGCACCATCCCCTGCAGAAAGCTGTTGCTGACCCCCTTAGAGTGCTCTCTTCTTAAGAGACATTGCTAGAGCTTATTTGCTCTCAGACATTTACTAGCTATGTGATCACGGTTAAGTCATTTAACCTATCTGCTCAACTGTAAAATGGGGTTTATAGGAGCAACATTCTCTCAGGATTGTTGTAAGAATAAAATAAAGTAACATTTATTAAAGTGCTCTGCATAGTGCCTGGCACACGGCTGGCACGACATGACGGCCAGCCACCATCACCAATATTATCATGACACACACACACGTGATTGTCATGTTCTCCTAGCTGAATACAGATGGCAAAGCCCACACCTGGTTTTGTAAGCCAGGAGCTCGGCACACAGCAGGTACTTAAATATTCCCCCTTTCTGTATTCCCTTGATTTCACTGGTCTTCTTTAAATGTCGGAATATCAGGCCAGAATTTTATTGCTTTTATGCAAAGATCAAAGTTGAAACACTTCCAAAGCAAAAAATAGCTACAATGTCTTCTTTGAAAAGATTATTTCAGACAGAACAGGATTTAGTTTCTGAATATTTAAACATACAATGTTTTGGAGTCAACGTCCTAAGCTGATGTCACCTGAGCCACACACTGTTTCCGTATTTATGATAGATATTGAGTAATAACTTTTCCCACTGTATGAATGAATGAAAACTAGAGTGAATAACCTATCCCGAGAAACTTCTAGAATGACTATAACATCAGGGAAGTTTACTTTGCAGAAACTGTGAAGAAGTTAGTAACAGAAAGATTTTGCATGTAACAGAATATTCATGGCTGTTACTCTTTATGGTAGCAAAAAATTAAGACACAAAGGATAAATTTCAGTATATGCCATTACAAAAACGACAATGAATGTTAGGGATAAGAGAAACACCGGAAGACTTGCATTAAGTGGCAAAGCTGAAGAAAACAAAACCAAGAGAAGATGGTGAAGTCAGAACTGCAGGGGGCCCTTAGTGCAATGAGCAGTAACTCTGTCCTTCCTCTTGGCAGGAGGGGGTGGGGGGGTGTCATGTGGTGGGATGAAGCACAGGCTGGCAGAAACAGTTCCTTCTGTAGGCTCTACTTAACTGCTTTTCTTCATTAGGAGCCTGGCTAAGGGGAGCTGCGACAGTGGGGAATAAAGAAAAGGGAAATATTCAATAAAAAGGAAAAAATTCTGTGCAAACAAACCCAAAGCCCACAAGGAGAAGTAATGTGGAATTTCCTCCAATGTAAAGTTCCTAACAACACTGCACTGCACAGGGAGGGGACCCTGTTTCTGGCAGGGCTGTGGACCAGGCTTGGAACCAAGCTTGAGATAAATTTGTCTGAACTTTGGTAGAATGAGAGTCCGGATACCATCAGACAACGAGCTTGGCATCTGCTTTAAAGGGAACCTTAGGGTAATTTCAGACTCTGCCTTCTTTCCACCCAATCGGGGATCTCTTAGCCACCTCCTCACCCCTAGCCAATACCCTAGGGTCCTAGCCCACTTTAACGCTTTTCTTGTTGATGTACACTCACTTCTTGAATGTCCCTGCTCCAAATTCTAACAAATAAGGCACTAGAAGCAAAATAAAATAAGCGCTTGACTTTCTCCTCAAAAATTTAAGAGCAGGCAGCAATCTGACTCTTAACATTCTCCCTACTACACCTCTAGTACTGGCACATCATCATAACCTGCCTCCAATTTGCTTTCCCCAAAGTTCTCTCATGTCACTCCCTTTCGTACAGTCTATTCTAGTTAAAATGATCACTAACTGTTGCACGTCCTTCACGCTCTGTCCTCTACCTCCCTGTGCTATGACCAGCTGTTCCCTAGGCTACAAAGCTTATCCTTTCTCCACTTCTCAGAATTCTGATCTTCCCCTTCAAGGTTCGGCTCAAGTGCTATGGAACTTTCCTTACTTCCCAATTATCAATACTTTCTCCCCCTCTCATATTTATTGTATCCTCCCAGTAGAATTTAAGCTTTCTGAAGGCAGGAATGCTTCCTTTTTGGGTAATTTTTAATCACCAATGCATAATGGTACCTTGCATATTAAATGGTTTTACAACAGATTTTTAAAAAGCAACCTGGCAGGGGGTGGGGGCAGCTAGGTGGCGCAGGCAATATAGCAAAAGTCCTGGAGTCAGGAGGACCTGAGTTCAAATCTAGCTTCAGACATTTAACATTTAACTAGCTGTGTGGCCTCTGGCAAGTCATTTAAACCCAATTGCCCTGCCTTTCCCCCCTCCAAAAAGACCAAAAAAAAAAAAAAATCAGCCTGGGTTTGGGGAAGGAGAAAAGCAATCTGAGAGCCTGATGTAGTCTCTGATGGCTTTAGTACCAGAGGAACAGGGGAATCCCAGTGGAGGGGAGAGAGGTCCTGATATTGAATATCACTCAATCTTAAATAAAAAATCTTCTATCACACTCCTAAGGGACATGACTCTTTCCACCTTCTAGGAGTGCTAGTGAAGCCAACCACCGATGGCCCTTCTTTCTAGCCGAGGTATATATGACATGACTGGTTCAAAAGTAAAGTTGGCCAGTCTTGAATGTGGTGCAGGACAACAGTATGACAACACTGTTGGCAGTGGACAGCTTGATCCCATTTAACATTAAGTCACCTGGAAACAATACCAATGTCTACTGGGGGGGGAAGAAATCACAAGATAATTCCACAACCATAGAAAGTATCTGAGCCAACACTTTACATGCTGTACTGCTAGAACAGAAACTTTTCTTTCATAGATTCAAGAGATACTTCTAATTCTCCAAAACAGACACAATTTAAGTCTTTAATGGAGCCATCAAACACTTATTTTTTTAAACAAGTCTTATTTTTGGGTGAGGGAAGGGATGCTTTTAGTAGTCTTAGGGAATAGGAGTCAGATAAAAATCTATGTAACTGAGACATTCCTCTAACTCATCCTTCTAAAGGACTTTTCTGTTCTAAGAGGTTAAGCAAAATTGTGTTCAATTACATTATTAGCTTTAGAGTGAATTTAGGAGATATTTTAGTACCTACCTGTATGCATACTGTATAATCAGACCTTTAGAATAACAGGGTGCGAATCACTTGGGGTAAGCAATCATTTTGATGCAGCCTCATATTTGTGAATAGAGTGTGCTTCTAAGTGTCATCTGGGTAACTCTTGACTGGACCAGATGAAACTGGATTGAACGGGTTTCCCCACTTTTAGCTGGCTTTCCCTACATTGCTCTCTCTTGCTACGTTTTAAATTTTGTGACTTGAAAGATGGCAGCGGTTAGTGATGTGGGGAAGTCCAAAACTGTGAAAGTCATTGAAGCCCACAACAAAAATAGAATCAGTTGCATGGAAAGCACAAAGGAAATTGTGGAAAACAAGAAAAAATTTTCAGAGGACCTGGCAACTAGCCCACCCATATTATTGTTGCCTATCATGGTCACAAACTAAAAATACTTATCACAGACAAAGAAATACAAAGACTAGAATTCCAAAGTCTGTAAAATCTGGGCATCAGACTACGAAAGAAATATTTACCCCAAAATAATTTTGGAATTTTTAATGGAGGTCTTGTTCTAGAGGGAATGATGAATTCTTGCAAATATACTAAGATAATGAAATACAGAACTGTGCCATATTTATAGACATTTCCAAGTGGAAATGGAATACCGAAACATTATGCTATGTGTCAGCAAGGTAAAGAAGTTTACCTAAGAAATAGAAATAAACATGGCCTAAGAACTCAACTGAATGAAACTCCATTGAGAACCTATGAGCTATAATCAAGGCTAGATTTAGAAAAATGAACTATTTGTCTAAAGTATGCCTACTATCCAAAGTGATAAAAGTTTGGTTTCATAATGAACTGAAGAATGTACCAAACCTTATGAACTCAACGTCACATTATGTAAAATAAGTAATGGTAGCAAAAGGCTTTTTTCAAAAGATACAAAAAGTTTTAAGATTTACTGTAGTGTCAATAAATTTATTTTACTTAGTTCTGGTTAATTTGCACATCACTGTAGAAAGGCCCTTAACTGATCAGCTAGTACACAACCTTCCCATTTTACAGATGTATAATTGAGACCCATAAAGGTTAACTGACCTCCCTAGTTATACAGCAGCATATTTGAGACTAGAACCCAGACTTCTCCAGACCAATGTGCACAATACATTCATGCCCATTTCACAGGACTTTCTGGTCATAGGTATGTGTCTAAATAAACCTTGATTAGAAATGCAACCCTCATAGCCTGATGGGTATGATTAAGTTTAAGATTAATGCAAGAATACATGTTTTATGTCTAATGGTGGTCTTGGGTGGAGGAAGGGAGGAAAAAAGTATACAGCAGAAAACAAATGAAAACTTAGAAGTTAAAAAAAAAATTAATTGTAAGAATGAAACCCACAACCACAATTCAGTATTTAGAGCATTTCTCCATACAAAAGACATAGTAAGTTTTTTCCTATGGGAAAACATAATCTACTTTATGATATTTTTCCCAAGAATGCACCGTGAGGAAAACTGGGAAACTGTTGGTCCGAAGTTTTTTGCTTTGTTTCCAAAGGCTTCTTCTGATTGGACATAGACTCAAAAAAAAAAAAAAAGTTTTCACATCATTAATTTTCTAACTGAAGTTTCCTTAGCTGTCTTGCCCCGAAGAAAGTAAAAAGAGTAAGTTACCTCTATCTTCACGCCTAAAATCATCTCGGCTGTAATCATCTCTTGAGCTCCATGACCGATCATCTCGTCTATCATATCTGTCTTCATAGCGATCTCCTCCTCCTCTGTAATCGTCATCCCGACGGTACCCACTACCAAATGCTCTTCTGCCACTGCCTATCCTAGAATCAAAGCCTGTGGGACAAAAAGATACAATTATCTTAAAATGAGAGCTACTATGTTAGTGGAAAAGGTAAAAGGATACTTGGAAAAAAAACAAGCCAATGGACTCTTCAATAAGCTTGCTATGTTGTGTACAAACCCTACCTGGATTGGTATAAAGTTTAAGAAAGTCACCAGAACACTAGACTGATTAAAAAGAATACTCTCCCCCCCCAACAAAGGGTAAAACCTTTTCATTTCCTTCCAATCTAAAAGAACTACATACCTCTATCATAGTCTCTACTGCCCCTGTCATCATATCTATCCCGGACTCCATATCGGTCCATGTCCCGCCGGGGACCATCACGGTACCGGTCTGAATCATAACGATCACGATACTCTAGGAAAAAACATGCAGGTAACAAGACTGATGACAGTACTCAGCACCTTTGGATCATTTAGACAGTACTGCCAAGTGGGAATTCTGAAGTCCTATCCTAAAACATTAACACAATTTGGCCTAATACTGAGTTAAATAAAATTAAAAAAAAAAAGTCCAAATACATATTAAATAATTACTGCATGCAAAGCACTGAACTCTGAAAAATATATGAAACTGAGTAAGTTATGGTGGCCTGCTTTCAAGAAGTTTATGCTCAAATGATGAAAACTTTTGTGTGTGTGTTAAATACAAATTAGATTAATTGTGAAAGAGATGGCATCCAAATTGGATCTTAAGGGATGGGAAGGCTCTCAATAGGTAGAGATTGGGGTAAAGGATGGATGTTGTAGGTTTGATCAGAAGGATAAGAAGTGGAAAAGGACAGCACTGGAAAGCCCAGGAAAAATCTGTGGAGTGGTCTGAGTAGTCCTGTCTATTTTGAGCAATGTGAATAGTGGTTAGTAACAACACAAGATCAAAACATGGGATTAAAGAGGTGGATTTGACCAGATTATAATCCTTGAAATATGAAGATAACTCACTATGGTGATATGTAATGGGAATACTCTTTAGATTTTGAGATATGAAGTGAAGAGAGATAAGAAGCTATTTCAACAATCTAGGTAAGAAGCAATAAGGACCTAAACCCTGAGTGGTTGGCAGATAGACTAGAGAGGCATGGACAAAAATATTAGGAAGAGGAAGTAACAATTAGAGAGGTAGGAGTAACAGAACTTGATAATTGGTTGGAATGAGTTATATGAAGAATGAGGGACTTGAAAATGATTAAAGGCTTTAAGCTGGGTGACCAGGTAGTTGAGATACTATTAAATGAAAAGTGGTCAGGAATACGAACAGCGTTCTTGAAAGAATTAAAAACTTAATGACAACATCAAAGAATACTCCAAATCACTAAGAAGAGAAATGCAAATTTCCCTAAGTAATTTATGTGATGCTTGCCATAATCCACAATACATTCTAAAAAGATATGAGACTTTAATATTAAAGTTCATACAATAAAAAATAAGAAGCAAATCATATCTTTCATATATTCTTAAACAAAGAATAGAGGCAATGTTAAAGATAAAATAGATATATGTCTCTCATTACACGAAACTGAAAATTTCTGCACAAACAAAAGTGGGAAAGGGAAAAAAAAGGTTGCTTCAAATTCCTTTACTAAGGTTTTGGTGTTGAAGATACATAAACAATTGACAGATAGAGACATAAGCACAAGCATGTATCCAAAAACCATTCCCCAAACAACAGGTAGTCAAAGGATACGAACAGTTTTCAAAAGAAGCGCAAACTATTAACAACCACAATACAGAACACTCCAAAATCACTAATGACAAAAGAAATACAAATCAAAATAACTCTACGGTTTCATCTCACAGACAAACAAACTGGCAAAGATAACAAAGCCGGAACTAGTCTGGTGGAAAATGTTGTAGGAAGACAGGCACGTTACTGTATTACGGGGAGAGCTGTGAAGCAGTACAACCGCTCTGGAAAGCACTTTGTAAGAATGCAAAACAAAGGGACTAGAAAGTCACCCTCTGACCTAGAGGTTCCACTCCTTGGTCTATTATTCCCTCCCCCACCCCCTGAAGTCAGTGACAAAAAAAAGATCCACCTATACCAAAATATTTACAGCAGCAATTTTTATGATAGCAGAGAATCAGAAACAAAGTAGATGCCCACTGATTGGGGAATTAACTGCAGTAAATAAACATAATGGAATACTACTATGAATGTGATAAACGTAAAGAAGCAGAGAAAAATCTATATAAATTGATGCAGGATTAAGTAAGCAAATCCAAGATAACAATATACAGGAAGATCGCGTCAATTTAAATGGAAAAGAACCACCAGTAAAAAAATAAAAATTAAAAAAAAAAAAAAAAAAAGCAAATGTTAACCCTCTGACTTAGACATTCCATTGACAGGTATATGCTCCAAATGGGTCACTAACAAAAAGGAGGTTCCATATACCCAGAATATTTATAGCAGCACTTTTCATGCAAAGAAATGAAAACAAAGCAGATGCCTATCAGTCGGGGAATAGCTCAACAAATGTACTCAAATGTAGTCAATATTATGCTTTACAAGAAATGATGAGCACAATGAAGCATGGGAAAAAAATTACATAAACTGATGCAAAGCAAAATAGGCAGTTAGGAAAATAGTATACACACGTATACTATTAATTTATGTATGTATATACAAGCATACATGTAATGTAAATGAAAACAAAGAAAACTGAGTATTTTTAAAATACAAACAAAAAGCCTGCCCTCAAAAGAGAGATGTCAGAGGATGTCGTCACCTCTGCAGAGGTGGGGAACATAACAATGTGTTCATTGGTTTTTGCTGATCTCTTCCTCTTTTTCCCTTTTTCTTTTTTGAAATTATTTATTATAAGGTAGAGCTTTCTAGGAAGAAAGATGACTACTGACATGCATCTAAGCAATGTCAAAATAAAATATCATTTTAAACAAATGAAACCGAGTAGATGAATGGAAAGTACATGAATCCTGCTTTGGACTTACTAAATTTCAGTAGAACTGTCCAGGAGATAGTAAGAAATAAGGATCTGGGAGCCTTAACTTAGAAAACATATTTATAAGTCATTGGTATTGAGGGGACAGTTAGAGGTCCATCAAAAGGAAAAGCAGACACAGAGAGGCAGGCAAGGACAGCTCTGAAGAACACCTACCTACATTTCATAGAATCTCAGAGCTTAGAAGTGACCTTAGTGACCATAAAATAAGCATTTAGTGAAACTTGAATACAGAAATGCGAATCATTATTCAAACTTTTAAGCATTAACGATCACAATTATTGTTGTGTAATCTAAAGTATATAACCTTACAATCAACCAGTAAGTAAAGCTGATGGATAAAATATGATTGTAATGGAACCTTTACTACAAAAGAATCCAGTGAAATAATGGGAAGACTTTCACAAAGTGATGCTGAATGAAGGAAGCAAAGCTAAAAGAACAGTACACATGACGACTGCAATAATGTAAATCACATCAACAAAATAGGCCAAATAAATGTAACTGCCAATGCTAAGAGCCTACTGTTTAAAGTCAAGACATACACCTCTCCCTTTCTGTCAATCATGGATAATTTAACAAGACATGCTGTGTAAAAACAAAAAGCGGCAACACCATTTTTTGTAAAAAATGTTCGTGCAATTTTAAGAATGGAAAGAACACAGGACTTTATTTCTGCTACTGATATTTTGATGCTAATTTTAGCAATAAAATAATTTTAAAAAAACCAGTGCCAAGTATTTCTGGGAGGTGAAGGAAAAAGACATTGAATTTAGCACTTAAGAGGTCACTGGTAACCATAGACAGGAGCTTGAGAGTGGTGAGGATTGAAGCTGAATCATCAGACTGAGAGGATGATGGCACTGAATGGGAAATGCATCGGAATATCATTTCAAGAGTATCGGGGTCAAGTGAAATTTTTTTTTTTGGGGGGTGGGGGGGTGGGTGGGTTATTTTACGATATGAAAGATCAAAGTGGTACAGAAGAAAGAGGGCTGACTTTGGAGTCAGGACTTCGGTTTGAATCCTGGCTCTGGAATCACTACCTTGAGTATCCCATTGCTATGACTGCTTATTTCATCATGACATCTCCAAAATCTACTCATCTATAGATTAGACATAATAGAGGAGACTAATCTCAACTACACATAGCCTCTGATATGTTTACCACACCAGGGCACATCCTTCCTAAAAATGTTCATAATCAGATAAACACCATTCCCTTTTCCCACTGGCCAATTTCAAGCCTTCAGTTAAAGAACAGTTCCTCAATGAAAAATTTATCTATCCTTATGCTAATCAATTACCCCCCAATCATCTTTTGTAGCTGCTGCCACCTGAAACTTGCATTTTATAATTAATTTCAACTCTCATTTCTTCACTTGTGCCTAAAATAAACCATATTAATGATAGATGTTAAGATATAGTAACAGTTCAGATGAAGCCTATGAAGCCTCTTTCAGAATGATTTTAAATATATATAAAATATGCAGGGTTATAAATGAAACCAATGACATTAAAATATTACATAAAAAAAAAAAAAAACACAACCAAAACCAAAAAACCAAGTTCAAAGACACCTAAAATTTCTTCACTTTATAGCAATGTTTCCCCAAACTGGTATTCATAAAGTAATTTAAGGATATATATACTTCCTTCTCTTTTATCTTTTCTAGGCTCCACTTTCCCTTCTATAATCATTATCATAGCTGAATACCTCTCAATGTCCAATCACAATTCTTTATTCCTGCCAGCCCAAGCTGTGTTGAGATCAGGATGTATTACAGAATTTTAAATATTTGGAAAATGCTGATATGGAATATGGCTACATTTCTAAATAGGTCTCTGATTTGCAAAAGATGACTTTTTAGAATATGAACTCACTGTCTCCAAAGCTATCATCACCCCTTCGAGGAGGGTAGTCATCAAAGCTGTCTGTGGCAGGGCGAGCCCTCCAGTCTGTGTCGGTTTTGTCAGAATCCCGATTTCGATCGCGATCACGGCCAAAGGAACGATCGTCTCGGTCTAAGAGAGGTCAACAACCAAGGAAGTACTTTGTTAATTATTCTGGTCCACAAAGAACAGATGTCTGCTTCTCAGGGCTTTAATATTCTTCCCCCCCCCCCCCCATTATTATAGTCACCTATCTATACACAACTGAACTAAATTCTGGGATGTTAAGGAGCACAGAGTTGGTAGATACTAGCAAGCATGAAGCTCTACAATGGTAGCATAGAACTGGGCCTAGCATCCGTAAATATCAAGTTCACATTCAACTTCAGACACTTATTAGAGCTCTGTGACACTGGGGAAATCACTTCATCTGTCTGCCTCAGTTTAATCAACTGTAAAATGGGGATAATAATAGCACCTTTCCCCCGGACTCTTGTGGGGAATCAAATGCCTGGCACACAGAAAGCACTTCCCGCTTCCTCTCTGTTCTCATACCAGGCACTTGGCCAGGAAGAGTAGCTGGATATGGTAGGTGTAATGCCATGGTTTTTACTGAGTATTTTCCTCCAAAGATAACTACCCAACCTGCTCTAGATGCACAGAGAATCCTCACTCCTTGCCTGCTCTACCACATTACAGTACAATGTTAGCAGCTGCTTCTCCAAAGCCTTGTCAACCTATTCTTCAATCTAATTAGCAAGGCCTCCTCATAACGCTTACTATTTTAGTTTAATGATTTCTGTTACTTGAAACGAGTGCCGGCATGCCTACAACTAACTTTAGTCAGATAAGACAGGATTCCTTTATTCAAAACCTTTGGGGAACTACAAGCACCTTAGTTCTAATCCCAGGTCCCTGACAAACCCTGAGCTTCTTCACTGCTTCTCTTACCTTTATCCTGTGCTTGATCAGCAACATCCACTCGTATTCTTCTGTTGCCTATAGACTAAGAGCACACAACTATATTAACCAACGTTAAACACCAGAATGTACAACTCCCAAGAGAGGCCTATAGGTAAAGTTCCTTGAATGCTGGAGCTAGCCAGAATATGAAATTCCAGGTAACTCCTACCCTGATTTCTGAAACTACAGAATTCTCTAAACAACAAAAAGACTGGGAACCCTTCACTGAGAATTACAATTAACTTGAGCTATGCTCAGACACAGAAAAATCGAAAGAAAACTGCACACCATCAAGTGACATCACTTTTAAAATTATAATGGACAATTAAATAATCAGGGAATCATAATTAGCTTCCTTCCCCAGAGAGAGAGCCCTTGTAAGCATATTTAAAGCGCCTTTTCAGGTACTTTCTCACACCATATCTTGGACCTCTTATAGTACCGTAAGTTTTGCTTTCACTTAAATGAAAATAGGACACATTCAGGACAGTAGTAAATTTTGATTCAAAGCCCTTGTTTTGAGAATACCACTCAATGGAAATAGCTCGTTGACAACAAGGGAGAATCCATTGTTTCTCCCAACATATCATGCCCCATGCTTAATTTAGACTTCTAAGCTCCATCACTCTATTTGTAATAGCAAAAATGCATATAAAAAAGTCCTGTGTTGCAGTGTACAGATGGAGGAACCTTCACCCAGAAGATAAATTTAAGTGGGAAAAAAAAATCATTCCACTGGCATTTACTAGGTTGTTCTAAGGCATCCTTATCTAATCAATATTCTAGCTTGGTGTGCTTCATTCACATTCCAACCTTATTAATGAGGCTCACTTTAATTTTTCTGACTTCTACGTTCTTGTTTAATGGAGGTGGTCTTTCAGCCTCTGTTTAAACATCTCCCAGACAGTGAACTCACTAGCTTACTCAAGGTAGTCCAATTCATTTTTTAAAAAACAAAATTAACTGCTTGGAAACTGTTCTCATGATTAACTGAAATCTGCCTGTCTACCCCTCCATTTACTAGGTCTAGCTCTACTTTCAGAGTCAAGTAAAACAAATAAAATTCTGCTTCCACAGGAAAATTCTTCAATTATATGAAGATGGCAATCACCACTCCCCTCCCAAGTGGCATGAAGAAAATGGCTTCAATTATCATTCAGTAAACCCCCCCCCCCAATACTGCTAAGAATGTCCAGGTCTATAATTGTATAAAATTGTGTAAAAAATAAGCTTTATACTTCTTAGATAAGAACCCTGTGGTTATACAAGTGTTACTAAAATCCTGTTCTTAAAGTGAGACCACCTCTACTGAGGAGACAACCTCAACTCAGTTGAAACATTCAACTGAGGATTATGTTCCTCTACAGGTTCAAGTCAAATTGGACTTGTTAGCTTGGCTTACAGTCTGGTGAAAATAGAACCTTCTTTCTTGGGACAAGGAAGGGGCTGTATGCACAAAACTGTTTCTGAAATCCTTTTCTGACACCTTCCTTGATGTGAAATTCTATTAAGAAAAAATATTCTTGCTAGGGTGAGACAAATTTCCCCAACTCCTCTGGCAAGTCCCACACTACTGAGCCTATGGGATTGAGTGGGCCTAACTTTTCTTCATGTTTGATAAGTATCAGCAGTCTCAGGGAGAGAGCACCCAGGCATTTCTCAGTCAGGCTGCCAGCAAACAAGCCCCTTGGGAGTGAGTACCACCTCCTTCAGCTACTCACCTCTTCATTCAGGCTCAAAGCACTGAGCAGTGAGTCCAAGTCCTCAAACTCAGCATAACCAAAACCTTTCAACCTCTCTGGATTGCTGGGTTCCCGTGGCAAACGTACTGCACTGATCTAGTAGGACAAACAAAATCGGTATCTTCATTTAGAGGCTTATGGTTCTTTTTCCTCTCAATGAACTTAGCTAACCCTATCAAAGTAAGAGTGATGCCTCTTTCTGTTATACCATTACAGTATTTCTTAGAAGAGACACCATGGGAAGGTCATTTGAAATGACCATCAACAGGTATTTAAAACACCCACCATGCATCAGCAACTGCTCTGGGGGATACAAAGATAAAAATGAAACACTCTGAGCACTCAAAAGCCTACTAAGGAATAGGGTGGTGCTGATGATTTTAAGAACAGGGATATAGAACAAAGGAACAGAATAAGGACCATTTCTGCCAGTCATGCATCTTTTTATCATTTTTGAGTTAAATGTTATGAACAGAGTCAAAGGACAATTCATGTTTCTGACTTTGTTGACAAGAATGTATAAGCCACTGATTTTGGAGCTAGTCCTATTCACCCCTGCCCCATCCCCCTCCAACTTCAGTTAACTCCCCTTTATCTCTAAGATCCAATATGATCACCTTCTGTTTGACATTCAGAGCCCTTTTACAACCTGGTCTCACCAGACCTTTCTAGCCCTATTACCAATGACTTCCTTCCATGCACTCTGGTCCAGGTATACTTGCTCTCTTGCTGATACTCAAAACATCAACCTCTACCTCCTGTTTCTGTGCCTTTGTATTCACTCTCAGCCTACCTGCCATGGTCCCCCTCTTCATCTCTACTTTCCTTCAAGTCTCAACTCAAGCCCCTCTTTTTTCACCAGGTCCTTCCTGGTTCCTCCTGCTATTAGTCAGGTGAGTACTCATGCACACACAAACCTCCCTGTTGGAATTTAAGCTTTGGGGAGGGATTATTACATCTGCGGCTATATCCTTGGTTCTTGACATAACAGGTACTTAATAAATGCTTGTTGATTAATAACTAGCAAACAATTCCTTAATTTGAACAGCAACATATACCCAGCTCAGCAAATTAGTCCTGTTATTTGAACTTCTCAGCACCAACTATATGTAAGACAGTTTGCTCTGTGCTGGGTATTCACATGGGATTACAAAAATTTGGTATTTACTTTAATAAACTGTAATGTGAATTTCACAGAAGTCATTTTCCTTTTGCCCACAAATATAGGGCATATTACAACTTTATGGCTCTTAATGAGTGCCAGATCTTTCTCATTAAGAAATATTACTTTCTCCACACATCTTATTATCTGCTGTTTTCTGTCCCCTGAATCCACTGTTGTCTTAGCCTAGTTCCTATCTCTTGAAGACGTTTATGACTGCATAGCTCCCAAATAATGCTGTCTAAAGCCTAAGTAATTTTCAAAATCTACTTATCCACCTAGCTTCCTCACAATAAAACAAAACTCATTGTTAAGTATGATAGACACTAGAGGAATTTAAATAGCATCCTGCTTTAACAAGGGAAGAACTGACTTTCATTAGCAGGCTAATGACTTTTTTTTTGAGGATACACTTGGCTGACATCCCATGTTCAGGTCTACTGTTTCCCCCTCCAAATGAAGAACTAAGGAAATTTCCAAAAGCTTCAGAAAGTTAAGTAAAAACTTAGGGACAAATACCCAGCTCCATTATCTCAACTGTCACAAGACCCTGGGTATCTCTGTAAAATAAAAGGAAAACTATCTGGCATCAATCAAGGCTTTTACAATCTCAAAAAAGGGTTAAACCATGGGGGAAAAACTGGTAGTTTATCTATCAAAGTCAACATTTAGGGAAGCAGTTCTCAACCTGTGGGTCCCGACCCCTGGGTGTGTGTGTGTGTGTGTGTGTGTGTGTGTGTGTGTGTGTGTGTGTGTGTGTGTCTCGAATAACCCTTTCACAGGGGTTGCCTAAGACCATCGGAAAATACATATTTTGGATGGTCTTAGGAAGGCTCCAGGCGGGTCCGCCCACATGCAGATATATGCCCATATTCGAGTACTAAA
The DNA here is from genome assembly GCA_028646515.1 of Pseudochirops corinnae. Classification (NCBI taxonomy): domain Eukaryota; kingdom Metazoa; phylum Chordata; class Mammalia; order Diprotodontia; family Pseudocheiridae; genus Pseudochirops; species Pseudochirops corinnae. The sequence continues at coordinate 361,468,686 of CM053585.1, forward strand.
AGGTTGCCGCATTAGGAAGGTTGAGAACCACTGATTTAGGGCAATATGTAAATAGAGGAATTTTGGGTCAAACTTCTTATGTAGCTATAGAAACCAAAGTTTCTTACCAATTCTATTCAATTTATCCCATATATTTGCTAAATAGGATGCAGAAGTGCAAATCAGTAAAATCAGATTCTGGCTGACAAAATGAAGAAATATTGCAACTGAAGTTTCTTCTTTAAACAATTCCTAAAGTTTCACAATTTTATGTGCTATGCACCATTCCATTTAGAACTAGAGGGATCACCTTCCCACTGATTTTTCTAACCATTGATGGAGAACTATTTAAGTCAAGATAGCTTCTTGTGAAGTGAGAGTCAGTTGCCTAAGAGAGATCCATTCCTTGATGCTATTATTGAGCCACTAACACCCACAAATGAAGGAAAAGAATCTGGAGCTACCAAGAACCACAATGCAGGGGATGTTGGGTCTGAAACAGAAATCATTATTATATACTCTAACCAAACTAATTTTTTTTAATAGACAAATGACATACATTCAGTCCTCTAAAGAACTCCTTGATGGAATCCTCTGTCACATCATAGGGCAGGTTCCCTAGAAAAGCAGTGTAGGGTGGCGACTTGGGAAGACGGCTCCGGTCAATATTGGGTTCCCGAGCAGCCCGTGGAGCAGTAGGCAGGATGGAACGGTCAATTGGAGGTGCCCTGTACGTCTCGTCGTCATTACTACTATGCCAAGTGGTGGAAACTGGAAGACAAAAGTTTTAATTGAATCACAAGATGAAGCCCAGCTCCCACCCCATTAGCATTTCCAAATCCAGGAATGCTAAACTTAATCATTAAAATTACCGGATTCCAAAAAGAGCCAATAAAATTAACTTGTAACATGACAAACAAAAGTGAAAAAAAAAAAGGAGCAGTTTAGTCTCAAGTGGTTTGTCATTTGTTTCTAAGAGTGCTATTCAAGGTATAAATCAAGTCAGTCTACAAGATCCTTCATGGTTTGGACCCTACTTATCTGAGGAATACTACTCCCTACTAACAATGCACAAACTCCACCTCAAGTCTATGGGACCTTAAGAGAGAGATCTCTATGGAGACTTTACAATGTAATTAAATTTTTTTTTGGTGCAGTCCTTCTTAAGATATTTATATAAAACACAATTTTCTGAGACTCCTGACTTCATATGTGAAAAACCTTTGGTCAGACTATTCTCAGAGACTTGCAAGGCTTGAACAGGTAGCAGACAACATTGTTCCACTAGCTGGCTCACCCTTTCCACAAGGATGATTTGGGAAGGTTCTTCTTGTTCCTACTCCCAACACAGAGTATCCTCCTCCAATTCCTACCACTTTATGTCCTCTCACATGTAGATAAATCTTGAATTCATAAAAGACATGCCCAAACCTTTCTCCTGGGACTAGGTTTACCCCTATAAGATAGCACTGCAGTTTACTTTGCCAAGTAAGAATGATACTGGCCAGTTAATTTTTATTGACTTCTCCCCCACTTAGAAGCATCTTCTCTATGTAGTTCTTTGGTTGCATTTTTATTTTTTAATCAATGGATGAAAACAAATGTGAGATGCTTATCAATTTCAAGCTGAGAGAAAAATATGGGAGGGAAGGCTAATTGTGCCATACAGCAATCAAAGCAGAGGTGAGTAGAAAATAAGATAAATTAAACCATTGCAAGTGGTACATTATATAGCATCCAGATCAAAGGAGATAATATTCTGCTCATACTCTGCACTGAGTTAGCCTTCATCTAGAATATACTGCTGAGTTATGAGATATCATCATCAACAGACTCAAGCATATTCAAGAGGGTGGATGGCAAGAGTATGTATCAAGTACATTAGTTTCTAAAGCATTTATACACAGTGTCATTTAGTTCTCAGAACTACTCCATGAGGTAGGCTTTGCAGTTACTGCTCTTTTTAAAGTAAACTGAAATTAAGAGGTTAAATGATTTGAGGTCACATGACTAAAGGGACTAATTCAACCAGGCCTCTGAAAAAGAACCAGAGGGCCAGGACAGCTTTCAAAATATATAAAAGGCTGTGATCAAACTTAAGTGCACGCAGTTTTAGGTTTAATATAGAGAACTTGCCAGACAGTAAGCTCCCTAACTACTAGGAAAAGTTTCATACTCATTCACTCGGTGACCACAGGCAAGTCATATAAAGTCTTTAAGTCTGTTTCCTCCTCTGTAAAATGGGGGTGATTGTGGCACCTCCCTAAAAAAACTGTTGAGAGGATCAAGTGAAAGAATGCATGTAAAAGGCTTCTGTTTTCAAGGTGAGAGTGGGCAAGGTTTAGAGAACTAAACCAGCACAAAGGGTACGGTATGATTTAAGAGTAAGATGTGAATTGTAGAGGTGGGGCTTGAGCTAATCCTGGAAAAATGGGTGGGATTTTGATAGGCCAGATGGGAGGGACTTTTCAGGGAGCAATAGTCATTGTGATAGAACTCACCCTTGCCCACCATCTGTCTCCCCTCAATCTTGCTGGGAATAGTGGACATAAAGTTGAAAAAGTAGGGTAGGGACAGAGATGATGGAACCTTCAAAGTACCATTTAGAGTTTTAGGTACCAAGAACATTTAAGGGACTATTGAGTCCAGAGATGTGGGAGCAAGAGGTGATTTGCCTAAACATCTGAAGGGTTGTCACACAGGTGAAAGACAGGTCAATAAAATTCTCTGAGATTTGGACCCTCGTGCATTTCTCTCTTAGAAGTAGATTTCAGCAAGGTGTAAGAAGAAACTTTTAAAAAACAAGAACTGAAGGGTCTTTTTTTTTTCTTTTTGGAGAGGGGAAAGGCAGGGTAATTGGGGCTAAGTGACTTGCCCAAGGTCACAATGCTAGTTAGTGATAAGTGTCTGAGGCTGGATTTGAACTCACGTCCTCCTGACTCCAGGGCCAGTGCTCTATTCATTGCACCACCTAGTCGCCCCAAGAACTGAATGTTCTAAGCCCTCTAATAGCAACTGCCCACTTCCCAAGACAATTTTTCTTCCATAGGTCTGGCCTTCCTCACTTTATACACAGAATGGTCAGTTTTTCAATAAGGCTAATTGCAAAAGGGGAAGAGAATGCAAGATGCAGCATAACTCAAGACTTGGCTTCAAATCCAGACTCTGACACTTATCACTCTACGTTCATAAATGATTTAAATTCTCTTCTGGCCTGTTTTCTTATCTATAAAAAAATGAAGCATCTGATTAGATCATCTCTAAGACTCCTCTTAAAACTAAATCTAAGTAATCTGAGCTAATCTTCCTTAAGAAAGGGGGAAAAAAATTCTTCCTATTCCCATCAGATTCTGTTTAAAGAAAAAAAGAGAAGATGAGGGGGCTGGGAATTGGGGTAGGGTGAAGGGTAAAAACGATGACAACAGTACACTGGGAGGTGGTCTACTGCAGATTTCTGAACCTTGTCATCTCCCTGAAAGTGGAGCTACTATATACTCTCAAGATTCCTCCTACTTTCAAGATTCTGCACCCTCTGCCACCACCACTACCTTCCCCTGCCCCTTATAATACCTGATAATTTCTCCCATGTCCAGGAATTTAGGGGCATCGTGGCAGAGTGGAAAATGTGTTGAATTTGGAGTCAGAAGACCCGAGTTCGAATCCTGGCTCCACCACCTCCTATCTGTATGGCCTTCGGCAACTCATTTAACTTCTCTGAGAGCCTCAATTTCCTCATCTGCAAAATGAGGGGGTTGGGCTAGATGACCTCTAAGGTCCCCTCCAATTCTAAAGACAATAAAACAAGGCAGCAATATCACACCTTGGTCACAGTTGGCATACTATGTAATAGAGAGTTATGGATTTTTAATCAAAATCCCTTACTTTACAGTTGAGCAGAACTGAAGCCCCAAGAGTTGACTTAATTAAGGCAACAGTGGCAAAGTGGAGAAGTTCTAGAACATGGAAAGATTGGACCAGACCAGTAATCTCCCTCTTGTCTTTTCTTGATGCCCTTTCCCTAATATCTCAGTTCAGTGCTCTTTCCATTCATGATATATTCTATTATCAATATATATTAAGTTCAAAGTTTCAGGTTACCTCAAATAGAATTGATGTCCTAACTGATCAATTTTATGGGCATGGAACTCTATAAAATGAATGTTAAATTGTGGATACCTGTAATCCAATTACCTAATACCCCACATTCATTTTTTTCACCTGATTAGCACTTACTGGGCTACTTGCAGAGCATCATGTTGGGCTTGATAAGTCACAGATATGATTCAAGGCCCACTCTTGAAAGAAAGAATTCTGATTCAAATGATCAGGGAGCAGTTTTTATCTACATGGTATTAATAGGTAGGAATAGAAAATTACCATCTCCTTCCAGGTCATCAGTTTCATCAGCCCAGCTGACTGGTTTGGGCACAAAGGTGCTTCCTCCACCACCGGTGCCACCATCCTCAGCAAGGAAGTCTGTCAAGGTGAGGGTCTTCCCCTTCTTATTCTTCTTTTTAGCTGTGCAAGGATAAAAAGAAACAATACAAGTCAATTTCTGATTCAGAAGACCTAATAGTATCATTTCATCTTAAGAATTTAAGATTTATACTAGTGGTTTTCAACATTCCTAATGCCGTGACCCTTTAATACTCATATGTGGGTGTATCTGCATGTGGGCAGACCCACCTGGACATGGATAGAGGAGCGGTGTCTTGGTTCCTAAGACCAAAGGAAATATGTGTTTTCCGATGGTCTCAGGCGACCCCTGTGAAAGGGTTGTTCAACCCCCAAAGGGATCACGACCCACAGGCTGAGAACTGCTGATTTATACTAACAGATTCTGCTCACTACTTTTAAGTACCAAGGGCATTATAGAAAAGAAGTTACACATCTTGCCCCTTGCACATTTGTACTCAGAAAACTAATCTGATATTTGGACATTTCCTTTGTCATCACAAGACAATTTAGAAAACAGAGTAAATACTTTAAGAAAAATCTAGATGCAAACACATATTTTTTGATTCCTAGTCTAGTTCTTTTAGCCCATACCACATGATTCCTGTGAGGTTTTAATGGATATTATAAGATGCACAACCTTTACTTTAGAACTTATAGTATTAATGGTCATCTGACATCAAAATCAAGGATTAACATTAAAAAATTATTTTCAATTTACAACATTCAGTTATGCAAGCTTTTGAGTTTTAAATTTTTCCCCCTCCCAAGATAGCATGTAATCTGATATAGTCTCTACATATACATTCATATTAAACATTATTTTCACATTAGCCATGTTATAAAGAAGAAACAAAGTAAAAAGGAGAGAGCAAATAGTATGCTTCAATCTGCGGTCAGACTCTCTAATTCTTTCTCTGGATGTGGACAGCACTTCCCATCATGAGCCTTTTGGAGTTATCTTGGAACCTTGCATTGCTGAGAAAAGCCCAGTCTAGCAAAGTTAGTCATTGCACACTGTGGCTGTAACTGTGCACAGGGTCCTCCAGGTTCTGCTCCCTCACTCAGCATCAGTTCATGTTTTTATGAAGTTTGCCTTCTCATCATTTCTTATAGCACAATCACATACTATCCCCAATAACTCTTTTTGTCTAGTAGCCCTTACACTCATTTAGATTTCAAGAGACATGTGTCTTGGCTCAAGGCAAAATTCAACTGCACATTCTCTTTTTCCTCATCTTTTATCATTTACTAAGTATTACTATGAGTTGTGCTAAGGGCAGAGGATGCAAAGAAAGGTCTTGCCCTCAAGAAGTTAATATTAAAAAAAATTTTTTTTTTGCTTTTTTGGAGGGCAATGACTTGCCCAAGGTCACACGGATAGGTGGTTTTGTTTTGTGTGCTTTTTTTGGGGGGGTGCTGTGTATGAGGCCGGATTTGAACTCAGGTCCTCCTGGGCTGGTGCTCTATTCACTGCACCACCTCTCCACCCAAGAAGTTAATATTTTAACGTAGGAGACAACATATAAACAACTATGTACATACAAGATACATACAATGTAATGTAAATTGTAAATTAGATGGAAGTTGAAAGATACAAACAGTAAGAGGGGGTATGGGAAAGGGGTAAAGTAAAAAAGTTCTTTTAACAAAAGAAAAAAGGTGACATTTGGGCTGAATCTTGAAGCCAGGAAGGAGGCAAAGGTGAAAAAAATAGAGCAGTCTAAACATGAGGGACAGTCCATGAAAAGGCAGAGTCAGGAGACTGAATGCCCTGTTTGAAGAACAGTGAGATCAGGGTAACTGGATTATAGAGTATGTGGAGAGAAGTAAACTTTAAGACTGGAAAATAGAAAGGAGACAGGTTGTGAATGGGTTTAAACAAAGAATTTTATATTTGATTCTGGAGGTAACAGAATTACTGGAGTTTACTATGTGGGGAGAGAGGAGGAGGAGGAAGCAGGGTCAGACTTGTACTCCAGAAAAATCACCATGTAGCCAAGTGGAGGAAGAACTGGAATGGAGACTTAAGGCAAGAAGAATAATCAGCAGGTTATTGCATTACTGTAGGTATAAGGTGAAGAGAATTTGTACCAGTTTGGCTGTTGTGAGTGGAGAGGGAGCACCTAACAAGAGATGCTGGAAAGGTAGAAATGACAAGACTTATTTACAGATTGGATATGTGGAGTTAGTATGAGTGAGGAGTTGAAGATTACATTTAGGTTATGAGCCTGGGTTATAACTGGGAGGATACTATTGTCCTCAACAGTAACAAAGAAATCTGGAAGAGAGAAAAATATAAAAACTTCAGTTTTGGTACACTGAGATTAAGATGGCTGTGCAACATCCAGCTGGTAATGAAACTGGAAGTCAGGACAGAAGTTAGAAATGGATTAATAAATCTGAGAATTGGATCCACGAGAGCTCATATCACCAGGTGAGAAAGTATAGAGAAGACAGAGGTCCAAGAACAGACCCCTGGGGTACATCCATGGTTAGTAGCCATGACCTGGAGGAAGGTCCAGAGACTGAGAAGGAACAAGGACAAAGAGAACCAAGAGAGATCACAAAATCTAGACAGGAGGAGAGGGCAGATCTACAGCACAAAAGGCTGAAGAGAGGTCAAGAAGGATGAGGATAAAGAAAAAGCCAAAGATTCCATATGCCCTCTAACTTGGCACCTACCCTCCTGAACACCTTCCTTTTCAATTCTAACACCGGGAAGCCAAGGAGAATTTCCTGCCACAAAATATTAAGATAGCATACTAAGGCAAAAAAGGGATATAAGCACAATACTTTAAGTGTGCAATTCCTTTGCAGGAAACTTAAAGTTTTAAGTTAACAGAATAGTAGTACTAGTGCTATATTAATACAACTATCTAATGAAAATTACAGGTTACTACCATCTATATACTTGTTAGTCCTAACTGTGCTTCGCAAAGTCAAAGTAACACTCGTGTGGTAGCTGACCAGGTCAGGTTGAGTAGAAGACAGGCATAATAAATATCTGACCAAAGAATAGCCCTGGCTCACATATTGTTGGCAGGAAATATTTTTCAAATTGTGGGGTTTTTTTTTGGAGGGGGGAGTGTGAAGGGGAGAATTTAGTGACCCAGACACCTGAAAAAGGCACTAGGTATCACTCAGATGGTAAATTTGGTCTTCACTTCAATATTGGTTTAGCTTCTTTTATATCCTGATGCTACTTAACACCAAAGAAAGGTCTTGGAATATTCTGTTCCATTGTTTGGTCTGTGAAATAAAATTTTTATAATACAGTAATGCTTAATATTCATTCAAACAGACATTTTCAACATATTTATTGAGCAATAACATGTGCAAAACACTGTGCTATGTAGTTAAACTCTCCAGAAATGTCCCCAATAAATGCCTTACAGCTTACAGAGTCTCAGATATTTTTGAAACTGAGCCATAGGATCGAGTGTCAGAAGGCACTTTTGGAGCTGACCTGGTCCACACTTAACCCCCCCCCCCCCCCCCCACTAACCAACCAACCAACCAACCAAATCAAAAACAGATGAGGGTACAAAAGTTGAAGAACCAGCTAAAGATTACAGCGATTATGAGAGTTGTATTTTATGGGTCTTCTGATTTCAAGTCAAATGGTATTTCCCCTTTAATCTGTTACTTTTCTAGGATTGGCTTGACCTTGCTAAATTAAACACAAGTAATAAAATGCATTTATTAATCCTACAAGACACTGTGTGGTATCCATGCAATGCCAGGAGATCTAGAAACCCAACCCCCAACACACATGTTGGGTGAACTTATTGTGCAATTTCGGGGGGGAGGAAACGACAACACACAGACAAGAGAAAGTATTTCCCTCTCAATGACATTTAAGTGTGTGCAATATTAACAGATCAGTCCACTGAAAATACATTTATGCTCTACTACATCAACCAACTAATCAACAAGCATTACTAAAGTGCCTCTGACGTGCAGCCTTGGGGCTACTTGTGGCCCTCTAGGTCCTCAAGTGTAGTTCTTTGACTGAATTCAAACTCCACAGAACAAATCCCCTTAATAATAAAAGGATTTGTTCTGTAAAACTTGGACCCAGTCAATAGGCCAAACTCAAGGACCTAGAAGGCCACATGTAGCCTCCAGGCCGCAGGTTACCCATTCCTAGGCTCTAGGCATACAAAAACTTAAGTAAAGTCTGTCTAATTTCAAGGACCTTACACTCTACTGGACGGACAGAACACAGGCACTGATAGTTAGGTATAGGAATAAATACAAAGTAATTTCAAGGGGTTGGAGAGGAGAGGGGATTGACAGTTTTGTGGATAATCAGCTAAGACCTCTTGGAGGAAGTGGAACTTTAGTTGATCCTTGAAGGGCACTAGAGGTTCTAAGAGGCGAAGAGTAAGAACATTTCAGGGATGTGGGCGTGTTTGGTGCAAAATACGGTGGCAATACCCATTGAACATTTCCAACCGTCTGTACAATAGACATCTTAAACTCAGCATGTCCAAAATGGAATTCGCTATCTTTTCCCTCAAGCCCTCCCTCCCTTATAATTTCCTTATTATTGTATCACCATCCTTCTAGTCACCCAGGCTCCCAAACTAGGTGACTCCTCATTCTGTGCCCCCTTATCCAACCTCTGGTCCAGGACTAGTGATGCTACATATATCTATATCTATATCTATCTCCTCCTCTTTCACCTGACTGTCAACCACTTTGGTGAGGGCCCTCATTACCTCATGCCTCAAGTACTGGAATAATCTTCTGGTTTGTCTCACCCGTCTTTCAAAGGACAGGTCTGACCAGGTCACTCCCCCTTCAATAAATTCTAGTGGACCGTTATTACTTCCTGGATCAAATATGCTCCCTCATTACCTTTCCAGTCTTTTTCACTCCATCTTTTTCTAAGTACTCTGTAATCCAATAACACTGGTCTTCTTTTAGCTTCCTTGCACATGATACTTCATTTCCCAACTTACAGGTAATTTCCCTGGCTGTCTCCATGTCTGGATTGCTCTCTTTCTACCTCCTGGCTCCCCCTGTTGTTTATTTAGTTGTGTCTGACTTTTCATTCATGACTCCATGGACTGTGTCAGGTCAATGCTATCCATAGGGTTTTCTCGGTAAAGACAATGAAGTGATTTGCCATTTCCTTCTGTAGTGGATTAAGGCAAATATAAATTAAGTCCCTTGTCCATGGTCACACAACTAATGTCTGAGGCTGAGTTTGAACTCTGATCTTCCTGACTCCAGGCCTAGTGCTATTACCCACTGAGGTTCCTAGTAGGTCCTTTAGGTCCCAGGTAAAATCCCACTCTCTGTAAGAAGCCTTTCCTGGTGCTGCTTAATGCTTGTGCCTTCCCTGGGATTAGACTGTAGACCCCAAAACAGCAGATACAGTCTTCTACCTTTCTTTGTATAACCAGCACTTAGCAGAGTGCCAGGTACATGGTAAGTACTTAATCTATAAAAAGCTTAGCAAACTTTAAGGTGCTATGTAAATGGTAGCTAGCTACTATCATTATTAAATCAAAGCAATGATATAATAAGAATTATGCAAATGTCCCTTATCCCACAAATTTTTAAGAAAGCTCAAATATTCCTCTCTTCTCCCATTCCTAGAGAATTTTTCAGTTATTTTTGTTAATGATTTCCAAATCTACTTTTCAAGTTCATTCTCTCTCCTCACTTCCAGTCTCACATCTCCAACTGCCTACTGGACATCTCAAAATAGTTTCACTATAGCCACCTTTACTCATTAGGACACCCATCTTTCTCCCAATCCTTTCCCACCCAACTTCCCCACTGCTGTCTTACCATCCCCTTTGTTACTCAGGCTAGTAACCTAGGTGTTACCCTATATTACTTACTCCATCACCCACTCAATTTTTTGCCAAGGCCTGTTTGATTTTACCTTTGGAACATCTCTTTCATATACTTCCCTTCCTCCTCAGATGCCCCCTCCCTCACAACATACAGGATGTCATAAGCCTGCATTATTCCAATAACCTGTTAGCTGGTCACCCTGTTTTAGGTCTCCCCCCATTCTACTCTCCACTCAGAAGTCAAAGTCACCTTCTTAAAGTGTGATCATGCCATACACACCCAAACAACTCCAGTGGCTCCCTATTACCTCCAAGATAACCTTTACACCCTTCTTCCCCTCCATGTCATGTGAAATCCAGTGGTACCAGCCTTCTTGTGGTGCAGTGAACAATACCCTCCATCTCTGGACTTCATGAATTTTCCCTGGCTGTTTCCCCTTGCCTGGGAAGTCTTTTCATTTTTCATCTCTGTGCCCTGGACTCCTTGAAGTCCTAAAGCCTCATCTTCAAGAAGCTTTTCCCAATCCTCCTTAGTTCTAATTCTGTTGATTATCTCCCATTCTCTTTTCTGTATCTTGTTTGTACATAGTTATTTGCATCTTCTCCAAAATGTAAGCTCCTTGAAAGCAAAAGCTGTCTCTTTTGGCTTTCTCTGAATCCTCAGTGCCTGACACATAATAGGAACTTAATAAATATTTGTTGACTGACAAGAGATGTAATATTACAGAGAAAATAAGTCAGTTTGATGGAACTGAAGAGTACATAAAAGGGAGTAATGTGTAATCAGTCTGGGAAGATAGGTGGAAGCTACATTATGAAGAACATGAAATGCCAAACAATGGAGTTTATATTTTATCCTAGAGGGAATAGGGTGCTACTGGGCTGTTTGCTTTTTGAGCAGACAAGTGAGGTGGTTAAACTCATATAAAGAATGTATAGGGAGGGAAGGGAGGTTGGAGTAAGGGAGAACAATTAGCATATTTTAGAAATAAGTAGTCCAGAATCCAAATAGAGTAGTAAATGTAAGAAAATACCTTTATAAAGGACTTTGCAAAGCTCTGGAGAAACAAATTCTAAATACAGCCTGCAACAGCCCTCAAGGAATTTACATCCTAATAAGAGGGATATAAGGAAGGGAATCCAAGGGGAGGAAAGTTACCACATAGGAAGTGAGTAGAGTTGAAAAGGACATTGGCTTTCAGTGGTAAAGGAAGAACTGAGTTGATTTGGGTAATTATGACATGCCAAGCATAAGTAATCATAGTAATCTACTAGTTTTTGCACAATAAAACAAGTCTCAACCAGAAGAGGGAGGTAGAGGCACCCTGAGGCAGCTTAATTCCCTAATGAAGTGGGGAAGAGGGAATCAAACAGCTTGGTTAGAGAAGTGGTTAGGAGTTGGGAAGGAGAGAAATGGAGCAGAAGCAGATTCTTGAAGACTGGGCAACAGATAGGAGGTATATGTTCCCTATATTCTGTAACTCCTCCAAGTTTTCCTGTCAGCTACAAGTTTAGGATTAAACAACTTTTCTGTTTTCTAATTAGACACGTGTTTATAAGAAACATTTTAAAGATATCCTTTTGAAATCAGACAATCCAAATTTATCTTGACCTAAATAAATTAGGCATGGCCTTACCAGTACCTAAAACCACCTAGAAAAAAGGGGGAATACACCTGCCTTCTCTAGCTGCCTCCATAAAATGAGCTCTGAGGCATTATTTGTAATTGGAAGGATCTTCAGTTTAAGCAGAAGCTTTTTTAAAGGGAAAATATTTTTGAAGCCTTCCTAAACAATTCTTTTCATCATTTTAAAGTCCTCAATATAGGAGACACACACACATATGTGAAAATTCAGGGTTGTGTTAAGATAGAGAGTGTGTATACCCTTTCAACTAGCCACGGTTAAAGTTCAATTGGTCAAAGACCAAATTTATGCAGGAAATGACAGATCCTAGAATTCTAAAATCAGCAGACAAAAAAAAAAAAACAAAACCAACCTCAAATAAACCCACACACAACACATATACCAAACTTGCAAGAAATAGCCAACAACTTATGAGGAAGAATCCATGAATGAAACAGCCTTTTCTATAAAAAGGACTTGTTTCTGCATCACAGAGCCTCATGCTCAGCAATAATCATTTAAAGAAATTAATTGAAACCAAAGAAGCACTTGAATTTTAGATTTAAATAAACAAATATAAGTTTCTATTAACAACCATGCTAGGCCAACCACTTATCCACCCTTCTGAATAATCTAGTATCCCCTGGCTAAGAGAGTCAGAAATGAAATCCTGCTTAAATTTGTCCAGAAAGAAACACTACTCTTAAGAAACGTAGGCCCTGGAAGGATTATCCAGTAAATGCAAAATACTGACCTATCAAAATTCCATTAAAAATGTGAGCATGGAAAATCATACCAATGAACAATATATCTAACAGAGTATGCTTAATAAGATAAAATAGTACTACTGTAAGACAGTTTACTTTCACCTTTATATTTAGTCTAGTGTCACTGGAGAACTGGAGCCAGGTGACATATAAAGATCTTCTCTACCACCAACTCTTAAGTTACCTGACCTCTCTGTGACCAATTTCTCCACCTGGAAATTGAGGACCTTTTTTTTTTTACCCTCAGGGTTATTGAGAGGATGAATGTGACCAGCATCAAACTATCTATCTAGTTCCTAACACACGTGACATTCTGCTATACATCAAAAATTTGAGAACTTCAAAAATGCTTTAATTTCAAAGTATTAACACTTATGGTTCAATTTACTACCAAGAGCAACACAGAACACATTATCTTATATTCAATCAGTAATAAACAAGTATTTATTAAGGGCCTACTCTCCCACTGGGGAATGAAACAGTCTCCACTTCCAAGCAGCTAACTTTCTAACAAGAGAGACAAGGACATTAAGTATATGTAAATATGAACATCTGAAAGGAAAAGGGGATTGGAGGCAGTCAGGAGACAGGGTTTGTTATGTGAGGAAAGGCAAGTAGGCCAGTGTGGAAGGACTGCAGAATACATGAGGGGGGTAAAACATAAAGAGACTGAGAAGGCTGGAAGGGGCAAGATTGTGAAAGGGTTTAAAGCTAATCAGAGTTTATTTCTGATCCTAATGGTCACTAGGATTGTACTGACAAGTAATGTGGAGGATAGAATGAAGTGGGGGGAATCCTGAGAAAGGCGACCAATTAGGAGGCCATTGTAATAAGGAGAGTAAATGAGGGCCTTAACTAAGGGGGTAGAGAAATGGGAGTAGAGGGAAGGCATCAGACAAGAGCGTGAAGAATTCAATGGCCCAAGGTTATGCACTGCCTTTGGAGGGGATAATTGTACAGGCTGAGTTTGAGAAACTTTAGGACATCCAATTGGAAATGTACAAGAGGCATTATGTGTGCAGTCAGCACAGCAGAAAAAAGAATCAGGATGACCTCGGTTAAGAATGGTACTCTATTTCTCCCCATCTTCCCCTTATTGTTGTGGAAAGAAAAATTGAAAAGGATGCTTGAGGGGCGGCTAGGTGTTGCAGTGAACAGAGCACCAGCCCTGGAGTCAGGAGGACCTGAGTTCAAATCCGACCTCAGAAATTTGACACACTAGCTGTGTTACTTTGGGCAAGTCACTTAACCCCAACTGCCCTCCAAAAAGGAAAAAAAAGAGGATGGTTGAAACAAGCAAGGTGAATTTAGACCAAAAAAAGCATTAAGACAGCATTCAAACTAAAACTGTGAATACATATACTCAAAAAGGACATGGCACCTTATGTTTTTCTGTATGTATATTATTCTTGCTTAAGACTGATACTGTAGAAGATATTATTTGGTGCTTTTCAATGTACTTCTCTGTACACAAATTTCCCCTAGAAGGTAAGACTCTTAAAGCCAGAAATTGCTTTGGTTCTGTTTTTCTGTCCCCAAGCCACCTTTTGTGAATGGCAGACTGTCCTTTAGAGAGGCTTTAAGCAATAAGACAAATACGAAGGCTACCACAGAATAATTCTTCTATAGCCTTTTTAGTATAGATCTGTGATTTCATCAGTACTGAATAGTGAGGAAAAGTCTACCAAGGTAAATCTGCAACTGATCCAAGTCTCAGAGTTGCCTGGAGAACTGACCAAGGTCTCTCTCCACTATGTTGCAGCTCACAAAAAAAAGAAAGAATCTGATTATAGCAAATAACAGTGGAATTATAAGAACACTATATTCGGAGCAAAAGGGCCTGGGTTCAAATTCAGCATTTTCTGTTCATACCTTATGTTAACTTGAAAAGTCACAGGAACTTGGCAGGTTCTCTTATCCATAATTCTCATTTTAGTTGAGGGCCTTGAGACCAAGATAGGTCAAGTGATTCCAACTGGGGTCTGAGATGGATTTTTAGACCCACATGCTGCAACTTAACCTCTCTAGGCCTCAGTTTCTTCATCAGTAAAATAAGGGGAGTGTCAAGATATTCCGATCATGAACAAATCTGCTAAATTTATCAGGAAGAAAAATTTTAAGAAAAACCCAAATGTTGAAGATGAGTCTTCCTGAGGTATCAATCAAGAAAACAGTTAAGTCCTCTGATTACCTGGCTCATGAGGAATCTGGATGTCTGCCCTAGGATACTTCCATGGTTCTTGAAGGTCAATACTAAGTCATAATTGGAAACAGTATTGCTCTACTGAGTTTCTAAATGGGTCAATATTGGTTGTGAAAGGGATTTATGAAATCATCCTTAAGCATTTCAACAAGGACCAGTTTATTCCTTAAAAAAAAAAATGCCAGGTGGGCACCAAAATGTCTGAAAATGCCACCCTATGCTTCCTTGATTCATCTGGAATATTATTGTCGGGACTGGGAACCAGAATATAGCATTCTGCTTTGTGAAGACAGCTTAATCATCTGGACTCAAGACTGGAAAAACAAAACAAGGGAATATGACAGAAATCTATAAAAAGCCATTGAATAATCACAACCACTATGGACTTTATATTCCTCACTTGTTAAATGAGGGTACAAGAGAATTTTAGAGATAGAAGGGATACGGAAGGTTATTGAGGATTACAAGTAATGATAGGTGTGTACAAGGTGATTACAGATGTATTCAACAATCCCAGGAATTGCTGGCACTTTTGGGCCACAGATTTTGGCCTTGAATTTGAAAGAGGTCAATTTAAAATAAATAAAAGTACTACTTTACATGCAAAACCAAACCAAACCTCAAACCAGTAATTTTGCAATCAAGAGTTGGTAGAATTCATTGACAAGCAGAGTGGCTTTCACACAGAAAGCACTTAATGGTTGTGATAATAACCAATGCCCTTTTCACAACCATTTCAAAAGCAACAATAGACTTGATTAACCATGGTTTCCAGTAGGACAATTCACACGTATTCAAAAAGCCTATTCCCTTCAGCATTTGTGCAAAGCTCAGTAATATTTAAAACAAATTTGCAAAAACTATTAAGGCTTTTCTGTCGATGGTACTTAATTATGGGGGAAAAATAATTCTTAATTATGGTCTGAATACCACAAAAAGGGCCAGAATCCCAATGTTTATTCCCTAATAACTTTTTTGGAATGAAAAGAAAAAAGGAACTATGAAATATATCTGACTGTACAGCAGGGAAGTTTAAACTTTCTTTTTGGTCATGAGAACCTTTAGAACTGTGGTTAAACCTATGGCTTCCTTCTTAAAAGGTTTTTAAATGAATAAAATACAAGGTATTACGGACCCGGGGTTAAAAATTCTCGGTCTAGGGGATGGAGCATACCAAGAGACGTGACAGAACACTCCAGCAGATTGCCGGGAAATGGTGCAAAGCCATACGCCGATTAGAGCATGCTGCACGTCCAGGCTGGGCCTATCGAAGATAAAGGCCCGACGAAACAGATGAATGATACTGTGATAATGCCACCTTTCATGGGGGCAAACACTTTTAACTCTTCCAGAACCCGGAAAGGCAAGAGCGCGTAAGGCAGGTGGGCGCAGGGAGGGTGCGTGGAAAAAATCCCGGACCCCACCCCGCTGCTTCGCTTCCTCTTCCGAGGCTCGGCCCGCGTGTCGGCCCCACACGTGGGCGCTGCACTCTAGGGCTAGAAACCAAATATGAATCCTCCCCCCCCCCACACTCTTCACCTCCCCCGGCACATGCGCGGTTGGTCAGTGTAGGGACAGAGGCAGTCGATGAAAAGAGGGACAGAAAGAGGGGGAAGAGGGGAAAGAGGAGGGGAACCCGGACCGCGTAGAGCTCCCCATCTGGACACCGGCGCGCGTGCGCGAAGGTCGCCGCCTCCACTCCTCCGCTTCCCGCGCACGCGCGCCGCTCCCTTCCCCCCCTCCTCACCCCCTGCAACCGGCTCTCGAGCTCGCATTCTAACCGCTCCCTGCGATCTCCCCACCATCTCAACGGCCTCGCGCCCCAGAGACCTAGTGTGGAGCGCGGGCACCCACCCCTCCTTCCGGCACGCGCACGGTGTCTGGCGCTTATGGGGGCAGTGTGTGTGTGTGGGGGGTGGTTCTCGCGCCTCCAGCAGATTCTTTCCGCCCCCTCCCCACTCCAGTTCGCGCCGCAGCCCGTCCCCGCCCCCACTTCAGCCTCGAGCTGACGGGGTAAAAAGGATATGAGGGGTAAGGAAGGACACCTTTCCCCCATCCCCGACGGGGGACTCTGAAAGGGCTGAGCTGCCTGCCAGGCGCAGCCTCAAACCCCGGAGGACGGCGGCAGCTCCGGCTCCCCAGTCCAAGGGAGCCTGCGAGTTGGGCCCAAAGCGGGGTTTCGGGGCCCGGTAGTCCGCGGCACTCCGGCGCTCACTCACCTGAAGCCGCCATGTTGGGAGAGGGAGAGAGAACGCAAAGGACCCGGATGAGGCAGTCACGTGATTATAGCGAGCGCGTCGGGCTGGAAGACGCGAAGCTGGGCGGGGGGGCCTGGTTAGGGGGAGGGGAGACGGGGGGACCAGGCGGTGCTGAGCTGGGCGCATCTACGTAGCGCGAGGGCGGCAGGGTTGCGTCAGGCAAAGGGACGAAGCCCAACGTGTGGGACAGAGGGCGTGACTTGCCCGGCGCGTAGGGATGGCGTGACGTGGAGCGTGTGGGGCGGGGCCCTTCTTGGGGCGGGGCCAATTGATTCTTGGGTCCGCCCGCCCAAGGGAAAGATCAAAAAGGGGCGGGCGGGAGAACTTTGTAGCAATCTTCATTGAATCCTAAACCAGAGAGTGTAAAAATAATGAGTAGAATCATAGGTTTAGACTAGAAAGAAACATCACAGGTTATATAGTCCAAATTCCCTTATTGCTCAAAATGAGGAAACTGAGTCCTGGAGAATTAAACCTACCCAAGATTACCCAGCTGGTAAATAGCAAAACCAAGATAAAGCCAGCGCTGTTGGTTCCAGAATCGGTGCAATTTCTGCTACATCATTTGGCCTCGCTAATTTTTTTTTATATTAAAACTTTTTTTCATTATATTGCATTTTGTCAGCATATGAAACCAGTCTGAATTTAAGATGTGTTAAATTTGTTATTTAGCAAATTAAACATTTTAAATTTTAAAAATCACATTGACCTCATTACTGTTTTTCCCACAAGCCACTCCATGCCTTTCACTGCCTGGAATGCTCTTCCTCCTCATCTCTGTATCCTGGTCTTCCTTCAACCCTCAGCTAAAACCCCACCTTCTTTGGGAGGTCTTTGCGGGAGGTCTTTGCGGGTCACTCCTAAGGTTAGTGCCTTCTCTCTAAGATGACTTCCAGCTTATCCTGTCTCTGTCTTGTTCAAATGTTGTCTCTCCTTTGGAACTGTGAGCACCTTGTGGGCAGGAACTGTTTTTGCTGTTCTTTTTCATTCAGGAAAGGTTACAAACAGGATACTTTGACTTGCCTTGAGTCACATAGCTAATCTATATAAGAAGTGGAACTTGAACCCAGAGTGGTTTTCTGTCCATTTGAGCCATATAACAACTGCGTGCAATAGAAACCACATGGATTATTTGTTATTTTCAAAGGAGGAAACAGATAGAGAGCCGTTAGGGGACATTTCATTTGAAGTCAGATCATACAGAGCCAAAGTTCAGTACTCTATCTACTGTATCATGCTGCTTCTCTAAAATGTGGTACCAAAAATTGTAACTCATGTGTCTAATATAGTACAAACTGAGTAGGGCTGCATTGGAGGACTACTGTTTTGAATTCTGCCCGATTCTGGCCATGCCCTGGCCAAGTCACTTGCTTTCCCTCCTCTGATCTGACTGCTGCCCTCCCTGACTTCTTTTAAGTCCCACCTTCTCTAGGAAATCCTTCCCAACTCCTCTTAATTCTATTCTAGTGGCTTCTTTTTGTGAATTATTTCCTCTTTTTCCTGTATATAGTTTGCTTTGTATATATTTGTTTGTATGTTCTCTGCCCTATTAGAGCGTAAGCTCCTTGAGGGCAGGGACTGTTTATTTTTCTTATTTGTGTCCCCAGTGCTTAACACTATGCCTAGCATATATTGTTGTTGTTGAGTCTGGAATCGAGGCCTTCCTGAAACCAGACCTGGCTCTCTCTATCCGATTTGACACTCATCTGCTCTGCTTAGCACATAGTGGACAGTTAATAAATGTTGATTGATTGATTTCGATCTCTCATCCAGTTTTCTTATCTGTAAAGTGGGGATAGCACTTGCCCACAGGGTTATTGTAAAGAGCAATAAGAAAGCATTTTAAATGTTTGGCAAACAGTAAACTGCAATATGAATGTTAGATAGTATTATTATTGTACTAAGTTCCCTGACATCTTTTGCCTGTAGCCACTATCAGCACACAGTATTGTGATTATCCACTTCCAGCATCACCATTCCTATCTGGTTTCATAGCAACCTCTTAATAGTATACAGGTTGACATATATAGTAACTATGATATGATAATGTCACATCAGAGGGTACATTTCCTGTAGCAAAAAGAAAGTTTCCATTGTCTAAAGTCGATTTTTAAAAGGAACCAGCTGATTATAGCAAAAGGTATTTCAAATGCCGTGCTTGCCCATCAGATTCTCCTTTCTGTACACTGACACGGTTCAGTTATTGTGACCAGAGCACAGCTCTTCCAAAGAGGCCAATATTGTGAAGTAGTTTGTTGTTTACTGTTTGTTGAATCAATTGCACAGATTTAGGCCTTAAACTGAAGGAAACTGACAAGTGTACAGGAATACTGGAGGGAATATTGCTAACTTGAGCAGGCAGAGCATTATCTCCAAGGACGCAAGGATACCTGTTTGTGTGACAACAGAAGAAAGGAGGTTTGCAGAAAACTTGGCTGCCTCAGGAAACGTTCTCACAGTGCAACTCTCACAACAGTTAAGGGTAGAATTGATCATCTGTGATCATAATTCAGATACCTTTTTCATAGACAAAATCTGTAGACCAGTTCAAGATGAGGAAAAAAGAAATCTTCAGGTGGGAGGGAAGTGAGCCAGGAGAGAGCACCTTCTACTTAAGAGTGTTTCTGGGTAGCCCAAGGCTGCCCCAGCTTCTACAGAAGTGAGAACTCATGTTGAAATTGCAGAAAACTTCCCTCTAACTACTTTGTAGCAGCTTCTCTGACCATAGGCAAAAGAAACAAACTATCCTAAAAGGTAAGCTGGAACTCCAAGGAGGAGTGCTTTTAGCTCTGGTCTTGAGCAGTAGCCCGGCTATTGATAATTTGTAGACAAAATTGAGACAAAATAAAGTCAGGGTCATAGCCCATAACTCAACAGTCCTGAAGCCAAGCCCTGTGGTTTTGAACTAAGTGCAGAGAATTTGGTGTTTCACTTAGCAGCACTATTGAAATTTGGATGGAATGGAGGGGGTGCAGGAGATATCCCTATCTAAACTTTGTGTCTCACCTATATAATTAAATAGCAATATAATAACGGTCCCTCCCTTTTATATGGTGCTTTATAGTTTACAAAATAAGGTGCTTTCTTCACCACAGTCCTGTAAGGTCACCATTTTACAGGTGACCTTGGGTCCAGATCCTGGCCCTGACATTCACCAGCTGTATAACCATGGAATGGAGTCACATAACTCCTTAGAGCCACAGTTTCCTCAGTTTTTTTTAAAGGGTAAAAATTCTTAAACTACCTACCTCATCATGATGTAGTGGATAGAGTGCTGGACTAGGAGTCAGGAGCATCTGAGTTCAAATATTGCCACAGATATGATTAGCTGTGTGACCCTAGGTAAGTCACTTAACTTTGCCTCAGTTTCCTTATCTGTAAAATGAACTGGAGAAGGAAATAGCAAATTACCTCAGTATCTTTGCCAAGAAAACCCCAAATATGAGTTGGACATGACTGAATGATTAAGCAGCAACAGTAACCTACCTCATGAGATTAATTGTGAGGAAAGAAATTTATAAACCATAAAGCACTAAGTATGAGTTGTTATTAAGTCCATGGCTAACAAGCAGAATAGCAGAGACCTGAATGCAAGATTTCTGACCCCAAAGGCTAGGGTTCTTTCTGTATGCTTCAGTGGGAGAGATAAGTCGCATTTAAAAAGTGAGCAAACCTAGCCCTCTCTCTGGTTTGTTTTCTGGTCAGTATTTTCAGCATTCAGTACCCAAGTCAAATGACGTGGACATCCAGTCATCATCCTTCCATACTAAGTTCTGTAATAAGTTTCATTGCCAAGAATAAGCCATTCAAGAAATGTATGTTAACTGATGAGGTTTTAAAGAGAACCTCAGCAGTGAACTAGGAAACATCACTTAAGCACCTGTATTCATCAGAGTCTATTGAAATTATAACCCAGTTTTCAATAGCAGTTGTTTTTCCACACAGGTGAGGAGCCAATCTTTTCTTCCTTTGTTGTTAATTCATTCTAAATTGAGAAATCATTTGACACAATTTGGAAAAAGCAGGAAAGCTTTCCTTTTTTTTTTTCCCCCAGTTTGTGAGCAGGAAAGAAAGTGAAAAAATTTTCTGTCTAATGTAGTATCTGGGATTTCTTGTGTTAGTTCCTTGAAATTTTCTTTAAAATATATTTGTAATCAAATGACTAAAAATGATAGAGGTTTATGATCTTAATTCTAGTTGTGTTTTTTTTAAATTAAAATTCAGAATACAAAAACATTAGAATGTGAGCTCCTCGAGAGCAGGGACTGTTTTTGCCTTTCTTTGTAGAGTGCTTTCTGTGCTAGCACAGAATAAGCTTAAGCTTAATAAATGCTTGGTGATTTGACCATTTAGTTAAGACAGATCACAGGGCCTCAGTTTCAACTATAGAATGAGACATTTAGGCTAGGTGATCTCTCAAACATCTTTTCTAGGTCTAAATTTCTGTGATTCTAAGCAAGGATTTTTTGCATGTGTGATCAATGTCCTTATAAAAATGACAAAAGCCATTTGAAGAAAGGTGTATCCCCACTAGAGGATACAAAGGAATCCCTGCCCTCACGGGGCTTCCAATCTACTAGGGGAGGTTGAGAAATCTATGTTACAATAAAGTAAATTGAGAGACTGCATCAGAGAAGTACAAGAGGGAGGCAGAAGATGCCTGAATTTAGAGCCAGAAGGCCTGGATTTCAGTTCTGTTTCCAGCATTTCCTTCCAGAATCGTCATGACATCTGAATCTCAGTATCCTCATTTGTAAAATGGAGTTCCTAGATATCCTGAATGATGAGCAAATGTGTGAAAATTTCCTTCAGTACACTACGCCATCCAGCCATTCACCTTCGCAAGATATCTTGAGATTTGGGGGCTAGATTTTTTTTCCTTCCCTACTTATTTATTTTATCATCCCTTCCCCCCCAAAATTGGGACAGTTAACCCTTCTGTCTCATGTAGTTTTCATTTATGCTTTCTTGAAATATAAATAAAGCCTGTTGAGATTCAAAGGGAGCCATTAATAGGTCCCAACCCAAGCCTCACTTGCTCATTATTTAGGTTTTGTTGGCTCAATTAGTAATTGACATACAATTTACAGCAACAAATAAACATAATAATCTTGTATTTGACAAGTGTAAAGACTTATGATTTTGGGAGAAAAGTTCATAATTTGCTAAAAATCACTGGGAAAACTGGAAAGCAGTCTGGCAAAAACTGGGCATAGACTAATATCTTATACCACTTACCAAGATAAGGTCAAAATGACCGAGATATAAAGAGAGATTTTTACAAGAAAATTAGAAGAACATGGAACATATTGCTTACCAGACATACGGATAAGTGAACGTACGAATAAACAAGAGATCGTTAGGTGTAAAATGGATCATTTTGATTATACTAAATTTAAAAAGGTTTTGTACAAATAAAACAAATGTAGCCAAGAACAGAAAGAAAGCAGAAAGTTAGGGGGAAAAATTATAGACAGTTTATCAGACAGAGGTCTCGTATCTAAAATATATGAAGCACTTTGTCAAATTTCTTGGAAACTGAGTCGTTCTTCAGTTGATAAATGGTCAAAGGATATGAATAGGCAATTTTCTGAAGAAGAAATCAAAACAATTTATAGTCATGAAAAAATGCTCTAAATCATTATTGATTAGAGAAATGCAAATTTAAAAAAACCTTGAGATATAATCTTACATCTCCCAGATTGGCTAAAATGAAAGGAGGGAAAAATGACAAATGTTGAAGGGGATGTGGAAAAATTGAGACACAAATTCATTGTTGGTGGAATTGTGAACTGATCCAACCATTTTGGAGACCAATCTGGAATCATGTCCAAACAGTTATTAAACTACATGTACCCTTTAACCCAGTAATACTGCCACATAGTCTATTTCTGGAGACAGGGAAAAAGGAAAAGAACCAATTTGTTCTAAAATGTTTAAAGTTGCTTTCTTTGTGGTGGCAAAGAATAGGAAATTACAGGGATGCCCATCCATTGGGGAATGGCTAAACAAATTGTGGTATATGATTGTGATGGAATACTACTGTGTTATAAGAAATGAGCTCAATGATTTTAGAAAAACATAGAAAGACTTGTAAAAAATAATGAAGAGCAAAATGAGCAGAGAACCAAGACCACATTGTATACAGTAACAGCAATATTGTTTCAAGATCAACTTTGAGTGAATGTTATTCTGTCTATTATAAATACCCAAATTGACTATAAAGGACGTATTAAGAAAGAAGCTATTGGCATTCAGAGAAAGAACTGATAAAACGAAGTATGTGTAGAATAATTTTGCATATAGTTGTATGTGGTAGCGATTTCTTTGGGGGGGGGGAAGGGAAGGGAAGAAAAAAAATTTACGTGATAATTTTGTTGTATGTTTGAAAGGAATAGTAGGTTGCACATAGTAGATTTATAGTTTCATATGCAATCATCTTTTTTATTGTACTGTTATGGAAATATTTATTTTATTCCATAAATTAAAAATAAAATAAGAAAATACCAGTCGTTTCTGTTCTGGGTAGAAACCCTGAGGGTCTTCCCCTCCCAGACTGATTCTTTTTTTTTTTAAATTAATTTATTTATTTACTTTTAGTTTACAAGATTCAGCTCCACAATCCCTTGAGTTTCAAATTTTCTCCTCTCCCTCTCCCCGCCCCCCACCATGGCGGCATGTAATCAGGTACAGGATCTGCAAATACTTTCACATTGGACATTAGTCTGGTTGTATAGAAGGGTTGTAACCAATGGGGTGAACAATGGGAAAAAAGAAAGAGAACCAAACATGAAAAAGAACGAGAGCATGTAGGTTGCTTCAGTCTCCATTTAAACTCTGTTCTTTCTAGATCTTTCTCTGAATATAGATATCTCCTTCCATCCTGAGACTTGTAGAGTTGTCCTATATCTGTGTGTTACTGAGAAGAGTCCAGTTTATCAAAGTTGGTCGTCACACAGATGATGTGTCTGTGTTTGTGCTTTTGTTTTTCCCCTTCTCCCTTCCCCTTCTTAAGAGTTTTCCTTCTGACTGCCTCCTCCCTCAGTGTTCCCTTCTTATCCACCCCCCCTTTCTTGGCCCTTCCCCCCTCCTACTGCCTGTAGGATATGATCAATTTTTATACTCAATGTTGTATGTTATTTCTTCCTTGAACCAAGATTGATGAGAATAGATCTCATGCAGTGCTCCTCTCCCTCCCCTCTTTCCCTCTATTATGATAAGTTTTATGTCTCTTCCCAATAGAGTATCTTTAACTGGTTATGTTATTCCCTCCTTGCACCTGTACCAGTGAGGGAGTAGCTCATATAATGGTCACCTCCCTCCCTTCTTTCCCTCTACTGTATTGTTTTTATGCCTATTTGTGTAGCATAATTTACTCTTTTCTGATTCATTCTTTCCTCATCTTCCACTGCAGTCCCTTAATAAGGATTTTTATCATCATTTTGCATAGTTTATACCCATACCCTCCATTTGTCTATATTCCTTTTAGATGTTGCCATAGGCATAGAACAAGTATCAGTTTACCATAGAGGGATGTAAACAGTTTGCTCTTGTTAAATAACAAGTTATGTGTGTGTGTGTGTGTTTTTCCCTTATTTACCTTTCTATGTCTCTCCTGGGTCTTATAATTGGAGGTTGGGTTTTCCATTGAGCTCTGGCGTTTCCATCAGGAAGGTCTGGAATTCTGTTATGTTACTGAATGTCCATCTCCTTGCCTGGTAGATTATGCTCAGTCTCACTGGATAGGTGATCCTTGCTTGTAGCCTGAGCTCTTTTGCTTTGTGAAAAAATCATATTCCAGTTTCTCTGGTCTTTCAACGTTGAGGCTGCCAGATCCTGCGCCATTCTCACTGTGGTTCCACGATACCTGAATTTTTTCTTTCTGGCTTCTTGTAGTATTTTCTCCTTTACCTGGTAGTTCTGGAGTTTGGCCACAATGTTTCATGGACTTTTCAGTTTGGGATCTCTTTCAGGAGGTATCCAGTGAATTCTCTTGATTTCTATTTTACCCTCTGGTTCTAGGATCTCAGGACAGTTTTCCTTGATGAGCTCTTGGAAGATATTGTCCAGACTCATTTTTTCATCATGATTTTCTGGTAGACCAATGATTCTCAGATTGTCTCTCCTGGATCTGTTTTCCAGGTCAATTATTTTTCCATTGAGATATTTTACCTCTTTTTCTAATATTTCAGTCTTGATGTTTTGTTTGACTGATTCTTGGTTCCTCATAGAGTCATTGGCTTCAATTTGGTTGATTCTAGTCTTTAGCAAATTAT
>CM053585.1:361494564-361519672 GCA_028646515.1 Pseudochirops corinnae
CAGATTTCATTTTTAGTTCACACATTTTACTTTTTAAGGAGCTGTTGTCTTCATTGTAATGTTTTTCTAATTTTGCAGTTTTGCTTTTATAAGAGGTGTTGATTTTATCTTTTACCTCTCTAAGCCAGATTTCAAAGTTCTTTTTGAGCTCATCTAAGAATGCTTTCTGTGCCTGAGACCAGGTTATAGGCCCTGTTAAGGCTTCAGCTGCGGGTGTGGAGTCAATACTCTCTCCTTAGGAGTTTGATTACTCCCTCTCACCATAATAGAATTCCAGAGTCTTTGTCTTTGTCTTTGTAGCCTGCTTTCTTCCCATTTTGAGGCAGGACCTTAGTCACACCCTTCCTCTGGGGTTCCTAAGCCTTTACTGCTTAAAATTTTCCTCTGGCCAATAATTACTGTTTTTTGGTTAGAGGTGGGGGATTGGAGCAGCCAGGGTTCAGACTGTCATCGTGGTCCCTGGAAGTTCAGATAGGGGGGTTTTAAATTTCCAGGCTGTGAATGGGTAGTCCTGGGAATAGCTGCTGCCCTTGCCTTGGGCCCTCCCTTAGTCTCTTACCCAGCTCCGTAGGATCCCTGCCCTGTGGTGATAGGCCTGGGAGTGGCCCTTGTGGTTGGTGGATCAGCAAGCCTGGTCTGGCAGCCTCTTGGTGCTCCATCCACCTTGCTGGGTCTCCAGGGCCTGTCTGGTGGGTTGCCCCAGATTGATTCTTTTGAGATGGCAGAGTAGGCCATCTTTTGCCTCAATTCTTGCCTAGCCTTTAATCACCGAATGGATGTTGCCTCAGATAAATTGAGACCTGGGAAAGACCTTAGCTTAAAAAGGCCAAGGTCTCCCTACTGCATCTGGGGCCAACTCCAGTCATCCTGACCTTTGCCTTGCCGCTGGATTCCTGAACGAGGAAAGGGTGAGGCTGATGACTTTGCACAGCTCTGCCTCACTTAAAGCCAATTCACTTGCAAGTTAAGACGTCACCTTCCTGATGTCATTGGTCTTCTTTGAATGGAGAACAAACTAGGAACATCAATAACTGGTTACTGGCACTTAGGTTCTACTCATAATTTCTGTAACTGTCTAGAGCCAAAGTCCCTTTCCTGATCCCCAGTCCCTGCTAGGAGTTATAAAGCCTCATTAGAATATAAGCTCCTCGAGGACAGGAACTGTATCATTTTTGTATTTGCATCCTCAGTGCGACCTGACACGTTAAGTGCTTAATACTTGTTTGTTGACTGATATTTGAGTTAAGAATGTTTAGCCTTAGTTTTAATGGTATGGTAAGTTCTATGACAGTATAAGAATGTACTTTTGTAAGGAGGGGGAAAGAAGTTAAATTGAGTCCAGTGATTTAAATTGTGACCTGTTTTGCCCTAGAGTTCAGGCCCTGAGCTATTATTTCAGAGCAAATCAGAAGAAATGTATTCTTAAAATTAAGGAATTGCTACTGGGCCCTTGGGGCTTGGACACTGTTCTCACTCCTTCTCCTGAACTGGACCTTCTGCTCTGGATCTCTATGTGATGGCATCAATATCTCCCATGTAAGCTAGGTTAGTTTTTCTTTAAAAAGTATTGAAATTCTCCTCAAGACTGAATTGACTCAGGGAAAAAAGGCTCTGGCCAATGATGTAACTTCCGTCCTGATGGCCTAAGTACAAAAATCCCACATAAGAGGAGTCAGCAGCTCCACTCTCAGGCTCATGACTGGCAGACGAGCTATTGTGTCCTTGGTGAATATCCTTTATCTGCTGTGGCTGAGCCAGTCATCTTTTGTTAAGTTGGATATTCTATGAGAGTCCCATTGCATTACAGGCTTGATCCTCAGCTGCCAGAGGAGCCTGAAGCAGGCCTGCCTGGCTTATACCATTGGGTGCAGAAGTCACAGATTTGGATCAGAGTGGCCTTGTTATATGGTGGGAAGAGCTGTGCAGAGGGTGTCTGGTGCCCTGGTGCCCCATTGCCCTGGTGGGGGAAGGGTAGGGTTTGGAAAGTAAACTAGAGGCATTCAGCATTAACTAGAAGTAGGAGTGCATGGGTTCTCTCTTTAAGAACTGTGCCTATTACAGGGTTTAAAGCTTTGTTTTTCTTGTGTTTTCAGTGGGGGAGTGAGAGGGAGAGAAATTGGATTCTCTTTGATTTAAAAAAAATAAAATTTAAAATAAATCTCTGCCCCAAGGATAAAAGGTATGAATCATTGTCAAATTGGCATAATCTTTGCATTTGGAGGTGATCTTGGGGCCCACCAGCTGTGTGAGGCAGATCTATGTCATGCCTGGAGGAGACACTTGAAAGAACTGTGCTTGATCCTCCCCAGGACCCCAGAAAACTTTCTGGAACTGAGTATATGGGCAGATGTGCTAAACATACCCCACTTAATTTGCTGGGGAGGAGATGAAGTGGGGATTGCACCTTTTTAAAAAGAGGAATAGCTTCTTTCTCTCCTACCCACTGTGAACTGTAACTCTTTCTTTGGGACTTCTGCTGAGGGGTAGTTAGGCATCCCTCTCAAGTGGACCCCAACATGGGCCCAGCATAGAAAAATAGCAGTGGTATCTGTAACTGCTCCCAGTCTGGCACAGGGGGCAATGGTGCAGCCTAGGCATTGTTCTAGCACAAGCAGTGATGGTGCCTTCAGCAGTGCTTGGCCTGTTAAGATGGGGTGAGGATGGCAGTAGGGGGACTCAGCTCTGAAGGCCCTGGGACAGAGGATTAGCAGCAGTACCACTCAAGTGGGGGTGGGGTAGCAGTAAGTGCCACAAGGCTTGGCCCAGCACAGGGGAACATCATTGCTAGGCCCTAACACCACAGGGAGGCAACAGTTGTCCCAAGAGAAGGGGCATTGTTATGGGCAGCAATGAAGTCAGGACCAGCAGAGATGGTGGTTAGAGGCTGGCCACTACTACCCAGGAGTTCAAGTTCAGTGTTGGGACAGCTCTTGTCTCCACATGGAAATGTGTTTAGTCAGCAGGCTAGGAGGTGGTGATTTGTGTGGTGGTCTTAAGGAATTCATCAAGTCCAGGGGACCCCCCAATCCACGTGGGTGAGATTCTTTATCCTCTTAGGTGACTAAGAAGCCTATGAAGGGAGGCAGGAGCCAATCCAGTCCTAAGGATAGTTTTGTTGCCTTTTAGGGAAACTGATCCCTGTTGTGGGAAGCAAGGGAACCCTAGTATTGCAACAGGGCCCCTCCTTTTTCCTGTCAGTATAGTACTCAATGGCCAGTGTCACCAAGGAGTGACATTGCTCTGAGGTAACTCTTTAGTGATGGGGGAGATGAAACTGTCTCCTTAACCCTGCAGAAAAAGGGTTGGTCACTCAGCAGAGGCTTCTAAAGAGACAAAGATTTGGTACGGTCCTTCCCATTATGAGGATCCAGGGAGGGGGAGGTCATAGTTGGTGGGCCTGATGGTGGGCCCTGCAGGGGGCTGATGGTACAGGTTGGCTCTTAGTGTTGACATTGTCACTGGAACAACCGGCATACAAGAGAGCAGTGATCTCTTAGCTGCCTTACTACAGAGGACCTGACTAAGTGATAAGAGTGGGCAATTCTGCCAGTTCACCCATGAGTGCTATGACCCTGATCTTCCTGGTTTACATTGGGAAACCCACTGCGAATTGCTAAGGTGTGGCATCATACACCATGTGGACCACATTGTTAAGATCCGAGATTTTATTCTTCCTGAGGGAGGAGGAGGGACTTTCTCCTCAGTAGTCTGACCTTCTTTCTGGAGGCTATGAGGTTGTTTTTTGTTTGTTTTGCTTTTCTGCTAGTTTTTCCATTTTCATTTTTTTTCCTCATTCTTTATTGTTGCCCATTCCAGGCTTTTCACATGCCCAAAGACCCCCCTCTCCCCTTTCCTTCCCTCCCCCCCCACCCCCAGATTAGGATTATTCTGTAATGGCCCTAAAGCCTTTTAGGGGGGGAAAATCCTCTAGAAGACATTTAGGACCTTGCCACAAAGGGCTGTGTTGTGGGAGGTGTAGTATTTGCTTTCTAGGTTAGATTAGTTTTTCTTTAAAAGGCATTGTGATTATCCTTGAGGCTAACTGTCTCTGGGACTAAAGTCTCTGGCCACTGGCATAGTTTCCTGGTGGCCTAAGATAAAAAAACAAAACAAAACAAACCAGCGAAGAGAAGTCAACAGCTCTTCTCTTAGAGTTTTAACTGGCAAGCTGGCATGGCCTTTATAGAAGCAAGGAAGCTACACCCAGATGAATCAGTGCTGCATCCTTACTGAATATCCTTTCCTTGCTAAATAAACCTCTTTTGTTAACTGTAAGATGCTTTATGAGTATCTCATTTCATTTCAATCTTGAACCTGAACTACCAAGTTAGTCTGAGTTAGGCCTGGCCTATAACATTCAGCAGGTGGTCTAGATACCAGGTTCAGTTCTGGGGACTGTCTCTCTCTCTGGCCTCTCTCCCTGAGGGGAATAGACTCTCTTTTCTCTAAATCTTCAGCTCAGATTGCTACCACAGCACTAAATGAGACAAGAGAAATACCAAAAGACACAGAAGACTCAAAGTATACCCTGACAGACTTAAAACAAGATTTAGTGATTTAGCTTACAGATGTCATTGGGAAATTGATAGTTAAATCTCTTCAGAAAATAAAGCAATTTTGAGGATTGCCAAATAAGCAGCATTACATTTCACCTTGGTTTTGCACTGTACAAACAATTTCTGCTCAATATCTTCTGGAAAAATGGGCTAGGTTTGGACCCATCCTCTTGTTGATGGTTTTCTTCTCTAGGGGTATTGTGAATAATTAGTTACCAGAGGGGTATCTAGGTGGTACAGTGAATAGAGCCCTGGAGTCAGGAGGACCTGCGTTCAAATCCAACCTCAGACACTTAACACTAGCTGTGTGATCTTGGGCAAGTCACTTAACCCCAATTGCCCTGCCCTCCAAAAAGCAAAAAAAAAAAAAAAAAAAAAAAAAATTTAGTTACCAGGGTCTCCACTGAATTAAGAACAAACCTCATATGAGAGTGTTGGAACAGATCAGTTTCTTAACCTCAAGTCTGTGAATTTGTTTTAAAAAACATTTAAAAAAAACATTTGTTTTAAAAAACATATGTCTACATATGCGTATGTGTATGTCTATATCTATAGCTATAGAGAAATATATCTAAACTTTATTGTAGCCACCTACAAAGGGAAAGGAGGGAGGAAAAAAAGAACAAAGTAAAAAAGTGCACTGCAGAGAACAAAAGAAAACTTACAAGGACACAAAGAAATGATGGACAATTCTCAACACAACAAGTATTATTTATCATAGAGGCATTCTTGAAATGAAAATTTATTGTTACATATTTTGAATCCTCTCTCATGTTCTGCTATACAGATAGCATGCTTTTTTTTTTGTATTTAAGTTTCAGTATTTAAGTTTATATTCTTTTGTTTCTTTTCTCTATTCTGTATTTGTTTTGGCCCTTGAGTCTAAAATTTAAAAAAAATTAAAAAAATTTTGATAGTGATTTCAACATAATGAGTTTTGCAATCCTTGCATTTTATATTATGTATTTGGCAACACGATTGTGAGAAGGGGTTCATAGCTTTCGTCAGACTTCTAAAGGGTCCTTAACATACCAAAGAAACCCAGGATTAGTGACTGAGGTCTCTTCTGCTTTTAGATTGGTGATCTTATGATTTGTTTGATTTAAGACCTACTACACTTTCTAAATTCATAAGGCTGGTTCACTTGAGAGAGGAAGCCTTGATCTGATTTGTGTCACAAGCTCCACTGGCAGTCTAGTGAAGCCTATGGAGCCCATCTCGAAATAATGGTTTTTAATATTTGAAGGAAATGCTAACCTTTAGAAGTTAGTGAAAATAAAGATATAATTTTTTTTCCTATCCAAGTTCACCCCTTTCTCCCCCTGGAAAACTATCTACGAGCCCTTGAGGGTCTGTGGACTTCTGAGGTTAAGAACTCTTGAGGGTCTGTGGACTTCTGAGGTTAAGAATCCATGACCAAAGATCTGGAAAGAACAAATGCAAGAGAAGTAACTCTAAACCCAGGCTCAGACTTGTTCAATTTGGGCCTATGTTTTATCTGCCGTGTGCCTGTGGCTACACGGCAGCTGGGATAGGTTTAGGACAAGCTATTCCTCCTGTTATCCCCCATGGAAGCAACAAGTAATAGCCCTGACGTCATCTGCACCCAGAAGGGAAGGGAACACTGGGTTTTAAATATTTATGAAGCCATGAGCTGTTCTTCCAGAGGAAACAATACAGTTTGGCTAAGTTTGTCACCTCAAAGTGACAATCCCTCACATCAGAGAGCCAGAAACATGTGGTTGGCTAGAAACAGGAGGGGAATCTGCACATGGTCTTTTTAGTCCCTAGTGCACATTTAAAATGCATCAAGAAAGATTTAGGTTAGATAACTAGAAAAGCAGGACTATGAAATGCTAGAACAGTTGACAGAGGAAGGTTGTAGAATCTTTTCTAAAGAAAATGCAAGGGCGCCCTCATGCCTGAAGTAAGGGAAATCCTACCTGGAAGCAGAACGGAGAAGATCATCTCTTGGGGTTTCTTCTGTGTGCAGGAGATAGGGCCCTTGCTATAGTCTGAATGCAATTTGTTTCTGCCTTCCCCATTGCGGTTCTCATTTGCTGGTCTGTGGTTTGTTATTCTAAAGAGATCCTGATAAGAACTTTGACCAGAGATTTCCCGATTAGCTTTCTGATTCAAAGCCTGACTCTGAAGTCAGGTAGGAGAGGAGGCTTTGTATTGTTGAGGTTTTCTTCAGTCAGACATTTTTTATTATCTTTTTTAAAAAATATCACCTCCATTTCTCGCTTTCTCCCTCCTCAGAGAACCAGTTCTTATAATTAAGAATAAGAAGAGAAAGAAAGAAAAAAAAGCTCCACAAAATTATCAGAAAGGTCTGAATTGTATTTGGTGTTCCACACTCCTAGCCCCTCACCTCTGCAAAGAAACAAGGGGAAATCTCTTCTCATTCTTCTTTGGTGCCAAGTTTGGTCATTCTTATTCAAGCCCATTCAAATTTAATTGTTTTGTTGTTGTTCTTTCTCTTTGTACTATTACAATCATTGTGTTTTTCTGGCTTAATTCACTTCATTCTGCATGAATTCATATTAGTTTTTCCATCATTCTTTGTATTAATTTTGTTTATCCCTTATTTAGAAAAAAATTTGAACTTAAACAACCAAAAACCTCACCATTTCCATATAGACCAATGTATGAAATTATGGAGTCTCCATACTTCAAAAAGAAGTATGCCTGCTATTAAAAAAACAGGTATATATAATAAATTTCACAGATTGCTTTCAAAATGGTCCTACTTCTCTAGGCTTCCTTCTAAACCTCTTTTGTTTACCCTACTTTGTATTTTTAAAATGTTTTCATAGTCCAGTTTTTTTTTTGGCATTGCTATTGCTGATTTCACCTTCTCCTCAATTTCCCCTTCCCCCCTACTAAAAGTCAAGAAAGGAAAGAAATACCCTTGTAACAAATATGTTTAGTTAAGCAAAGTATTTACTTTGTAGCCATTGCTGAAAACGTATGTCTTTCGGTGCACCTTGAATCCATCGCCTTTGATAAGAAAGGAGTTCAGTTTCATTGCTGGTTGTCTGGAGATAAGGTCGGTTATTACTTTCATTAGTCTTCTTAAGCTTTTCAAAGTTGTTTTTCTTTACAATGTTGTTGTATAGACTCTTCTCCTGGTTCTCACTTCATTCTACTCAGTTTTTTCTTCCCAGGATTCTCTGCAGTTGTCTCTTTCAGTATTCCTTATGACACAGTAATTTTGCATTACATTCATATACCATGATTTGTTCAGTCATTCCTCAATTAATGGGCTCCCCTTTCAATTTTAGTTTTGATAATCATTTAATATCATATTTTGGCCAAAGTTTGAATTAATCAAACTGCTATGCCTCGTTTTAAAAAGACTCTCTTTTTTTCTGTCTCAGCCTTTCCAGAGACCAGATAAGGCTGGGAATAGAATCTGACACAGGCACCCAGAGATCATAAATTCCAAACAAACCCAACTTTGTCTGGATTTTGGAGAATCTTTCTCCTTATGTTAACAAAACAGAAGAGGCCTACTTTATGGCTCTTAAGGACAATACCCTCAGCTCGAGGCATTAACTTGAGTAATGGGACTTTTTCTTATCTTAAGATTTTCTGGGAATATACCATGTTATGGAATGTTAATGGTAAAGAAAGCAGATATTCTGAATCATAATTTCAATTGACACTTTGTCAGCTCTCTTGTTTTATTGTATTTACCATTTATTCAGTTAAGAAAATTCCTTTCTCTTACAATGATTAAACCATTATGGGGATCATAAATTTGTGTGACTCAGCCACCCCTAATTGGGATGGTCCTAAAATGTACTTAAGCTCTCTCATCCTTTTGTTCTTCAGTCAGGAATCTTAGTCCTGCACTCCGTGTACAAGTAGTAAAGCTAGCCTTAAGGGAATGATGAATAAATGTTGTCATTTTATATTACTATTTGTTTGTCTCCTTTAACCTTTTGATGTTTTTTTCTTTTAATCCCTCCTCCCCTTCATGATCATGAAGTTAGTTCAGCTTGTGACTATTCCCTCCATGATATTTTCTTCCCCATAACTACTTCTTCCCTCATCCTTACTTGTTTGCCTGTTTGGTGTACTTTCACACCAAATTATGCCTGTGTTCAACCCTCTTTTGTACATTTCTGATAAGATTTAGGTTATTCCCTGCCTATACTCTTCTCAAGCACTTCTTTGGCTAGTTTGTCTCTACTGGCACTGGCTTCCTTGGAGGTCCCCTTTCCTATTGCCCTGGGCTTTTGGCTGACTTTTTGTATGATTCTGGGGTGGAAGAACTCATTTTCTGTAGTTTTTCATTGAATTTAAAGGTCTTTGCTGGTATAGGTGTTGTGA
The DNA here is from genome assembly GCA_028646515.1 of Pseudochirops corinnae. Lineage (NCBI taxonomy): Eukaryota > Metazoa > Chordata > Mammalia > Diprotodontia > Pseudocheiridae > Pseudochirops > Pseudochirops corinnae. The sequence goes on from CM053585.1 coordinate 361,503,462, forward strand.
TGTTTAAAAAAGTTCAAAAGACATAAATTCTGCATAATCATTTTATTAACAGTGCCAGCATTTTAATAAAAAAAAAAATGGCCATTTGACCATCTTTCTCTTAGACTAAAGACAATCACGGAGGTAGGCTCATGGCTTATATGCACTTTTGGAAGAAGAATGTTCCTGAGGGGTGACAATCAATTCTGATTGGTTAACATTTAGTGAGAGGTAGACTTTACAAAGAGAAGTGAGCTCACTCCAGTGAAGAGCTGAGAGTGATATCATGTCAGATATTGGACAAAGACTGTCCCTATACCCAGACCACCCCCAGCCTTGGGCAGTCTAGACAAAGGATCTATATCCCCTATCTAAGCCTGAGCTAGTCAGGTAGAATAGCAGTACCCAGAAAGAAGAGAGTGTTAATCCTATCTTCCATCAGTCCTATCCTTAAGAGACTGGAGAAGGAAATAGGCCAAGGAAAAAAAAAGTTTGGGTCTCCCTAGTTTTAATAATTGACTATTAATATGAGAGAGAAATAATAATTTCTCTCAATGTGGTGGAGCTAGGCATGTTTATTTTTTCTCAGATCAGCAACATTCATTTTGATGGGTGATGGGATCTGAACCCCCTAAAAGGAAAAGACCATGTCTTTGGGATCTTGATTCCAAAAAGGAAAAGCCCCTGGACTTTCCCACATAGCCCAATCTCTGGCCAATCAATGATCTTTTCAACTGTCCTTTCAGTGTGGCCCCATGACCAACCCTTCATTCTCTGTTACCCCTGACTCAGCCCAGCTTTTTTCTATTACCTCCAGATCCACCGCAGGATATTGGCCACTCCTGGATCACATTCAGATCTTTCCACAGTCTTTTTCACTATAAAAAGGGGTCAGTCGTGTCTACCAGTTGCTCCGATTCTTAAAAATCTGGCCAATAGCGCAGACTCACTAGAAATCTCACCACTTCTGTTGGTGGAAACAATAAACCTTGTCTCTGACTGAAAGAAGGCTTGAGTCTAAATCATTCAAGGCAGAAACTGTACCTTTTGCCCTTGAATTTCATGGTTCCTAGCCCCCCTAGACCATAACATATTTGTCACAGTTTTAAAAATTTTAATACTTTATTTTCCCCCCAATTACATGTTAAAAACAATTTTAACATTTTTTCTTCAAATTTTGAGTTCCAAATTTTCTCCCTCCTTTCCTCCCCCCCCCCAACCCCGCTTCCCACGTTGAGAAGGCAAGCAATTTGACTTAGGTTATACATGTTGTCACAATTTATTTAGCCATTCCTCTGTCAGTGGGTACCTGCTCTTTCCAGTTATTTGTGGAGCTCAGGCTCTTGTGCTTACTCTCCCAGCCCCATATTGGGATTAGCAGCCTGAGTCCTCAAAATGTGGCTAATGTTCCCCTCACGGTTCTTGGAGTAACCCTGAAGAGCTGGGGAAGGGGGCAGATTTCTAGTATTATCACTCATGAGCCCCTGTGTGTTCGCTTCAGTGTCATTCATCCAGTTAACATCTCCCCAATATCAAATATCCAGTTGTTATCTTTCCGGTAGTAACTAACTAACCAGTACCAATTAACTTTTACAAAGCCACATCCATTGAAAAAGGATTCTGTAAGGCCAGAAGTACACAAACATCCCTTCCTGAACAGGGAGCACACTCTCACCTCTGAACACTCCTTTGATTCCTGGGTGAGTGAGCTCAAACTTGGAGTGGCCATAGTTCATAGATACAGGATCTTAGTCTCTGCTGACAGGTTAGTTCAGTAACAGACTGGACCAAGCAGATAAGTGCTTAAAAAGAGCACTTGATGGATTCTGTTACTACAACCTCTAACCTTCTTACCTTTTGGAGCTTTCCAAGTCACAGCCTTGGTTTTGTTATTGTTGGTTTTTTATTTGAAACTCATTCATCTAAGATCAGGAAAGAATAAACACAGTAGAGAGAGAAGACAGTGGCCTCCATGTTTAGAGTCACACGGCCAAGTGGGGAGATAAGGTAGCCACAGTTATGTCTCCTATCACAGAGGCCCATGCTATTTCTTCTTCCTTACTAAAAAGCTAACAAGGAAGAGAAACAAAAGAGTTTTTCCATTTAAATACTGCGTACACACTCAGTTCTGGGTCAGTAGCCAAATAACAGACTTTTCATCACCATAGAGTAAGCTGACATGAAACAGCCATAGGATCTCTGCTCTGATGGGGAAGGAAAGAGCCTTCCCACTATGAAATTCTAGAAGCAGGTTTCTTAAGTTTCCAAGTAGATTGACAGTAGGCAGATACTGCCCATGCTCTAAGGACTGAGCTCTCATTGGTCAGTTCTTCCTATTAGGAGAATTGCTACCGCATTTGCTACCACAAAAAGTGCTTCTATAATTCTTTTGATGTATATGGGGCCTTTCTTTTTTGTCACTGATAGCCTTAGAGTGTATGCCTAGCAGTGAGATCTCTGATTATGGACATTTTAGTCACTTTATTTGCATATTACCAAATTGCTTTTAAGAATGGTTGTACCAATTCACAGCTCCATCACCTTTCCACAGCTCCCATTTCTTGTCTTCTTTGCTAATTTGTTGGGTGTAAGGGCCAACTTTGGGATTTGGGCCTTTTTTTTTGAAAGACAGGTTCATCTGACAAGGGCCAAATAAAACTTGTCTTCTTTTCTAATATCTTCCCAATGCTCTTTTAAATTTTTCATTGATTTACTGTTTGTGTGATTTACTGTTTACTGTGTTAGGTGAACTGAAAGATCCCTGTGTGTTATGGGAACAGGAGGGTAAGAAAAGAATTCCTGTCCTTCCAGAGTTTACTTTCATTCATTCATTCTTTCAACAAATATATTGATTCAGGGTATGTCAGGTACCATGGTAAGACCTGGGGATACCGTGACAAAAAAAATGAAACAGTTCCTGCCTTCAGAGAACTTTGAAAATTAAATACAAAGTAATTTCCAGAGGTGATGGCACTAGGAACTGGATCAGGATAGGTGTCCTGTAGGTGTCAATTAGGTTGAATTTTGAAGGAAGCCATAGGGGTGCTACATGGGTCTAGATGAGGAAGGAATATTTCCTAGGCATGGGAAACAGTCTATTCAAAGGCATAGAGAGGGGAGTTGAGAACATTGCTGTGGTCAAGAAGCAACAAGCAGGTCAGTGTGGCTAAAATGTAGAAGTGCTATTATTATGGCAGCCAGGTGGTACAGTGATTAGAATGTTGGCTCTGGATTTGGAGAAACCTGAGTTCAGATTGAGCCTCAGACCCTTACCAGCTGTGTGACCCTCTGCCTGACTGGAGGGAGAGCCATGAACTCCCAAACTTCCATTTCAGGATGGGCTTCAGCCCAGACATCTCATTTCCACCTGGCTACACTGCTTTGGGATTTTTCTGACTTCTCCATCTTACCAATTTTTTCGATACCATCCCTTCCCCCCCAGCTTCCTTTTTTGTGTTGCCTTCCCTCATTAGATTGTAAACTTATGGAGGGCAGGGACTGTCATTCTTTTTTTAGAATTGTATCCTCAGTGCTTAATAGAGTACCTGGCGCATAGTAGGTACTAAGTAAATATTTATTGACTGTTGTCTCTGGGCAAGTCACTTAGCAACTCTATCTGCCTCCTTTTCTTTACCTGTAAAATGGAAATAATAATAGCACCTACCTCCAAGAGTTGTTCTCAGGACTGAATGCTATAATATTGGCAAGCACTTTGTAAACCCCGAAGCACTATGTAACTACTAGCTTTAATAGATGTATTCAGTAAGCCTGGAAAGGTGACTAGAGCCAGATTGTGAAGGATTTTGGAAAACAAAAAAAAACTCACTAAAACACAGGCATTTGCTTTCTGTATTCATTGTTGATTGTAGGCTCTAGTAGAGAGGACCTGTGTGTGTGTGTGTGTGTGTGTATGTGTGTGTGTATGGTATGTGTGAAATAGAAAAATTCAGTCAGCTGATTAGCCACATTGGCAACAGATTAGAGACTTAGTCAAATAGATAAATGGGTAATAAGTAGCCTCCTTTGACATCACAGCCAAGTTAAGGTGAGATTTAGGGAGAGCCAAAGAAGAGGTTGGGTAGATGGTTAATGGTTACATTCAGTGGCCTCTAGAGTGAGAGAGGAGTCACGGTAGAGAGAGCTAACATTGACTCTAGTGTATGGATCCAGTTCCTACCTAGGACATTCTCTTAGGTATTAGGTAGAGGAGGTGGCATTGGGAGCAGATGGAATCTCTTCCCTTCCAGAACTCACAGTCTACTAGAGGAGACAAGAAAAGAATGTCATTAGGTCATCAATGAATTTCGGACTGGGAGGGGACCTGGACCACTTATAGGTCAATCTGCTTATTTTACAGATGCAGAGTGGGGAGGTGCTTTGTTCTGTGTCATATGGTCAAGTTAAGTCACAGAGCCAGGATTTCAGTCCAGATCTTTGGATTTCAATTCAATGCTGCTTTCACTATTCCCTCACAGGAATACATCCATGCCAAATTATGAAGAATTTTTCTGATTCTTCAGACATCTGTGATTTTTTTTTAAGTGTAAGTCCTCCCTTTACCAATGTATATCACAACCCTTCTTAGCCTTAGTATTTAAGTTGCCATGGCTGAAAAATCCATCACCCTGAAGTGGGTGGTGAAAAATCTCCAAATCTAGTGAGCTTGGTCCTAAGATGACAGACATCAATGGTCCATGCTCCATAGAACTTGTTAGGTGCTGTGTTTGGCTGGCATAGCGTTGGAGAGCCCAAGGTTACCTCCATGACACCAGAAGGCCTTAGAGAAGAACTTAGTGGAAGAATAGAAAACCTTTGTAAATGTGTTGAGTAGAAAGCAAGGAGCAGGGGAAGGAGAAGGTCTTGAAGATTGTGTTTGGCAGGTGGGAGAATGAACTAGATTAAGCTAGGAAGGCTTCTGGGAAGAAGTGGTTTTGAAACATCTTATTAAAGATCAATTGAGGGAACAGGGAATGGAAAACACAGAGAGAGGGAGAGTCATGGCAGCGAGTTTCATGTCAGTCAGTTAATAGGCATTTATTAAGCACCTACTACATACCAGATGTATAACTATGCATTGGATATGCAAAAAAAGTTACAAACACCATCCCTTCCTTCAGAGAGCTCCCAGGCTAATGGGGAATACCATATATAAGCAACTATATATAAACAAGCTAAATTAGAGATAATTAGCAGCAGGAAGGCGCTAGTATTAAGAGGATCCATCAAAGCTGCCCGTAGAAGACGGAATTTTAGCTGGGACTTGAAGGGAAGGCAGAAGACCAAGAGGAGAAGGTGGAGAATTCCAGACATGAGGGACAACCAGTGAACACAACTATATTTGGGAGATGGAGGGTCATGCATGAAGATTAGCAAGGATGTTAGTGTGACTCCATCTCGAGAGTACATGGCAGGGAGTAAGGTGTAACAAGAATGGAAAGGTAGGAAAGGACCAGGTTATGAAGGACTCTAAAAGCCAAACAGGATTTTATATTTGATCCTGGGATCATGGGGAGCAAGTATTTTAGGGGTCATCATGTGGAGGAAAGATTAGATTTGTTCTATTTGTCTATATCTATCTATCTATCTATTGGTCATCTATTCTCTAATTCTGGTTCTGTCCTCCAGAAGCCAATTTAGGCTGGATGTCAAGAGAACCAGCTAAAAATGAGAGTTGACTTGAAGTGGTATGTGCTTCCTCAAGAGGTGGTGGGCACCATATCCCTTCTTCCCCTGCCTTCAAGCAAAGGCTGGACAGTCATTGTCAGTTATGTTATATCACAGATTCTTTTTTGCATTATAGGTAGTTATAGATAGGATTGGAGAGAAGCTAAGAGGTCTCTTTGCTTTTTCAAAGTCTGTGATTCTGGAAAAGTGTGGTATAGACATACTACAAGGCAAGAGGAAAGGGTTCTTTATGTACACAGAACTATCTAGGCATGGGTTTCTGGAGGACCAGAAACAAAAACTGTGTTGGCAGCATCACCACATGACACTACCTGAACTGCTTTTTGGTCCTTAACCTGTCATTTCTTTGCCACCAGACAGACCTGTGAGGCAGGAAGGATAATAGTAAAATGGAGAAGCCATGCATGTCATGGACTGGGAGATGCCTGGGAATGAAGAGACTTAGCCACTTGATGGTGCTATAATCCACCAAAACCGTGAGTGTCACCTAAAGGGAACCTGGTTAGACAGGCTCCTGCAGCTCACAGGGAGGCAGAGGAAGGTTAGAGAAGAGAGGAGGTCCTTATCATACAGAGCCAACTGTCATCAATAGGGAACAATACTACCAGTTGTTATTCAGCAAAAGACAATATTATTATATTGATGAAGGGTTAGAAGTGTTTAAAGAGCCACAGACCTTCAAATCAAACCCAGAGAAATATCTCTCACTCAAACAGGAACCCTAGATGTGCCAGGTGCTCCAGATAGTGTAATTACCAGCTGCCTGAGTAGGAGTAGCAGTGGCCGGCAATACCATTCACTTCCACCAACTGTGTAAAGATATGGCACCTCCTCCACCCCAGGTCACCTCTGAGACTCATTGACTAAGGTATCTCTTTACTAAGGAGACAAGATTAAAGAAAGCCTGGCTGCCTGGTGTATAAAACAAAATGTGATTACAGCTCCCTGTTCTTCCATCCACCTATCTCTACAGGAGTAGATAGGACAGAGGTGGAGGCATCACTGGTCAAGGCAGACTTCTAAAACTCTCTAGAATCTGGGCAGGCAAACTCAGGACTGAAGTAGGAGGAATTGCTTTACAACTGTACGTGTCGTGTCATGTGGGTTGGGAAGATGAGACCATTTCTCTGCAGAGGTTCTCCTCTCCTTCATGCTTGGGTGAATGCTTCTCCAAAATACTCTTCCCTTCCAAAGTCTGCCCGTTCACCCTTCTGTCCTCTCCCCTGGAGCACACAAAACCTCTTTCTCAGGTCTCTGCTTCCATTCTTCTTGTGTGCCAGTCCTTTGATTCTCTTTCACCTTTTCTCCTGAGTTTTTCTTTCCACTGTCATTACTTTCTGGCTCTTTACATGTGGTGTTCAGCCTAAGGGTAAGGGGGAGGAGAAGGAAGGAGAAGAAAGCATTAAGCTTTCCTCATCATTATCATCATTGATAACAAACTGGTATTCCACAGATACTAGGAGGAAAGCACCTAGGGCTTACAACCCCCAGACATAGTCATGAAAAGAAGGGACTTCTGAGATGAGCACAACCTTCTCATTTTACACAACAGAGAACTGAGATCATCCCACTATGACCTCAGTCAAGGTGGTTACTACGGTCTCCATTTTTAGTGTCAGAAGTCATAAAAAAACTGTCCTTGGTTATGAGAGTGTTGGAAGTGGTGGGGGGGGCATAGAGCAGGAACTAAGAGCTAGGAAAGGTAGACAACCCCCTCGAGTGCAATGTAGAAGGAGACACAATGAGGCATACTTTGTAATGTTACTTTTACTTGTAATGTTACTTATTTGAAATGCTGGAATGTACTCATGTTGACATTGGGTTGGTCTTCATTTTGTGTTATGCCCTTGTTCTTTTTGTAGTTTCTTCTCTAGAGCAGACCAGTTTAAGTTTGCAGTTATCTTCTACCCTTGAATCCCTTGCCATCTTGTGCCCTCTCTACTTGGGTCTTGCCAAATTCCAACTATACCATTTATTTTCTCCCTTGAATGCTGCTGTCATAAAGAGGGACAAAACACTGTGGACTATTTACGTTATCTAATTTCAGTTGCTATGGACAATCCTCTTATGCTTCCCTGATTGATTATCAGACCTCCCACGATGGCTCTTCCAATCAACAGTCAACAAGTGCCTACTGTGTGCTAGATATTGCGCTGAAATTACAAACATGAAAAGAGAAAGAAAGGCCCTTCTTTTGAGGAGTTTACAATATAATGGGGAAAGACCAAACACAAAAGGAAGCTGAAAAGGTAGAGGGGAGATACCCAGTGCTGGGGCATGGTGGAGAAGTCAGTCAGAGAAGTCCCAGAGTAATGCAGCCAGGTCAGAGAAGAAAAGACATCTGAACTGAGCCTGACTTAAATGGAGGTTTGGAGTTCAGGGCCCTACTCTGCAGTCAGAGCAGCAGAGGGTGGGGAGGAGGTGGAGTAAGAAGGCTCATCTTTTGGGTCATAATCTCCTTTCATCTCCTCCAGATATATCCTGGTTCCTTCCCTGTGGGCTGCAAACATACCCAGGTCTCTTTTTCATCCTTAGAAATAAACCCACTCCCCATCTCTCTCCCTACCCCCCCCCCCAAAAAAAAACCCTTTACTTGATCCTGCTATAGCTCCCTTTTGGGGGCAATCTCCCAACTGGGCATTTGTGGGTTGGGTTCCACCCTGGGGTCCCTCAAGTTCTAGTTCCTCTGGGTCTAAACTCTTAAAGCTCTAAGCTCTCACTGGTATCCTTAGCTTTAATAGTCAACCAGTTGGTACAACTAACTCAAAGCAAAACTCATTTACTAAAGTTGTAACAACAGTAACCCTATGAGTGTGGAGCTCACTAACCCACAACTAGGTGCAATGTCAATGGGCAGAGTGGACACGTTTTCAGAGAGAGCACAGTAGGAGAGAGGAGTGTGTCTATACACGTATGGGACTTCTCTGCCATGGCCAAGTGTTGGGTACTTCCCCATATGTGATCAGGGTGACTCATGTGCCCTGTGACACAGGGTCTTGTTATCCTTCTCAAGGTATCTTCTGAGAACAAGGTGTCTGCTTGGTGGTGCTCTTCTGCAGACTCTCCTGGGCCTGCTTCCTGTCTCCTATAGGACACATAGCTCTGTTGTGAGATGCTGTCCATAGTCAGTAGGAGGAGAGGGGAGGGAAATTACCCTCTCCTGCATTCTTGCCACTCCCCCAGCCAAGGAACATGTCGAAGTCTTCTTCCCTCCTCTCAACTGCCAGAACTCCCACTCCTCCTTTTGGCCAGCTAATGACTAGCCCGTCTCTTAATGCTATCAAGTCATACCCCAATAACTTCTTCACACCTGATAAAGGGGTAAGGAAATGTAGATGCTTTTTTGGGTTTTGTTTAAGACCTTAACATCTCGTTTTATCTATTAATTGCATGTTACATTCAGTAACTTCATCTACTAGAAAGGGGAGAATTAACGGATCTGGCTGTTCTGATCTACTTTCCCTTCCGACTCTCACCAACTGACACCCCCTGGAGCTATTATGTGACCAAATATGCAGAAAAAATTGTCAACATTCTTGGTCCCCACTTAATCACTTCCTGTTTTCTCTCTGTCCCTCGGAGTCTGGCATGGCTTGAGCACAACTCCAGGGTTGCCCAAACCCTTTTAACTTTCAGTCCCATGGCCTCTTCTCAGGCTTTGACTTGGCAGACTCTCTCTTGACTTCTGCGATGCTCTTTTCTCTTGGCCATCCTGATGCCTTATGTGACAGCTCTTTCTCAGTCTCATTCACTATGTCATCAAACTTCTCCAGCCTCTTAAGCAAGGTTATGTGTATGTATGTGTATATGTCTGTGTGTTCATATATACATGTGTGTGCATGTGTGTGCACATACACAGGCATGTATGCATGTATACCCCAAGACTTTCTTCTGGGCTCTCTTTTTTCTTTCTCTCTCTGTGTATATACATACATAAATACTGTGTGTGTATGCACATGCACATGTGTAAATATATTTATATAAGCTCTCTTTATAGACACATATACACATGTAGATATATCTCTCCCCATCTTTTCTTCTGTCTGTATATTCTCACCCTTGGTGATCTCATCTACTCCTATGGTTTCAATTAAGTGAATGATTCCTGCCTCTCTATGTGAAATGAATGAATTATTTATTAGTTAAGCATTTATTTATATTGTTATGTGCTATTGCTACACACCTTATAATTATTATTTTATTTGACCCTCACAAGAGCCCTGGGAGGTAGGTGCTTATTATTCCCTTTTTATAGTTGAGATAACTGAGACAGACCAAGGTAAAGTGGCTTGCCCAGGGTCAACTAGTAAGTGTATCAGGTTAGAATTGAACTCAGATCTTTGTGACTCCAGGTGCAGAGCTCCATCCACTGTGCTGCCTCTAGTAACCTCCAATCTATCTTTTGAACTTCAATCTTATTAGCCAATTGCTGGATCTCTCTCTATATATGCTCTAGCAGTATCTCAGATTTAGCATGGTTGAAACAATTAATTATAAATAAATAATAAATTTATTTTAAAAAATGAAATAGAAAAAAACAAAAGCAACAAAAAACCCCAGAATTCATTGTTTTCCTCCCTAAGCCTAAGGGCCCTCCTTGAGACTTTCCTAAATCTGTTGGGGCTGCCATCATACTTCTAAGTACACAAGCTTTGCAGCGTTGAAGTCATCTTTGAATCTTCTTTCTTCTGCACCCCCCATATCCCGTTACTTGTCAAATCTTATTGATTTTGACTCTCTAGCATCTCTTATTTCTCTCTTCTCCACCCCATTTCCATGGCTGCTACCCTAGTTCAAACTCTCATCATGTTGTACCTGGATTAGTGTAATACTGAATTTCTTTCCCAGCTTCTAATTTCTCCAAGTTACCTTCTGTAGAGCTGCAAATAATCTTCCTAAGGCACAAATCTGACTATGTCATTTCCTTTTTCAGAAATATGCAATGACATCTGATTGTCTCTAAGAAAAAATGTACAAATTCCCAAGTCTGGAATAAAAAACCCTCCATAGTATCATTTTAGTCTATTTATCTGTATTTATTATTTTGTATTATTTTCCACCACTACTCCCCCTTAAAAAAAATCCAACAACTCTGTATGATCTATTCCTTGAATTTGACATTTCATCTACCATCTCTGTGCCCATCTCCTTTCTCATTCAATAGGTTATATGTAGCAGCAACCACACTGGCGTACCCAGGATCTTCTTTACTAGGAAAGATAGTTGTTGAAGGGATCCACAGTCTTTTTTTAAATTACATTCACTAGTTCAGGGGAAAAGCCAGCACCCTGAACTTGAGAGAAAATACAAACAGAGAAAATACAAGCAGCGAAATAAAGACCAACAGACAGGGCTCTGACTGCCTGAATGAACTATATACTTTACATACATCGCTGGTTGGGGAGAGCCTTTACATCTGAATAGTTGGAGAGCTCTGAACATATGGCCACTCAGAATCTCGAGCAGGGAATCACAAGATCCTTCTCATAAGCGAGACCCCAAAAGCCAAACAGCGACTCAGGGTATATATACACTTCTCAGAGCCAGAAGGCATCACAACCATCAGGACTCAGTGCCTAATTAGGAATTAGTAAAAGGTGTGAAAGCCTTCCTACAAGCAAGTCTCCCATAAGCAAGCTTCCCTTAATGGGCTCCACATGAGGCCTATTAGTAGGCAGGGATAAGCTTAAATCCCATTAACATTACACTATGATATCCCCTAAGCCTGGAACACACTTCCTCTTTATCCCCATTGTTCCCCCACCTTTGAAAACAGGCAGTAGAATGTAAACCCCTTCAGGATAGGTATATTTTTGAAAACCCAGTGCCTCCTTTAGTGGCTTGCATATTAAGTGCTTAATAAATATTTTTTTTTTACTTGAATTGTTAAGTTATCACATGAATTATACTCTGATTCATCAGAACATAGTACTGAGGAAAAACCTGTTCAGGGTTCAGACATCAATCCCTTTTCTTCAGTACCTCTCAGATCGGATTGAAGGAGGGATGAGGGAAAGAAAGGGGAGTCAACCCTGACTGCAATCCCAGTTGCATCCTGCTATGCATTGTTTTAAATATGTCTTTTCTATGCTACTAATAAAATGCTATTTGATACTACTAATAAAATATATGACCATTTTTGTCTAACTTTAAAAAAACCCCAGAGGAAAAGAGACCTACCATTTGAAGGTATACAGAGACCTGGAGTGGGCAGTCTCTTTACCTTGAAGGAAATTCAAGATCGTGCCTACCAGCATCATACCTACTTCCTATAGCATCTTCAGACAGTCAAAAATTGATGAATTCTTCATCATGGACCCCAGATCAGTGGTGCAGTGGGGGTCTGTGATGAAGAAGGATATGCCGTATGAGAATTTTGATGGTGACTGCTATGGTAGTGAGCTTGGCTGGAAATATAATATATAATTATAAATTAAATCATTAATTAATAACATTAATATATAATAAATAATAAATTAATAACACAACAAATTAATCATATAATATCCTGAATAGATATTAGCTATAGGAAGGGCAAATCTTTTGCCAGGAGATGGAGGAAAGGGTCCAAATTAATTAATTTACCAATTGGAGGCAGGTAGGGATTATCATGGAATCATATCAGTCTTTCAAAGTTGGGTGCTCCTTTTGTCACAAGGAGCATAACTAGACAGGGTGTAGCTACCTCATCCTTAGGGAAATCATATGGCTCAGTGGAAATAATATGCAACATAGTAACTATATATGTATACTAATTATATATTATATATTAATATGTATATTAATCAAATATATTACATATATCTGGATATATTTAATATATCCAGATTGTCAGTGGAACCACTCCCCAACTTCTACCATTCTTATAAGGCCACCAGCCTGGTTATTCAATTTAATAGAGGACATGTGACTCTGATATGTGCTGACACGGCCCATGAATAATTATATGCGAGGGGGTAGGGATGTTAATTGGTAAGATTCTCCCACTGATTTTGACCCCAAATGGAAGAATTTTTGATTGTCCATTCCTGTTGATGCAGGCCTAATCCATGGCTACCACCCATGAGGAAGGGTAGATAATGTTCTTAACATTTTAAATTTATTTTCAGAACTTAAACATGAAATAAAATGAATATTTTTATATAAAAAATAGAACAGAAAAATAGAGTTGTACATGAAACTGTCAATCTCTATTATGTAGTTTGATTTTCCATTTAAAGTATATACTAAATTTGACCATGTAATTTTCAAAGCTGTCCTGCTTGTCTTTGTTTTTTTTTGGCTTTCCCTCTGTTCTCTTCCATGTATTTTTAAAAATGTGCTTCAGTGACTTTCTTTTGTCTTTTTCTTTTCCTTTTTTTAATAACCATATTGATAGTTTTCTCCCCACTCCAACTTCTCCCAGCCCCTTATTGGGAAAAAGAAAAGAGAACAAAACAAAACCCTTGCAGCAAATATGCATCATCAGGCAAAACAAATGCTCACCCTGACTGTGTCAAAAAATATGCCTTACTTTGTGCCTTGTGTCCATCGCCTTTCTCAGAAGGTGGATAGCATGTTCTGTTATCTTTCTCTGGAATCCTGGTTGGTTATTACATTGTTCAGAGGTTAAAAATCTTTCGGAATAGTTTTTCTTTACAATATTATTATATATATTGTGTTCCAGGTTCTGTTTATTTCACTCTGCATCAGTTCATAGGAATCTTCCCAGGTTTCTTTGAAACTATCTTTTTTGCCATTTCTTACAGCACAATAATATTCTATTACATTAATATATTGTAATTTGTTTAGCCATTCCCCAATTCATGGTGACTTTCTTGGTTTCTAGGTCTTTGCTATGATAAAAGGAACTGCCATGAATATTTTTGTATGCATGGATTCTTTCTGTCTTTCTTTACTCTCTTTAGAATATATGCCTAATAGTGGTATCAATGGATCAAAGTCAGAATTTAGTGACATTGGGGGATTAGTTCCAAGTTGTTTTCCAGAATGGTTGAATTAATTTGCAGTGGCACAGTAGATAGAGCACAGACCTGGAGTCAGGACCTTTTGGCATGTCGAGGTGGCACTATGGATAGAATGTTTGGCCTGGGAGTTGGGAAGATTTGTTTGGCCTCAGATACCATAATTGTTGCTGCCATATAATTGTTGCACCCTGGGTTTTTTTTTGCTTTTTGTTTTTTTTTTAAGTCCAAAAATTGTATTTATTTACTTATTTTGCTTTTTGGAGGGCAGTTGGGGTTAAGTGACTTGCCCAAGGTCACACAGCTAGTAAGTGTTAAGTGTCTGCGGTCGAATTTGAACTCAGGTCCTCCTGACTTCAGGGCCAGTGCTCTATTCACTGCACCACCTAGCTGCTCCTTAGTCCAAAAATTGGTTTATAACCTTTCATCATGTAATTGTTGCATAGTTATAATTGAGTTCAGTCACTCCACTTAACAGGTAAACAGAGCAACAAGGTATTCACCAGTGGCATATGGATACCATTTATCTCTCGAGCATTGTGAGCTATGAGCCTAGAATTTGTCTCTGTATCAACAAGCCATTTAAAGACCACTTGTACTATTTCTACAATGAGTGAAAGATGATTTGTCTCTGTATCAACAAGCCATTTAAAGACCACTTGTACTATTTCCACAATGAGTGAAAGATGATTGATGATTCCCAATTGATGCCCCCTGGGAATATTAAGCACCCCTCCTTGGAACTGATATGCATGTGGGTATTAAGAGTTGAGACCTCATACCACACAAAACAGTCATCAAAAGCTTCCAAAAAGATGAGCATTTGGAATGTACTAGGTGGATCTGAAGATGAGGCACTGTGTCAGAACAGTGATGAAGTAAATGTACATGATATGAGTGGCTTTGAGGACAAAACATCAGATAATGAAACCAATGAGAGTGGCACAGAATCTTTGGACGTAGAAGATTAAATTTTGTTAAATCCATACTTTGCAAAACTGTAGTAAATTTTCTCAAGTGTGATATTTCGACTATAATGCACAAATCAGTAACAACTAATGTGTTAACTTTATTTTTCAGACTGGAAAAATATTTGTTAAACTGTCACAATAAAAAAAAAAGTTTTCCATAATGGTTGCATCTCACTTTTTTGCCAAAAAAAAAAAATTTGGCATAAAATCTGCCATGATTATGTAGTGAAATATGGTACTTAGTAGCCATATGACCCTGGGCAAATCACTTAACCCCGCTTGCCTCAGTTTCCTCATCTGAAAATGAACTGGAGAAGGAAATGGCAAACTACTCCATTATCTCAGCCAGGAGAACCCCTAAATGAGGTCATGAAGAGTCAGGCACGACTGAAAGACAATGGAACAAGCTGGAGTCAATAAGACCTGAGTTCAAATCCAGCCTCGGACAATTACTAACTCTGTAACCTTGGGCAAGTCACTTTAACCTTTTTCTCAGTTTCTTCAACTGTGAAATAGAGATGATAATAATAGTGCCTACCTCCCAGAGTTGTTGTGAGGATCAAATGGAATATTGATAAAGTGCTTAGCATGGTGCCTGACACATGGTAAGCGCTGTATGAGTGCTAGCCACTGCTACTACTATTATTATTTTAATTTCTACTAACAAGACATTCATTAGTTTAAATTTCTCCACAGACACTTCAACAGTTGTCACTTTCCTTTTTTCTCATCTGTGTTAATCTGATGAAGTATAAGTTAGAATGTCAGGCTTGTTTTAATTGGCATTTTCCTCATTTATAGTGACTTGGAGCATTTTTTTCATGAAGCTGTTGATAACTTGAATTTCTTCCATATCTGTTCACATTCTTTGATCATTTAATCAATTAGAGGATGTCAGTTTTTGATCTTTTCATCAGGAATATTTGAAAGTCCCCCATTTCTTTGACCCGGAAACTATATATTTTTATTTGGAGGTTCTTTCGGAAGGTTGACCAATGAAGTCTTTCTATTTTCATTTTGCCCCAAGGGTTCTAAGAGATCCAGTCAGTTTTCTTGAAATATGATGCCTAGGCTGCTCCTCCTCCCTTCCTGCCATCATGGCTTTCAAGTAGTCCAGTGATTCTTAAATGATCTCTCCTCATTCTTTTTCTAGTTCAGTTGTTTTTGCTATGAGATACCTTATGTTTCCCTCTATTTTTTTCTTCAGTTTTTTACTTTGTTTTAACATTTCTTGTCTCATTGGAGGCATTAGCTTCTACTTGGTCCTTTCTTATTTTCAGAGTTTGTTGTTTGGGTAAGGTTTTATACCTTTTGTGCCAAACTGTTAATTCTCTTTCCAATTCTTTCTTTCCTAGCTCTCTTTTCTTCTTTAATTTTTTTCCTCTAACTCTCTCATTTCATTTGTTAATAACATTTTAATACGTAGTTTTTAACGTTTGTTTTATCTCTTCTAGGAATTTCAGTTGAATTTGTGCCCAAGCTGTGTTTTTCTTTGAGACTTTTCTTTTCTTATTTTTGGAGGGGGGTGTAACAGCAAGCACCCTAGCATGCCTAGGGCAGCTACTAGCACAGGTTCTTAGATCTGCTTTTCTAAAGGAAAGCAACTCAAAAT
>CM053585.1:361520172-361538408 GCA_028646515.1 Pseudochirops corinnae
CCCCCCCCCCCCCCCCCCCCCCGCATTCTACAGATGAAAAAACTGAGGCTTTAAAAAAATAGAAAAATGGTGGCTAGGTGGCGCAGTGAATAGAGCACTGGCCCTGGAGTCAGGAGGACCTGAGTTCAAATTCAGGCTCAGACACTTAACAAACACACACAAAACTAGTCATGTGACTGACCTTGGGCAAGTTGCTCAACCCCAATTGCCTTCCAAAAAAAAAAAAATAGAAAAAAGCCCCAACCCTGAGATTCATATTGGTTAGATGGCTTGTCTGTAGAATCATAGGATTTAGATTTGGAAGATGCCTTAGAAGTCCTCTATTTTAACGCCCTTGTTTACCCATGAGGAAGTCTGAGATGCAGAGATATGAAGTACTTACTGAGGGCTAGCTAGCGTTGGGGCTCAAACCCAGGTCTCCTGGCTCTGAATCCTGTGGGCTTTTCCCTTGGAAGACGCCCAGGCTCAGCAGTGAGGTGAGCGAGGGCTGGTCTCAGACACTTTCTAGCTACATGACCTCAGTCAAATGGCTTCAGTCTCTCCTCCTCAGTTTCTTCACCTGTAAAATGGAGAGAATAATAGCTCTTACTCCCCAGGGCTACTGTCAGGATCAAATGAGATAACACGTGTACGGCTCTTCTCAGATCTTAAAGGGCAAGTAATTCCTGGCTAGTTTTTACCTTCGCCACTTCTTAATACCTCAGAGTGAAAGCTGTTCCTCCAGCCTGGCGTGAAAAGAGCACCAGGTTTAGAGACAGAAGACTTGGGTTTGTATCCTGGTTCTGCTCTGCTCAGGCTCCTCCTCAGCAGAATGAGGGGCTTCGATTTTCTCAGGTCTCTTCCAGCTCCACATCCCAAGGTCCATCCCCTGGGAAACTGGTCCTTCCTTCATTCACTCGCTGAAGGAGACCCAGTCCTCATTCCCGAGGGTGGAGAAAGGTTCTCCCTGGAGGCAACCTTTTAATTTTCAGCTTGGTCTCGAAATACCTCTAGGATGACTTTGTTGAGGAAAGCACAGTCACTTAAAATTATTGATATATTTTTAATCATCTTCATTTTTAAATTTATTCCTCTGCTCTACCCATACGAGCCATCCTTTGCAATAAAGAATTAAAAAAAAAAAAAGATAGAAGGGAAAAAGCAGATCAGCAAAACCAATCAATACATTAAACTACTCAGACAGTATGGGCCAGGGCTGGAGAGCCTGCGGCCTCAAGGCCACATGTGGCCCTCTAGGTCCTGAAGTGTGGCCCTTTGAATGGATCCAAGCTGCACATTCATTCCCCACCACTGGTATGTGCAGTATTCCATATCTGTAGCTCCCTGCCTCTGCAAAAAAGGGAGGGAGGTGTACGTTCTCAGCTCTTCTCCAGGGCCAAGCTTCTTGATCATTATAATTATGCAGCATTTCTTTCTCTTTCTCTTTCTCTTTCTTTCTTTCTTTCTTTCTTTCTTTCTTTCTTTCTTCCTTCCTTCCTTCCTTCCTTCCTTCCTTCCTTCCTTCCTTCCCTCCCTCCCTTCCTCCTTTCCTTCCCTCCCTCCCTTCCTCCCTTTCTCCCTCTTTCCATTTATATTACTGTCATTGTATACATTGCTTTCTTGATTCTGCTTGCCTTGCATCACGTCTTTCCATGCTTCTCTGATGGCCTGTGGTAGTTAGAGCAGATAGAGCACTGGGCCTGGAGTCAGGAAGAGCTGAGTTCAAATCATCAGATACCAGTTAGTTGTATGACTCAAGGAAGCTACTTAACTCCTGTCTGCCTCAGTTTCCTTAACTATAAAATGGGGATAATGATAGCACCTACCTCCCAGGTTATTGTGAAGCTCAGATATGATAATATTGACAAAGCACTTAGCACAGTGTTTGGCATGTAATAGGTGCTTAATAAATGCTTGTTTCCTCCTCTCCCTTCTTCCTTGCCTCCTTCTATCTCTCCCTTCTTTCCTTCCTTCCCCCTTCCTTCCTTCTTCCTTCTTCCTTCCTATGGCATAGTCAGATTGTATCATATCAAGTTGTGAAAACTTGTTTAGTTGTTCCCCAATCGATGGCCATCCAGTTCTTTGCTACCACAAAAGTGCTGCTAAGAATATTTTGGTGTACATAGGACTTTTCTTTTTGACTCTGATGTGGAGCCAAAGCAGTGGATTCTTTAGGTCAAAGGAAATAGGCATTTGGATCACTTACTTTTTAAAGCATGATTCCAAGCTGGTTTTCTGAATGTCTGGCCCAATTCACAGCTCCACCAACAGTGTATTAGTGGGCCTAAATTTCTACAATCACTCCTGGGCACTTTCAACTTCTTTTACCCTTTTTCTAGGGCAGGAGTAGGCAAACAATTTTCTATCACTGACCACAGGAAGGAGAGAAACTAGTAGAAATCTATATAAGTAGAAGAGGAATTTGAAATTTCACAGGATTATAGATCTAGAAGAAATCCTAGAGGTCAATTTTTTGCTCAATCTATTTATTTTTTAATAATATTTTATGTTTCCCCAATTACATGTAAAGGCAATTATTAACATTCTTTAAAAAAATTTTTTGAGTTCCAAATTTTCTGTCTTCCTCCCTAAACTCACCACTCCCTGAGACAGTAAACAATTTGATATGGGTTATACATGTTCAGTCATGCAAAACATATTACCATATTAGTTATGTTGTGAAAGAAAACACAAACCCAAAGGGGAAAAAAACCATGAAAAAAATACAGAAAGTGAAGAATAGTATGTTTCCATCTGTATTCAGACTCCATAGTTCTTTCTCTGGATGTGTATAGCATTTTTTCATCATAATCCTTGTATTGCTAAGAATATCTAAGTCGTTCATAGTTGATTGTTGCACAATGTTGCTGTTACTGTATACAACATTCCTCTGGTTCTGTTCAGTTCACTTTGCATCAGTGCATATAAGTCTTTTCAGGTTTTTCTGAAATCAGGCTGCTCATCATTTCTTATAGCACATTCCATTACATATCACAACTTGTTCAGTCATTCCCCAGTTGATAGGCATTCCCTCAATTTCCAGTTTTTTTGAAGCTACATAAAGAGCTATTATAAATATTTTTGTACAAATAGGTCCTGCCCCTCCCCCCTTTATCTCTTTGGGATATAGACTTAGTAGTGGTCTCACTGGGTCAAAGGGTATTATGCACATTTTTATAGCCCTTTGGACACAGTTCCAAATTGCTCTCCAGAATGGTTGGATCAGTTCAAAACTCCACCAACAATAGTACATTAATGTTGCAATTTTCCCAGAACCCTTTCAACATTTATTATTTTCCTTTTCTGTCACTTTAGCCAATCTGATAGATGTGTGGTGGTATCTGAGTTGTTTTCATTTGCATTTCTCTAATCAATAATGTTTTAGAGCATTTATTCATGACTATAGATAGCTTTGATTTCTTTTTCTGAAAAGTGTCTCTTCATATTATTTGACCATTTATTAATTGGAAAATGATTTGTATTCTTGTAAATTTGACTCGGTTCTTTATATACTTGAGAAATGGAGCCTTTATCAGAGACACTTGCTGTAAAAATGGATTCCCAGCCTTCTGCTTTCCTTCTAATCTTGGTTGCATTGGTTTTGCTTGTACAAAACCTTTTTAATTTAATATAATCAAAATTGTCCATTTTGCATCTAGTAATACTCTTTCTTGTTTGGTCATAAATTCTTCCCTATTCCATAGATCTGACAGATAGACTATTCTTTTTTTGCTCTCCTAATTTGCTTATGGTATCATCCTTTATGCTTAAATCATGTACCCATTTTGATCTTTCATTACATGGTATACCATATAAGATGCTGGTCTACACCTAGTTTGTGCCAAATTGTTTTCCAGTGTTCCAAGCACTTTTTGTCACATAGTGAGTTCTTGTACTGAAAAGTGGGGTCTTTGGGTTTATCAACCACTAGTTTATTGTGGTCATTTCTTGACTAGTACTAGATTATTTTGATGATTATCACTTTATAATACTGTTTGAGATCTGGTATGGCTAGGCTGCCTTCCTTCATGTGTTTTCATCAATTCCCTTGATATTCTTGACCTTTTGTTCTTCCAGATGGATTTCTTTATGATTTTTTCTAGCTCTATGGCACTGAAAAAGTAAATTAATTTAGGTAGAATTGTCATCTTTGTTATATTGACTTGGCCTACCCATGAGTAATTAATATTTTTCCAGTTGTTTAGATCTGACTTTATTTGTGTGAAAAGTGTTTTGTGCTCAATCTACTTAAAAACTAAAGTGGGAACCAAAATAGTAATTCCTCCTACCCAAATAAAGTACTCCACTTAGATCCAGAATCCTCAGGTGGACCTGTTCTTTGAACCTGCCCTCCTTCTTCATAAGTGTTTGTCTAAAATTAGCTTCCCTGTACGCCATTCCCTGAAGTCTTCTTTGCTCTATAAAGTGACAATTAACTAATGTAGTAGAAAACATACATGCAAATGCTCATGCTTCTGTGTTAATGCATATGTTGTATGCATTGTTAACAGTGGCCTTCGAGAGACAGTGTTTTAGCACAAGAAGGCTATTCTAACATTGGAAATGTCTGGCATTGTAGCATAAGAAAGAGAGAGCTATTTGTGAATTAAAGTTTTTCAGTACATTGTGAATCATTTTGTGAGTTTCCTGGTCCTGATATCACCAATGTGGTAAAAACAATGAAGTGGGGGTGAAAACAAGGCACATAACTGCTTTGTTTCAAAGAATCAGCTTCTTATTGTATTTGTTAAAAAACAAAAACCTAAAGTGGAAAGAGCACTGAACTTGGAGTCAGGAGACCAAGGCTCTGACACTACTGATTTAACTATAGACAAGTCACACTTTTTTGTGCCTTGACCTCTCCTACAGTGTTATAGCAAGAAAGGGCTTTGTAAACTTCAGAATACTTTAGAAATGTGAGCTATTGCTATTGTTAGTAATAGCAGGATATACAAAACCACACTGGATTTAAAAAAAAAAAAGACAATTTTCAAACCTAATATTCAGAAGAGAGAGAGAGAAAATCCAGCAGTATATACATGCCAGTCTATATATTCAGAAATACAGGAAAAGACAGAACTACACAAAGACCTTCTTGGGATTAACATTCCTATCTTATGACCTTTTAAGTCATATTACAACTACAGACTTTTGAGTTAGGTTGTGTTTTTACAATTATTTGACCTTTGAACTAAATGAAATTATGCAGATGACCTAAGGTTCCTTGCACTCTTTTTTCCCATTCTTTAAAGAAAAATTTCCTTTTATTACAAATTTGACAAAAATGAACATTTTCTTTTATAAAACCCTGCCAAAAAAAGAGGACTGTATGGGAAACAGTGAATGTACAACTTACTTTTTATATTTCAGATTTGACATGGTAGCTCGAACACTGCCTTGCTTGTCTGGTTCCCCTTCTGAATTTCCGTCTTCTGTTTATTTTTTTAAATGATTCATTGACATTCTTTTCTTCCTTTTTCAGTATCATTAACATCACCCAACCCCCACTGTGGTAAGTTTTTCTTACTTTTGTTCCCATACTTCTGGCATGGAGTAATAGTCCAAAGGGGTTATATAATTCTGCCCAAATGGTAGAATATGGAGGAGTTAGAGAAATCTGGACTTCTTGACTGCCATAACCAGAATACCTTCTTTGGATCTTACTCAGATTTTTATGCCTCCAAAGATAAGTTAGTAAACAGGAGTTCAGGATTCTTATGAACCTTGCCCTTGGTTTTCCCACCACCTGAGGCAAACAGGAGAAGATTCATTGATTATTATAGCATTTTGTGCTGAAGTATCCCATTTTACAGGTGAAGAAGGGTTAAGCTCCAGGATGCAAGGTGAGTTGTCCAAGTCTGCGTAGATAACAAATCTTTTCTGATACCAAATCAATTTTCTTTATGCTTTTGGGTCGGGGTGTGCAATGTTGAGAGTCCCTCCTCATTTTCCAGTGATTTCTGAGAAGACCCAACAGGTAGGGGGCATGCTAGCATCAAGTTAGATCCAAAGAAAGAGTTTCTAACAGCAAAGTGTGAAGTGTGAAGGTGAGGAGTGATGAGGAAGGACACAGAAGCAAAGGATATTCTTCTCTGAAGGACAGTAGACCAGGTAAATATCCCTATTGTTCATTCAGTTCAGCTTAAAGCATCTCTCATTTTCTTTCTGTTTCATCCTCAGATGGTCCAGTTAATCTTCTGAAACTTAATCCTTTTCCTAAATGTCCTTCCCAGCTATTCCAAGGGTGAGAGATTTCTGGTCTTTTTTGCCTGCCTCCATCTAAATCCAAGTATGAACTGCTCCCTTAAGCTAGATGCAGCATATCTGCTGAGGGATCAAGCCCAGAGTCTTCCATCTGCATAGGGATTCTACCACTGCCTGCTACCGCCTCATTGCCAGCCTTGTCAGGTGAGATCTCAGATTTTGAGAAGAATAGCACTCTGAGTCTTTCATCTCCTGCCGAGTGTAGCATGTCTCCCGAGAGATCAGGCCAAAACAACCACTTCATCAATACCAGCAGAAGGCATCGTCTATCTCCTTCTGCTAGCCCAGTCTCCCAGCTGGGATGTGGAGAACCTCCATTGCAAAGAAGAGCTACCCTCCCCTCTCCTTCTACACCTGTCCTTTGAGGATACAAGAGTGGCACCCTCCACTCACTGATGACTATCCTCACACCTCAATTATACCCTCCACATGCCAGTGACTGTGAACTCCTGTGGATCATCATCCAAACTTCATTCCTCACCTCCTCACAATCACCTGGTTTCTCACCCCAAAGTTTCATTCTTACTTCACCCAGCCCTTCCATTGTGCCCTCTGGATGCCTGTTTCCATAAACAACAAACTTCCCTTCATCTTAAACCTATTTCTCTCTCATTCCTTCCAGCGACTGGCTCTTGCTGAAACCTGACCTTCCCCTGATGACATAGCCTCCCTGGTCATTCTTTCCAGTACAAGCTGTACCTTCACTCATTCTCCTCAGCTCACTGGTCAAAGCCAGGGAGTTAGAATACTTGCTCCCCATTGCTACTTCTAGGTTCTTCCCCAGAATGACCAGGGAGGCTATGCCACTCTGGGTTTTTCAGACACCGCTGTCTCTTGGTTTTCCTCTTACCTATTTATTTCTCCTTTGCTGGATCTTTCTCCAGATTACTCCCTCTAACAGTAAATATCCCTCAAGGTTCTGTCCTGGGCCCTCTTCTCTTCTCCTCCTATGCTACTACACTTGTGATTTAATCACCATCTCCACACTGATGATTCTCAAATCGACCTTTCTGGCCTCACACTCTCCACTGACCTCCAGTCTTGCATCTCCAACTGCTTTTCAGACATCTTGAACTAGATGTCTTAAACTTACTTATGTTTAAAACAGAACTCATTATTATTTCCCCCTCAACCCTCCCTATTTCCTATCTTCCTATTACTGTAGAGTACAACACCATCCTTCCATCCCTCAGGCTCCCAACCTAAGTGACTTCTCTCTCAACCCTTCCCCTCTCCCCCAGCCACATCCAAGCTGTTGCCAGGGCCTGCTGATCTCACCTTGGCAACATCTCATGAATATGCTTCCTCCCTCCTCTGACACTGCCACCATCCTAGTGCAGGTTCTTCTCACCTCATGCCTGGATTAGTGCAATAGCCTGCTGGGTGGGTCTGCCTGCCTGCCTCAAGTCTCTTCTCACGCCAGTCCATCCTCCATTCAGCTATTAAAATGATTTTCCTAAAGCTCAGGTCAGATTAGGTCACCACCCGCTACTCAGTAAACTCCATTGGTTCTCTACTGTCTCCAGGAGCAAATGCTAAATGCTCTGTTTGGTGTTCATAGCCTAACCTTATCCCATCTTTCCAGTCTTCTTACACCTTAGTCTCTGACACTGATCTCCTGGCTGTTCCATGAGCAAAATACTCTATCTCTTGGCTCTGTGCATTTTCTTTTTCTTTTTGGAGAGGGGAAGGAGGGTAGTTGCGGTTAAGTGACTTGCCCAAGGTCACATGGCTAGTAAGTGTTAAGTGTCTGAAGCTGGATTTGAATTCAGGTCCTCCTGACTCCAGGGCTGGTGCACTATTCACTGTGCCACTTAGCTGCCCTCTTTTTTAAAAAATTAATTTATTTCTTTTTAGTTTTCAACATTCACTTCCATAAGATTTTGAGTTTTAAATTTTCTCCCCCTCCCTCCCCACCCACCTCCCCAAGACAGTGTGCAATCTGATATAGGTTCTACATATACATTCATAGTAAATGTATTTTCACATTAGTTGTGTTGTAAAGAAGAGTTAGAACCAATAGGAGGAGCCATGAGAAAGAAGAAACAAAACAAAGCAACAAAAAAGAGCAATATTATACTTTGATCTGCATTCAGATTCCATAGTTTTTTCCTGGATGTGTACAGAATTTTCCTTCATGAGTCTTCTGGAATTTTCTTAGCTCTTTGCATTGCTGAGGATAGGTCTATTAAAGTCAGTCACTGAACAATGGGGCTGTTACTGTGTACAATGTTCTCCAGATTCTGCTTACTTCACTCAGCATCAGTTCATGTAAGTTTTTCCAGGTTTTTCTGAAGTCTGCCTGCTCATCATTTCTTATAACACAATAGTATTCCATTATGTTCATATATTCATATATCACAACTTGTTCAGTCATTCCCCAATCAATGGGCACCCTTGATTTTAAATTCTTTGCCACCACAAAAAGAGCTGCTATAAATATTTTTGTACATGTGGGTCCTTTCCCCACTTTTATGATTTCTTTGAATCCAAGGGTATGCACAGTTTTATAACCCTTTGACCATAGTTCCCAATTCTCTCCAGAATGGTTGGATCAGTTCATAAGTCCACCAACAATGCATTAGTGTTCCAATTTCTATACATCTTTTCCAATATTTATCATTTTCCTGTTTTGTCATGTTAGCCAGTCTGATAGGTGTGATGCAATACCTCAGAGTTGTTTTGATTTGCATTTCTCTAATCAATAGTGATTTAGAGCATTTTTCATATGGCTATAGTTTTAATTTCTTCATCTGAAAACTGTTTGTTCATATCCTTTGACCCTTTACCAATTGGGGAGTGACTTGTATTCTTATAAATTTGACTCATCTCATTATATTTTAGAAATGAATTGGCTATAAAAATTGTTTCCCAGCATTATGCTTTCCTTCTAATCTTGGTTGCATTGGTTTTGTTTGTGCAAAAACTTTTCAATTTAATCAAGACCATCCATTTTACAATTCATAATGTTCTCTATCTCTTGTTTGGTCATAAATTCTTCCCTTCTTCATAGATCTGACAGGTAAACTATTCCTTGCCCTACTAGTTTGCTTCTATAATATCAGCTTTTATATCTAAATTGTGTGCTCATTTTCACTTTATCTTGGTATATGGTATAAGATACTGGTCTATGCCTAGTTTCTGCCATACTATTTTCCAGTTTTCACAGCAGTTTTTGTCAGTGAATTCTTTCCCCAGAAGCTGGAGTCTTTGGGTTTATCAAACAGTTGAATACCATAATCATTTACTATTGTGTCTTGTGTGCCTTACCTATTCCATTCCACTGATACACCACTGTTTCTCAGCCAGTACCAAGTAGTTTTGATGATTGCAGCTTTATAATACAATTTAAAATCAGGTAAGATCTTGCATTTCTTTTTATCAATTCCCTTGATATTCTGGACCTTTTGTCCTTCCAGGTGAATTTTGTTATTTTTTTCTAGCTCTATAAAAGTTTTTTGGTAGTTTGAGGTTCTGTGCATTTTCTCTGGCTGTCCCTCATGCTTAGAATGCTCTCCCTCCTTCCATTTGACTACTGACCTGTCTTCCTTTGAATTCCAGCTAAAACCTTACCTTCCACAGGGAGCCTTCCCTAATCCCCTTAAATCTATTACCTTTTCTCTGTTGGTTTTTTCCTAGTTATCTTGTATATTCCCGTTGGCATGTTGTCTGCCCCATTAGACTGTAAGTTTCTTGTTGTCAGGGACTATCTTTGTCTCTTTTTGTATTCACATCTTTTAGCACAGTGTCTGGAACATAGTACGGATTTAATGTTTATTGATTTAAGTACAACTTGAATTCTAATGCCATGGCATAACTCAATTGTTCCCATAAAATTTCCCCCACCTAACTTTTCTCTTGGACACAGATCTTTCTCGTTAAACTTCTTTGCCTCTTTCTGACCCCATATTCTCTCAACATACCAAGCTCCATTCTCCTAGGGCTTACTCTCATCCTGGGCCGTCCAAGAGCTCCATCCTAGATCCCTTATCCAGTCACTCTTTTCCTAGCTGGTCTTTCTCCAAAGAACCTTGTTTGCAATGGAATTTTCCTTCTATGCCCATGTTATGTGGCCATGAGATATTCAAACTGAAATAGGATTGGAGGCTAAGAGAATGGAGGAGAGAAGATCTGATGGGGAATCTAGCTGAGCTACCCCTGCCACTTTAATAACTGGTCATCCCCACAAAAACCGAGCTTTTGACCCACCCCCTCCCCCCATATCCAATTTCCCTTCTCCTGTTACCTTTCCCATCAACCCTCTCTACCTATCCATTCTATAGTGAGATGGGTAGTAGGATGATAAAGCTAGATAGTATAGTAAACATAGTGGACAACCTGGGACTAGAGATGGAATCTCAGGCATCGAAAAGGACGTGGCCCTGGTCTAGTATCCCTAGACCTCCGTTTCTTCATATAAAAATGGGAATAAGAATACAGTACCTCCCCCACAGGAATGTTGGGAAGATCAAATGCAATAGACTATATAAAGAGTTTTATAAACCTTTAAATACTCTATCAGTGATAGCTGTTACTGTTACTGTTGTTTCCTACCCTATGAGAATGGAGACTCTTTGATAGTAGAGATTGTTTCATTCTTTGTATGTCTAATGCCTGGCACAGTGCAGGTCCCTGGGAGGTACTTAATAAATGTGTGGTGAGTATTGTAATTCCTTGATAGTTTAAGCTGGTTTCAGTGAGTCAGGTTCTGTGCCTGGCTAAGTGATTATATCAATGAAGAGAAAGCAAGATCAAAGGCTAGGTGACCAAAGAGCTTTTATTAACTTCCTGACTCAGCCCAGGTCTTCAGTTTATGGCCCTAACGCCGCAGGACTTTGGTATCATTGGTCTCTGCCACCACTTTGCCATCTACAGTCCTCCGAGTGCTGGTCTTATGTAAGGAACTGGGGCTGCTGTCCAAGGCATGCACAAGACTAGGAAGAGAGACCAAATGAGTTATGGTGAGGGAAGGAGAAGAAACTCCTGATCGTCCCATCCCACTTTTGCTCCCGTCTGATTTAAAGGAGTTGAGTCCCTTGTTCCCCAAGGAGGAATCTTAAGAGTAGGAGAAAACCTCCTGGTTAGTGGATACAGCCCACAGATGACTGCCTGAATGTGGGATCCAGCAGAGTATCGGAGATGGAGGGGCAGGGAGAAGAGTGGGGGGGGGAGGAGGCCCCCTACTCACTTGAAGTCCTCCCCGTTCTCCAGCAGGTTTCGATAGGTGTTGATTTCCCCTTCCAGTTTGACCTTAATGTTGAGCAGGGCCTCGTACTCCTGGGCCTGGCGCTGCCCCTCTGTTCGTGTCTGCCCCAGCTCTGCCTCCAGATGCAGCAGGGCTGTGTTGATCTGCTCCATCTGGATAGCATAGCGGGTCTCCACCTCCCTCAGGCTGTCCTCCAAGCTGGTTTTCTGTTCGAGACAAAGGAGGAACAAAGTGAGTGGGACTGAAGGGGAAAGAAGGTACCCAATGGGTTAACAGTTCTGCTATTTGTTTACTGTGAGACAGTTAGCAAGGTACTTGGTCTTTCTAGGACTCAGATCCTTCCTTTATAAAGTGCCAGGGTACCTTCCAGTTCTGATCTATGAATCAGAGTACAAGGAGACAGAAATAAAGTAGGTAGGGATGGAATCATCAGGCCCTGAGATGGGAGGTTAGGACCTGGAGAAGGAATGGGGAAGAGGAGAGGCAGCTGGACATTCTCACCAGGTTTCGAAGGGAATCCAGGTCAATCTCTAGGGACTGGACTGTACGTTTCAGCTCAGTGACAGTGTTTCGGGCTGCTTCCACCTCCTCAGATCTTGTATTGATCGTCACAGTGCTCTCCTCAATCTGTCCAGGGAGAGAAAATATGGCTTCTCTTAGTGTCCAGTTAAGAGCTCGTTCCTCATGTCTTTTCCTCAATTCCTGCCTTCCTAGGACCCATGTCTCAACTTTCCTGCCCTCCCCCAAGCTTCCACCCTGGAGAGGTTTTCTCTGCTCACCTGCTGGGACCAATATTTATCAAGCTCCTCTCTGTTCTTCTGAGCCAGAGCGTCATACTGGGCTCGGATATCAGCCATGACCTTGCTTAAGTCCTGAGATTTGGGAGAGTCCACCTCCACGGTCAGCCCAGAACCTGCAATTTGGGCTTGTAGAGAATTCACCTCCTGGAATTAAAAAAAAAAGTAGGTGGGGAGAATGGGTCACAACTTATTAAAAATGTCTGATCGAACACCACTGATGATTGTAAAGGATACAGGGGGCACAGAAGGAGCCATCCAATGAAACCATATCCTCCCCACTGGACTTCTGCCTCAGCCAGACTGCCAATGGCAATTCTAGAGTCTTTACTTTATGAGCCTTCTTTTCCCCTCCCCCCACTTCTCTCCCTAGGCTTCTGATTCTTTTTCCTACAGATTGTTTCTTCATCTACCTTTTCCTGAAGTTCCTTCCTCTCCTCTTCCCTTTGACTTGTCCCTGTCATCTTCCAAAGTCTGCAACCCACTTTTTCCTCCTCACCCTTTTCTAGGTAACCCTCTCTAAACTTGGCTTGGCTGCTCCTTGCCATCCTCCTGGCACTGCTACCCAGTTGTTCTGGCCTTAGACTGTTTACTGTCCTCTTTATTAGACTATAATTCAAATTAACTGTAGGAAATATTTATTTTTAATACATATGACTTGCCAGTGTGGTTAATAGCCTGCTTAAAACATTGTAGGCATGTAGTCTCTAAACTTGTCCATGAGGCATCTACATGTGGTTACATATTCTCATCCCATTTCTAAGACTGGGTTCCTTTGTTTTTAGTTATCAGGATGCTTAGCTCCCCAACCTTCAGAAGCCTGGATATTATAATAGAAAGAATGCTGAAATTTGGAGTCGAGAACCTGGCTTTGAACCCCACCTTTGCTACTTATTATCTGCATATATCTTAATAGCGGCATGTCTTTGGGCAACTTGTTCTCTTAAGTTTCAGCTTTCCAATTGTAAAATGAGAAACTAGACAGTCTGAAGGTCCCTATCATCCCTCTGCTGAGAGATCTCTGCCTTCCCTCCTAGCTCACCTCCTCATGGTTCTTCTTCATGAAGAGCAGTTCTTCCTTCAGGTTTTCAATCTCTGTCTCCAGTTGCAGCCTGGTCACGTTGGTGTCATCAATGACCTTCCGGAGGCCGTGAATGTCACTTTCTACAGACAATCTCATGGCCAGCTCTGCTTCATACCTAGGAAAGTGGGATGGAGGTAGAAGGAGAGATAAGGCCGAAGGGCTACCCCTACCCCTACCTCAAACCTAAACCTGCAGCCATCCTAACCCTAGTCCCATAGCCATCCCAAACTAATTTCCATCTCATTAGGTATTTTAACCCCAACCATGACCCCATCCCTTAAGTCCCACCATATTCTTAACCCCAAATGGGGTACCTAAGCTTAAACCTGGTGATTCCCCTGACTCACTTGACTCGGAAGTCATCAGCCGCCAGACGGGCATTATCAATCTGGAGGACGATTCTGGCTTTGTCCACTGAGCTTGTGTAGATCTGGTGGGGGGCAGGGAAAAGACATAGAGGTAGTTTTATGTGTAGGGATCATACATGGGAAAGAAGGATCCCTAATACAGGATTATGTCCCTCAGGGCATGTTCCCCTGCATCTATCACCTATCAGTTGATAATCTTTTAATATCATATTTTAGCCAAATTCTGATTAAATCAAACAAACTGCTCTGATTAAAAATGCCTTTCCCTGTGTCTGTAACTTCAAAGACCAGAGGTGAGATTTCCCTTATCTTGGGACTTACTCCACATGAGAGCAAAACAGACATCCTGAGACCACAAAATGTAAATAGACCCTGCTCTGGTCATTGTCAATTTGCATTTACAACCAAGGAACTCTGTATCACATGTAGGTGGTAACAAATGGAAGTCATAAACTTTTGTGACAGAGTCATCCTGAACTGGGATGGTTCTAAAAATGTATAAAGTCTTATGATTTCTCTGTTTGTCAAGTCTGGACTTTAGTCCTGCACTCCTTGAGCAGATAATGCTAGTCTAAAGGGAATAAGAAGGAATAAATAATGTAATTTTTATATTACTATCTGTCTGTTTACCCAAACCTTTTCTAGTGGTTGACACAGTATTCTAGACAAATCTCACACTAGATTCTGTCCTCTAGATCCCAGTAACAACCACCAGCAGCTCTCACAGCAAACGTTGTTCCCCAAGGCTATGTTGGGTTTCCTCTCTCCCAGACCCTGAGGAACCAGTTGCAAAGCTCCCTTCCCCCACTCCTTCACCTGCGGCTTTGTCAAAAGCACCTGCTTTTCCACTCCCTCCCAAAAGGGATGAGAGAAGCAAGTCCCTCCTACCAATTCTCTTGTTTACCCTTAGGTGACTCAGCTATATCCGCTTAACCCTCTCACTGGAGGGCATCTGAGAAGCAGGGCTTTTGGGGCCCTCTTTAAAGGACATTCGTTTTCTCTTTTACCCTCAAAACTCATTGCTTCCCCCTCCAGTCTCCACTCTTTGCTTAGGTGATACCTGTTCCTTGGCAGAGAAGCCTTTCTTGGGACCTCATGATTTAGGCATTGGCGGGGGTGGGGGGGTGGGAATAAGTGTTTTCCTTGCCTTTCCTCTTTCCTGCCTTGCAGCAAGAGGGGCAGAAGGAAATGGGTAGCAGGGAGTGGAAGAAAAGTAGAGTCAGTTACCCTTTGGGACTCAGGTCCTGCAGGGGTGGGGGGGCCACGTGTGGCCTCGAGGCTGCAGGTTCCCCAACCCTGTTAATCAGCATGGGGCAGTAGAGTTTTCTAGTTACTAGACTGGGAAGAGCACTGGGAGGCTCTAGTAAAGGACTGCTTAGGGGAGAGTGGGTAAAGTCCCAGGTCCCTCCTTTTTCGGGGGTTTTCCCTCCCTAATCTTCAGCCTTTCCTAAGGTGACTTCTGACATTTCCAAATTAAAGGACAAAAGTTATCAAAAAAGAGTAGTAAGAGAAAGAAGAGGAAGAGCCATCAGGGGTCTTGGAGGTCAGCACTGAGGGGCTGTGGATTGGGGTAAAGGGACAGTCCTGCCTCTTCCATTCTCACCTGCGCCCGCAGATCCTCAATCGTCTTGAAATAGTGTCCCCACTCTCTGGTCTGAGGCCCCTTCTTGTCCATATGTTCCCTGATTTTGCCTTCCAGTTTGCGATTCTCCGTCTCCAGGCTCCGCACGCGCTCCAGATAGGAGGCGAGGCGGTCGTTGAGGTCCTGCATGGTCTCCTTCTCCCCCTGGATCCCCCCGATCCCTCCCAGTCCCTCCATCACGCTCCCGGCTCCCCAGCCCCCGCGGAAGCTGGTGGTGCGGGCCATGGAGATTCGGGAGCCGGAGCCGCCGGCGCCTGCATAGACGCTGGCGGCGCTGCTGGCCGGCCGGACCCGGTGGCTGGGCGCCTGGACTGAGCCCAGGGAGCGGTAGTTGGTGGAGAATGTGGTCGAGCGCGTAGTGAAACTCATGTTGTAGAGGAGGAGAGGAGAGGAGAGCTGGCCGCAACTGGAATAGTCAGGGTAGGTGAGAGCACGCTGGCTTTATAGTCAGGAGGGAAAGGGGAGGGGGCACTGGCCAGGACTGGCTCTGCCCACTCTGCTCCGGAAGGCGCACAGATAGGCAAATAAATGACTGCAGGGCTTTTGAACTTTCCCTGTCCCAGATCCCGCATCTCCTGGGCCTCTGCCCATACTCCCCGCTGCGCCTCCCCCCAGGGTGGGAGGAAAGCAGGTGTGTGGGCTCTGGAGCGGAGGTTTCAGGGCAGGAAATGACGTCCCCCCCTCCCTTTCCCTGCTACACCCTAGTCAGGTGAAGCTGAAGGCCAGGTAGAGGGTGATGCTCTTACCTGAGATTTGGAGGTGTCGGAGAGGCGCTTGTAGCTAACCTCCAGCCTTGAGTTCCCCATCAGACAAGAAGCAGACCAGAAGTAGGGTGTTCAGTATATGTCCTTGACATATACTTACAGCCCTGCAAACATTCACTCTCCCACGTTCATACTTAAACACACATATCTTTATAGATCCACAAACATACTAACAAATAATATTCTACACTCCCTGGGACATACAACAACAAATGATTGAGAACCTACTTAGCTAGGTGTGGAAGAAGATGCTTTCACATTTAGCAGAGGCTTCATCGCTAACCAGCTCTGTGACTTTGCACAAGTAACATTCCTGAGCCTCGATTTCTTTAAAATAAAGATACTATTTTACCAAAAGGTCGCCAGCCTATCATAGAAGAAAGCAAACCTCTCCCTCCAGCTCTGGGTTCACCTTGAACCCTGGGTGAGTCACTTAATATCTTGGTGCCCAACGACTACTTTCTTTTTTAATAATATTTTATTATTTTCCTAATTACACATAAAAACAATTTTTTAAAAAAACATTCATTCTCTCCCTCCTTTCCTCTCCCCTCTCCCTAAGACAGGGATTTGATATAGGTTATACATGTGCAATCATATGCAAAACATTTCTATGTTAGTCATGTTGTGAAAGAAAACACAAACAAAAAAAAAACGTGAGAAAAATAAAGAAAGTGAAAAATAGTATGCTTTGATCTTCATTCAGACTTCAGCAGTTCTTTCGCTAGAGGACAACAGCA
This sequence comes from Pseudochirops corinnae, assembly GCA_028646515.1. Classification (NCBI taxonomy): domain Eukaryota; kingdom Metazoa; phylum Chordata; class Mammalia; order Diprotodontia; family Pseudocheiridae; genus Pseudochirops; species Pseudochirops corinnae. Next base: position 361,537,017 of record CM053585.1, read on the forward strand.
TTTTTCACAAGTCCTTCAGAATTGTCTTGGATCTCATTGTATTGCTGAGAATAGTTAAGTCATTCACATCCTACAAAATTGCTGTTATTGCCAAAGGCTTGTAGAGGTGCCTACTTGCATTTGTAGAGGAAATCCTCAATTTAATATCCTGATGAAAGCACAAGTCCTATTAAAAACAAACAAAACCCCACAAGATTTTACTCTCTACCTCACAGGGGAATTGCTGCAAGAAAAATTCATCATAAACCTTAAAGCTCTATGAAATGTGAGCTACCTCTAGATACCTTCCTACACATTCATATTTTTTTTTTTGTGCACACACATACTTAAGTTCCTTCCAATCAATTTTATACCCCCGGGTCACCTATAAACAACTCTCTCTGTTTCATTGCCTGTCCTTCCCCACAGGGTCTTGGGACCTTCATTCTCCAGCCTGCAGAGCTGAGGCATGAGCCTCAAAGGGCTGTCATTGCATCCTTCTTCAGGAAATCCACTTTCATTAAGCATTCCAGTTAGCCCCAGATGGGCTCTGGGAGATCCCACTTCTGTCCTACACTGGGGATCAAGACAAGTTAATAAGCATTTATTAAGCACCTGCCATATGCCAGGCATCCTGCTAAGCACTAGGGACACAAAGGAAGGCAGAAACAGTTCTTGTCCTCAAGTAGCTCCCAATATAATGGGGAAGATAACATGCAAACAACTCTCTACAGACAAGATAGATGAAGAATGAACTGGAAAGGGGAGGTGCTAGCATTAAGTGAGTCAGGGAAAGGCTTCAGGTAGAAGGTAGGACTTTGGTTGAGATTTGAAGAAAGGGAAACTAGAAGGCAGAGATGGAGAGAATTCCAGGCATGGGGGAGCCAGTGAACATTCCCAGAGTGGGGAAATAGAATGTCCAGTTTTGGGACAGCAAAGAAGTCAGTGTCACTCAGTGGAGAGTACTCAAAGGGGAGAGAGAAATTCACCTCCCTCTAAATCAGTGGTTCTCAACCTGTGGGTTATGTTCAATTTGTAACAATGAAAATACATCCTGCATATCAGATAGATTCATAACAGTAGCAAAATTACAGTTATGAAGTAGCAATGAAAATAATTTTATGGTTGGGGGTCACCACAACATGAGGAACTGTATTAAAGGGTTGCGGAATTAGAAGGTTGAGAACCACTGCTCTAAATGAATAGGGGGAGTTAGAAGTCAGGTGCTTTTCAGTCCTCTGAACTTTTATCTGTAGCTGGACTTGGCTCTACCCATCCCTCCCACCCCAGCCATTTTTGCTTGTTCTTTGCTCCCTGATCTATTGATTTTTGTCTAGCTCTTTGTTGGGGGTAGGGCAGTGGTTCTCAACCTTCCTAATGCCACGACCCTTTAATATAGTTCCTCATGTTGTG
>CM053585.1:361538908-361568604 GCA_028646515.1 Pseudochirops corinnae
TAGGATGAGAGGGGGAATGATGGAGAGGAGGGCAGGTTGGGGGGAGGGTAGTTAGAAGCACACACTTTTGAAAAGGGACAGGGTCAAAGTAGAAAATAGAACAAGTAAGGGGGTGCAATAGGATGGAGGGAAATAGAGTCAGTCTTTCACAATATATCCACTATGGAAATGTTTTGCATAGCTACACATGTACAGCCTATATTGAATTGCTTATCTTCCCAGTAAGGGTGGGTGACGAGAGAGGAAGGGAAAGACTCTGGAATTCAAAGTTTTAAAATCAAATGTTTAAAAAATATATTATTATTATTATTTACATGCAACTGGGAAGTAAGACATACAGGCACTGGGGTAAGGAGATCCATCTTGCCCTACTGGAAAGTCAGAGGGGTGATAGGAGAGGATATAGAGAGAGAAGATTGGGGGAGGGGGTATACAGTGGGATCACTGTTTTGGGGTGGTGAGTAGGGGAAAGATGGGGAGAAAATTTGTAACTCAAAATCTTGTGGAAATGAATGCTACAAACTAAAAATAAACATAAAATTTAATTTTAAAGAAAAAGAAAAACTGAATCCCAAAGAAAGTAAATGATCTCCAGAAGTGAACAACTCCATTGAAGACTCACAACCTGTGTGCGAAGGCAGTTAGGTGGTACAGTGTATGGACCACTGGTTGGCCTTGAAGTCAGGAAGACCCCAAGTTCAAATGCTAACTGATGTTTATTGACTGTATGACTTTGAGCAAATCCCTTAACCTCTCTCAATCTGTGTTCTCATGTATGAAATGGGAATAATAATAATAGCATCTGCTTGATAGAATTGTGATCAAATGAGATAACATATATAAAGTTCTTTGTAATCCTTAAAATAGAGCAGTTAGGTGGTGAAGTGGACAGAGCTGGGCCAGGAAAACTCATCTTCTTGAGTTCAAATCTGGTCTCGGACACTTACTAGCTGTGTGACCCTGGGCAAGTCACTTAACCCTGTTTGCCTCGATGTCCTCATCTATGAAATGAGCTGGAGAAGGAAATGATAACCTCCCCACGTGGGATCATGAAAAACCAGACACAACTGAAACACCTGAACAACAATCCTTAAAATATTATAGAAATGCTATCGTTATTACTAGAAAGTTGGATGAGGACATGCCTTACATAAGTAACCACTTAGGGATAAGAATTTATCACTGAATCATAGGATGGCAGAGCTAGAAGGGCTTTTTTTTTCAGAGGAAAAAACCCATTTTATTATGCTTAGGCCCAAGTTCAGAATAGAAAAATAACCCTAAACCCTGATTAGGATTTTAACAAGGCTTCTTATAAATAAAATTACATTAGTGACAGAGAGATATTTTTTTTTTACATATGCAATCTTCTATGTTCTTTTAGGTTTAGAAGGGCTTTTAAAAGTTAATTCAACCAACCCTTTACCTTACTGATGGGGAAACTGAGACCCAGAGAGAAGAAAAGTAGTTTGATGATCGTTGTCACTGAGCTAATGACAAAGCTTTCATTCAAATCCAGATCTTGATACCAAATCCAGTGTTCTTTCCACTATTGTGGTCATGATGCTGGCAGTAATGGACGTACCCCAACTCAAGTAGAATGAGTTCGGATGCTCTTAAGTCCATATGTATCTTCCAAAGCCCACGCACTACTGTCTTCTCCCCACCTCACCCCCCTCCAAAAGGAAACAGCATAGATTAGGTTTGAAATCATGTTTATTTTCACTTCAAGGATATTGGCAAGAGCAAGGAACCCAGGTAAGGCAAAAAAGAAGGTGTGGCTGGGACCAGTAATGTGGATCTCTTCAATCTCTTCCTTTGGGTATCCTGGTGATTCTCAGGAGTACAAGAAAGGGGTCGGCTGTGATGATCCAAGACCACCTCTCACTTGGGCAGAACATCCGATGATTCAGACACCAGTTTCCCATCTCGGGTCTCAATCTTCTTTACTACCACAGCCTTATTGACTCGGCTGAGAGAAGGGAAACCAGAGGAAGAGGACTGGAAGCTCAGCCCATAGCTGAGGCCAGGGCTGGTAAGACCTCCATAGCTAGAGCTGAACCCACCTGAAAAAGAAAATGCCCATATTAGTACACTGCTGACTCATTCTCACTCCCCTTTCTCAGTCCCGTACCTCATACCCATTTCTCCCTTCCATCCCCCAGAGCCTTCCTCATTCTTATCCTTCCCCTACTGATGTCTTCTACAATTACATCTGTTCAGTACCATGTACCAAGTACTGTCCCATTTCCATTAGATTGGCAGCTAACCAGGGGCATGGCTCCTGTCTCCTGGGATTTTTAATAAATGCTTATTGGTTGACTGACACTTATTATGAGTGGGTTTAAATAATAATAACTAATTAGACTTAATATAATAAAATGTTATATTACTGCATGTTCATATTAATTATATTATTATGTTAATATAATTATATGTTTTAATATAATTGTATCTTATATAATAAAATAACCAATTAGCCTTAATAAACACTTGTTGATTTGGTGGCTTGACTCCTCCTTCTGACTCCCACTGACCCACCTTCAACCCTAAAAGTATCAGAATTCCCAGGACAATTATATCATAAGTTCCTAGAGAGGAGGGACTGCTTTGCCTTTCCTTGTATTCCCAGCACTTATCACAGTGCCTGGAATATAGTAGGCACTTAATAAAGCTTGTTGATTTGACTGACTTGACTAAAATGGAATAAGGCATGGTGTAAAGGAGAGGGGCCCTGAGTTGAGAGAGATGGATTGTGGGTACAAAGGCTCATGGCAAACAACCAACCTCCTGAACTGAGAGTTGAAAGTCAACCCCTAAATTCTAGAGCTTTTGAGACTCTCCCTTCTACCTAACACACGTCATCCTACAGAAGCCTTCTTGGACATCACTGTACCCATTCCCTGTTTCTTCCCACAGACTTTTACCTGAGGTGGTCTTGGTGTGAATGCTCATGTTCTGCATCCCAGATTCCAGTCTGTCCAAAGAATAGATAGGGTTAGCATTGAGGGGTATCTGGCCACTTCCCTCCTGACTTTCTTCCATGAGGACATGAGAACTCCTCCCCCACTTGTGTCTAAAGCAGCGCTTCTTAAACTGTGGGTCATGTCCCCACGTGGGGTCATGAAAAATTTGGCAACAGTAAAAGGTCTCTGAATGTGCAATGAACAAAAATTAATGAAAAATCAAACTTGTAATGGATCTGAGGTGTTTCTAGTAGCACCTGCTACTTCACTGCAGTGTTGGTTCTGAACACAAAGCATGCACATTTTGTACTGTGCATGCCCTCGGGCTATGCAAAGCCACCGAGGTGAAATGAAAAGAGGCAAAAAGAGGAGAAAAGGACTCTAGAGGAGAAAAGAATGAAGAAGCCCTGGTCTAAAGGACCACTGTCACTAAGGTGGACTTATGAGGGTAGATAAAGACACACTATTGTGTCTCCCCACAGCTGGTCCCCATACCTACCTGCTCTCCTCGCCCTCCAGCAGCTTCCTATAAGTGGCAATCTCAATGTCCAGGGCCAGCTTGACATTCATCAGCTCCTGGTACTCCCGCAGCTGGCGGGCCATGTCCTGCTTGGCTCTCTGCAGGGCAGCTTCTAGCTCAGACAGCTTGTTCTGGGCATCTTTGATGGCCAGTTCCCCACGCTGCTCCGCATCAGTGATGGCAGCTTCAAGGGCAGCCCTCTGTGGAAGCCCAAATTGGTGAGCCAATGGGGTGCCAGGAACTCTGCCAATAGCACTTATTCTCTCTCTCAACTTTTCCTCCCATCATCTGTCCCAGACTAATAGGGCCTCTAAAGCCCAGGTGAGCCAACGAAATTCGTGCAAAGAAAGTTTCCATTGGACTCTTGCTTTCCCCTTCAAATAAGATAATTTTTGTAAAAAGCTTTAGCACAGTGTCTGAGCACATAGTAAGGTCTTCATAAATACTTCGTGTCCTCCCCTTCCCCTTCTCCCCCCCCCAAATGAGAGTTCTGGAAGATGGTGAGATTTATAAAGTTTGATCCCATTCCTCATCACTCTACTCAATGTTAATTTAAATGCCCCACTGTCCCATCTGATCCTAATCATGTCCCGGGACTTCCTGGGTCAGACACATCATTCCAACCCCACTTCCAATCTCCCCTCTAACCTGAAGGTTCTCTCCAAATGGCAGCACCCCCTGCTCCTCTTCTATGACCTTATTCTATTGTTTCCCCCTCCTCCAAGAAGCTTTTGTTTTTTAAATCAATTCTTCCAACCCTTCCCTCATCACCCTAGCACTACTATCCAGATATTTGGGCAGCCTGGAATCAGGCTGGAAGTTATTCTCCTCCTTCTCCCTCTGGATCTGGATCTCCACCGCCTACTGCTCCCCACTCACATCTGTGTATCTCTGACACCCCCTTCCCCATATCCAAAGGTGGAGAATGATAGCTGAAGAGGGCAAGGTGGAAAAGCATCCTCCACCTGTCATTCACCTGGCCTTTGAGTGCCTCAATCTCAGCCTGGAGCCTGCTGATATTCCTGGTCATCTCGGAGATCTCCGTCTTGGTGTGGCGAAGGTCATCACCGTGTTTCCCAGCCAAGGTCTGCAGTTCCTCATACTAGGGGAGAAAGAGAGATGAGTAAGGCTGCACTTTACAAACTCCCAAGTCACAGAGGACCCCTGACTGCCCTGGCTCACTCTTCGATCTAACTCAAATCCCCCTCTCACCTCACTGCAGGTGGCTTCCCCTTGAGGATACCTTCCATTTGCAAACCAGATAATATTTGTAAAGTACCTAGCACAATGCCTAGCACATAGTAGCATTTAATAGGTGCTTGTTACTTGAGGATACGCGCACACACACACACACACACACACACACACACCACCTTCCTTCCTTCCTCACCTTAAAACTTATTTATATATGGGGGAGCTAGGTGACGCAGTGAATAGAGCATCAGCCCTGGAGTCAGGAGGACCTGAGTTCAAATCTGGCCTCAGACACTTGACACAAAACTAGCTGTGTGACCTTGGACAATTGCCCTGCCTTTCTCTCTCAAAAAAAGCCCCACAACTTTTCTATATCATGTATGTACATTTTTTTTCCACGTGAGTTCCTTGAAGACAGAAACCATGGGGTTTTTTTTGCCTTTCTTCGTGCCCCCAGGGCATAGCACAGTGCCTAGCGTGTAGTAAGCACTTAATAAATGCTTGTTAATTGACTGACCCTTATTGCAGGAGTGGGTTTAAATGGCATAATAAACGACTTACATTTCTGCAGTGTTTTAAGGTTTACAGATGACTTATAATACCCACAGTAACCCTGATCATGCAAGCTATTTCACTCGGTTTAAAATTGGGGAAACTGAGGCCCCCAGAGACTGAAGTCACTGACCCTGGGGTCATCCAGTTTATAAGTATCCCAGGTGGACTTGAGCCCAGCCTCTTTTCACTGACAAGCAGCTCCTTTAAGTGTTGGCCTTGCAGTTGGGGGTTCCCTTCTCTCAGTGAATGACTCTTTACTCACTTTGATCTGGTACATGCTCTCAGCCTCAGCCCGGCTGCGATTGGCAATATCCTCATACTGGGCTCGGACATCAGCGATAATGCCATCCAGGTCCAAGGAGCGGCTATTGTCCATAGACAGGACCACAGAGGTGTCCGAAACCTGGGACTGCAGTTCCCGTATCTCCTAGTGTGAAAGAGAGGAAAAGAGTAAGATGCTGTCAACCTTCTCCCCCTGGAACCATCCCAGAATTACTATAGTCCTGTTGTATAGGAAAATGTCCATAGGAGATATTCACAGTAGACCCTGGGAAAGGGAGAGGGACTAGTCAAGAGAGGAATGGTTTCAGAGTTGAGGTGGGGCAGGAAAAGTCCCTCCAGAGGGAAAGATTTAGAATATTAGGTGGAGACCAAAAGAAATTAGGCCAAAGATGAAACACCCAAGGGAAAAATCAACCCTTTGGCTCACTTATCAGTACTTCTCATCTATAGGTATATGCTTGGGAGTAGGTGGGGAGTGGTGGGGGGGATGGATTGGGAAGAATGCTGTCTGGCTCTTAAAGGGATGATGCTCATACAACAAAGGAAAGAACCTGGAGACACATATTATCACTCTTCCAGTACCCAATGACGTACCATGTCATGTAGCTGCCTTAAGAAGTTAATCTCATCAGTCAGGCCTTCCAGACGGGACTCTAGTTCCACCTTGTTCATATAGGCTTCATCCACATCCTGGAAGGAAGGAGAGCCTGAGCCACTCACCCCAGAGACTTCTTCATCCCACCACCAGCCACCACCTCCCATTGGGAACAATAAGCCATCCTCACCCCTCCCTTGCCCTACCCTTCTTTCTACCTAAGGAGAGATACCTTTGCTCCCATAAACTACTACTCCCAACCTTTCAGGATGCTCTTTGCAGGAAGCATTCTCTACCTACATCTCCCCCCTACTTAAGTATTTGGCTTCCCCAATAGGCATCCTCATTCCCCCCTTCCACAAATGAGGTCTGGAGTTCTGTCTAGCTGCAACTAGTTCCCTGTCACTAGAAGCATTGAGGCAAGAAGACTTGGTAGGAATTCAAAATCAGATACTAATTGCAACTAACTGACCTCTAAAGGCCCTTGTCCAACTCTGGTTCTAGTCTGTAGTATATAGCTCTCATTTTCTGTGCCTTGTACATAGTAGATCCTCAAATATTTGTTGAATGAATTAATAAATGCACATTTATTAATTGTGGATTAATAATGGATGGATGGATGGATGCCTTGTCTTCTTTAGCAGACTAGAAGATCCTGGAGTATGGTACCTAGTCTCATCCTCCCTTGAGAACCCCAAAACAAGAGACTGTAATGAAGGGAACTCTTGGGACTAGGGTATAGACAGAGATTGAGTCTTTCCTTCCTGCCCTCTCCCCCACCCTTCCTTCTTCCTCTGTATGAAGCCCTGTGTGAGAAGCATAAGGTGGAGATAGGGAAGCACACCTCTGAAGGTCTCACACACATATATATGCATGCATACACTCACACTGAGGCACCCTCTCACCTTCTTAATGAGAACAAACTCATTCTCCATTTCTGTACGCTTATTAATCTCATCCTCATACCTGTTGAGATAAGGTGGTATAGGGTCACAGAGTTGGCAGACTAGGGTGGGAAATTGAACTGGTCTCCAAGGGAGAGACAAGTTGTATTCATGAAAGGAGAAGGAAGGGTTGACAGGGCCACTTGTCCCTCTCTCCCATACTCCTCTCTGAATCACCTCCACATCCAATCACCAGTCAGATTTGGGACCAGAGGTCAGGAGTATTACTCCAAGAAAAAAAGGGGGTGGAGGGATAAGACAGATGAGATGGGTCAGGCTGCATGTAGGAGAGTAATTTTAGGTAACACTTTAGGGGTACTGGGGAAAGAGTACTGAGTGCCACAGAAGCTCAGAAGCCCAAATGACCTCTTGTGGGAGGATTTTGCCCCCAAAAAGTTTGGAAAAACTCTTCTGCCTAATTCCAAATTTCTAGGCAGTGCATGTGTTTAGGGGACCCCAGAACATAGAGAGCTTCAGCTAGTGAGAACACCCTCACCCCCACCTCTGAATCCAGGAGGTCCCTCTTAGTCCTTACTTGTTTTTGAAATCTTCCACAAGACCCTGCATATTGCCCAACTCCACCTCCAGCTTCAGCTTCTCCTGCCCCATGGAGTCTAGCTGCCTTCGAAGGTTGGCAATATAACTCTCAAACAGGCCGTCCATGTTGCTCCGGGATGTCTTCTTCTGCTGGAGGAGGCTCCATTTGGTCTCCAGCATCTTATTCTGCTGTTCTAGGAAGCGTACCTGGATTGGGAATGAGAAAAAAGCGGTTGGACCACAGTCAGCAGGAACAAGCCATTAAGCAAAAGTGAGGGAAAGGCAATCACCCCAGGAGGGAAAATCCTCACCTCTCACATAGCACATACTGTCAAAGTCACTTGATATATTGGTTAGGTTTACTGAACTGCTCTCTCTTTCATTGTTTCTTTTTCTTTCCTCCTTCCTTCCTTATTTTCTGTTACAGGGTTTAGGGAGGGTGAAGAGAGAGGGAGCTATTCAGAAATGAAAGTAATATAAAAATAAAAATTATCAATTATTTTTGTGATGGGGAGGGAGGAGGGGCAGGCATCCACTACTCCTAAGCAGTTAAAGAGGGGCCTGATGAGTCATCCTTGGCCTGGTTTTCCATCTGTTCTAAGGCTAGAAAGATGAAGGAGAAAAGGAAAGTGCTAGCATCTAAGGGTTGTCAAGCTGCCCTACACCCAAATACTAAACTCCAAATTATTCTGGGATGAGCAAGTAGAAGTAGAATCATGACATCTTGACTCCAGTCTGGACCCAGTCACTAACTATCAGAGCAAAGAGGAACTTGTATAAATGTTCCCTCTAGGAGTCTCATCTTCCTCATCTTTAAAATAAGAATAATATCTATAGTTCCTTCCAGTATTAGCCCTGTCATTTCAAATTTGTTCTGGCCTCTATTTCTCATGCAGGAATGGCATCCTGCACAGTATAGTAGAAAGAATGCTGTGTGTGGAGGCCCTGGGTTCAAGATCTGACTCTGCCCTGTGATTTGGGGTACAGCACCCAACTTTCTGTAAAATAAAGGTCAGGTGATTCTAAGGTCCCTTCTGGCCCTAAATCCAAAACTGAATGGGAAGAGGTAAAGAAAGTTACCTTTAATCTAACTCTTTGATTTGATTCTTTCCCCTTCCATTCCCCTTCAAAGCCCAATGAGGGAAGTCCCCCAGGCCTTCATGGCACTTTGCATTCCCTTCTTTGCATATGATTGTGTAAGGTAGTTAAATGTAGGCATATTGCCCAACTAGATGGTAAGCAAGTTTCTCCTGTTATCTAAACTTAGCATCTTGTCCACTTAATAAAAGAAGTTGTTCAATAAATGGTTCTTGAATTTCAAAAAAACCCAAGAGCCTCTAATTCCAGGTGGTGATTACCCAACGCAAGAGTAAGACTTCTCCATTCCATTCCCAGATGTGTCTTTAGACCCAAAGGCAGGATGATGCCATAATGACTTGCTCTCCAGAAATTCCTATTTTCTCTCCACCTCCAGCCAACTGAGGCTGTCTATAGTGCCTTAACTGTAACTGCAGATCCATAATTCCACAAACTCATATGGGACAGGTCAGACCCTTCAAAAATAGGCCTACAGTTCCTGAAGGACACACACACACACACACACACACACACACACACACACACACACTCTCTTTCTCTCTCTCTCTCTCTCTCTCTCTTTCCTTTTCCCATAATGCCACCCAAGATAGAGTCAGCAGGGAAGACACCAATTCACAAATGCTCAGGACCCCGAGGACCCCTGAGACTGACAAAACCTGGCCTAGAATTAGGGAAAGGGGAATGGAATAGTGTGGGGCTCAAACCTAGTGGCGGGGGTGTGGTTGGAGGGGCATGGGGGATACAGAGAAAGAGATGAAAAGGAGGAAGAGATTGGCTTACATTTTATCACAAAGCCATAAACTCTGGAAAAAATGGGCACTAAAATCAAATACATCTGGCCCACCCCTAGACTTTGAATCCCGGATGTGGGATAGGGGGTTACCCACACCCTATTTGGGCTCAGGGCCAAGTAGGCAATCAGGGTGTGGCTCATTGTTCATGGGTTATCTGAGAAGGGACATGAGCCCCAAAGAGGGTCACAGGGATGTAGGCTTGGAGAGCACTGTGGTCTTGAGTCAGAACACCTAGACCCAATACTTAGACCTCAACTTAGAACACGTCACCTAAACCAAATTACGAGTCAGTTTCTTCATCTATAAAACAAAAGGACTGGAGCAGGTAGATCTCTAAAACTGTTGAAATCTGAATCTCCTAAATCTAAAATCCTAGCTCTAAACCATATGACCTTAATTAGCAACTCAGACTGAAGAGGGAAGAGACCCAGACAAGAAGGGAGGTTATTTAAGCCAAGGAGATATATATCTTTTAGGAACTCCTTAGGACAAAGTTAGGGCCCTTCTCTCTAGGTTCTCAATAAAGACTGATTTAATTGAACTGGTTTCTACCACCTATTAAAAGCCCATTACCCCCCAGAAGTTTTGGAAAGGAAACCAGGATAGGAAAGTTAGGCCTTGGGCTGAGGCGGGGCGGGGTGTCTAGAATTGTAGAGGTTTTTCCACTTCTTTCTCGGTTTCCTCTCACCATGTAACTTTGGGGACGGCCCTCTGGCCCAAAATCTTTAAGACAACCAACCCTTAAGTATAGCCTTGGGACTGAGAGTTTTATCGCAAAAGACTCCAGGCCAAAGTAAGGGGCGTGATCCCAAATGATCCAAAGCTATGCAAATCCCTCTCCCCAAAGCCATCTCAGCTGGATTCCCCCTCCCCTCAGCCTCCATACACACCTTTCCCTTCCCCCAACCAAAGAACACAGGATCAGTGACTCATCTGGAGGTGAGGGCGGTGCCAGGGAAGGGGGGAGGGGGCATAGGGTTCTGCCAGGATTATCAGGCAGTGCCCATCACTAAAGGAAGTTTGGGGAACCGAGTGCCCACCAGAGAAGTGGCAAGAGGCTAAAAGAGATGGGCCCAACAGAGTTGGGGTAGATCTTGGGGCACAAGCATCCATCCCATCTGGTATTTGGAAGCCAGCCCCTAAGAAGCAGTTAGCTTCAATTGGGAGTCCTGAATGCTTCAAGTTTATACATAGCCACAATTACCAGGGCTGAGCTCCCTCCCCCAAAACTCACCTTGTCAATGAAGGAGGCAAACTTGTTGTTGAGGGTCTTGATCTGCTCCTTCTCTTGGGTCCTCACAGCCTGGATGGTGGGGTCCAGCTCCAGCTTCAGGGGACTCAAGAGGTTCTGATTGACAGAGACCGCCGTGATTCCGCCGACCCCGACCCCAACGTTGCCCCCGAAGCCCAGGCCCAAGCCCATGCCTGCCCCGAGACCGCCCCCCACTCGGAAGCTGCCGCTACCCCCGACCCGAGAGAAGGAGGAGGTGCTGATTCGGGAGCTGGGGCCACTGGAGTAGGAACGGCTGCTGAAACTCCGGGGGCCAGAAGTGGAGACCTTCAAGGTCCTGTGGGTGGTCGACCTGATGGACATGGTGAGGACAAGGACAAAGACAGACACCCGAAAGAGGTGAGTGCTCAGTGAGAAGGTAGAAGGGAAGCTCCTAAAGCTGGGGGATTTATACAGCCTGCACCCTGCCCCAGGGAGGGGAAGGGGAGGGGAGGGAGGAGAATGGAGGAGAAGGACTCCGCACCTGAGTGGCTGGAGCCCTGGAGGGGCTGAGCTTAACCTGACACCTGTCTCCTCGGGTAGAACTCAGGTGGGGGCAGCAGAGAGCCGGGCAGTGGGACCAGGGAAGGGACAGGAGGGGCTGAATTATTCCCCCTAGAGTCTAGGCATAAGACTCAGAAACTTTTAGAGTGGCAACTGACTCTAAAGGCCAAACCAAGTCTCAGCCCCCTCTCATTCCCCAGATGGGACCAAGAAAGGTGATAGAGATTTGCCCAAGGCTACACAGTAGCTAGTGATCAAGCAGTGACTAGAACCCAGATCTCTTAATTCATGTATCCTTTCCACTACAGTGTGAGACCAGTGACTACACCATGCTGTCTCCCAGAGAATTCTGAGCATTCACTCCATAACAAACAGGGGAAATCAGGAAGCAAAAAGAGGAAGGTGACCTTTCTCCTTCTCCCCTTCCCTTCTCCCCTTCGCTCCCTTACCCTCTTCACTCTCTTCCTTTCATATATTGAGATTTAGGGTAGATTTTATGGAGCAAGAAATCAGGACCATAGAATTAGGTCTGGAACAGACGTTAGAGATCATAGAATCCAACCCCCTCATTTTAACAAGGGAAGAGACTAAGGCACAGTGAGGGGAAGTCACACAGGTAGTAGATGTTAGAATCAATTTCCAAATCCACTGCTCTTTCTGGTACAGTTTGCTACTGTTGTGAATGGGGAGGAAACCAGGCAACTGGGGCAGCCATTAAGGCATGTACATACATCCATTGGTACCAAGCTAGGGGGCAGGGTGTCTGAGTTTCAGAACTGGGGCTACTATTTGGTGAAGTCAGGTACCCCTTACCTCATTACCAATACCATTGTTTCCCCTATGTTTGCAAGATAAGAAGATAAGATTCAACAAGACATGAATTCCTTTTTTCCTTAGGTCTCATTTCTGTTTCCAGGGCCCAAGAGATACTAGAGATACTAGGGAGGCTTAACCAGAGAGCACTTGGAAGGCAGATGGTAGAGGAGGTCAGCACCCAGGCAAAGAGATGGACAGGAATAGCCTGGGGAAAGAAGGGCAGCTTGGGAAGGGAAGGGAAGTTTGAGCAGCTCTGAGGATTCATCCCCATACATCAAAGACAGGACTGAGTCAATGACTCCAGCAGAAGGCCAAGAGTCCCAAGCCTCTTACTTTCTCCCCTGCTGTTTTCTCAGGTCCCAGTTCTGACTAGAGAAAAGCGGAGACGTTTTTTACACCTGTCTCCCTGAACTCATTATCAGGAGTGAGTCAACTGGGCAGGTTGAAGCAGGAGAGACACCTGCCAGTGGGGGTGGCAAAGGGCTTGCCTCCCCCAGGCTGGGCTAAACTGGGTTAGGTTGGGCTGGGCCTAGGTGGAAGAGGGCACGAGGTTTGATTCCTTAGGGTAAGAATTCTAGAAGCCATTAACTACTGGGTGAGGCTCAATTTCATAATAGTAACTACAGAGTGTGGACAGAGGACAGAAGAATTCTCCGCTAGAAAATGGAACAGAATTTTGGATCTGGATCAAACTCATTTCACAGATAAGTAAAATAAAACTCAGAGGAAAAGTCATGATCACACAGTTGTTGAGTGGTAGGACAGGGATTAGAACCTAAGTCTTGTCAATTTTAGCCCACTTTGTATTTTGGTCCTTTGTGAATGGACAACATAGATACTTGTGCCAGCATTCTCTCCCTGGGTCCTGACCCAGAGCCCTCCAAGAGGGGATCCTGCTTCAGCCTCTAAAAGGGTCAAACCATCCCAAGCCATAGGAAGATCCCAGGTATGACCACTTTAAAGGAGAAATTCATTCACCAGGCCCTATAAATTACCAGGTCCCTCCCAAGTGAGAGTACTGAATATGCTTCATACACCCACACCCAGTCCAGCAGAGGAGTAAGAACACTCTTTTTCCACCCCCACTGAGAAGAGGAGGGAGTGGGCACTGGGCCAGGTCTGGGCAAGAAGCCGGAAGTAAGGAGGAGCTGGTCAGACAGGTAGGGCAGCTGTGTGGGTGGGAAGAAAGGGAGAGAGGCTATAGTCTGGAACGCCAGGGACAGTTAACCACTTCTCCCATATTGTAATCTACAGAGGTCCCTGCAGAGAAAGTGAAATTGGGGAAGAAGATGGCCCCTACCCAAAGTCCTGCCCTTTGCCAGCCCCCATTTGGGAGTTCAGAGACAGATACCTGCATTTGCTTCTCCCTTCACCACAGTTCTCATTCTCTCTCTCTCTCTCTCTCTCTCTCTCTCTCTCTCTCTCTCTCTCTCTCCAAAATACAGTGACCCCACTTCCCAAATCAGGGTCTTATTGGTGGATTGAGAAGAGGAGAGGAAAACTATATAATTAGAAGATGATGAACCCCAGCGAAGGGCGGATCCTGGGGCTCTTTCAAATATGTTTGGCTCCTTAGCCAGGGAATGAGGCCCACTGATCTATACAGGGGCCTGGTAGCCTCCAGAGAAAAACAGAAGACCTAAAACATGTTTATTTACACATTGTGTTTTACTTACACATAGTTCCATTGAAGGTCAAAATGCAGCTACCCCTCTCCAGCCCCTCCACCAAATTTTCTTTCAGTGTCCCTCACACTCATCCCCTGGCACCGCATTGCCCCCCTCCTTCCCCCTTCCCCCAAATGTAGCAGTAGGAACAGATAACGGCCCTGAAGAAGCAGAAGTGATCTTGGTGGAGGTTTTGGAGTCTGGATTTGAACCTGGGTCATAAAGATCATCATAAGATGATAGATTTTTGAGCTGGAAGGAACCTTGGAGGCCATCTCATCTAAACCCTTCATTTTACAGATGAGGAAACTGAGGCTCACCAGGGTAACATCATCCAGGTAGAGGTGGAGAAGCCTGTCCTTTAAGCTAGGTCACAAATAAGGTTGTTATAGGAGCTGGAAGGGACATTATAGGGCCTGAGAGGGGGAGGGGAAGGGAATCATCATTTATATTGCCCTTCTCTAGGCCAGACTCTGTGCTAAATGCTTTTTACAACCATTATCTCACTTGATCTGCATGCCAGCCCTGCAAGGTAATTACTATTGTCGTCCCCAACTTATATCTGAGGACAATGAGGCAAATAGAAGTTAAGTGACTTTCTGATCACACAGTTAGTCAGGGTGTACTCGAACTCAAGTCTTCCTAATTCCAGACTCAGCTCTCTATCTTTGAAGCCTCTTAGAGTTGCCTCTTAGAGACTATCTAGGCCAACCCCTTCATTATACAAGTGAGGAAACCGAGGCCCCTAGAGGTAGGGACACTTGCCACAAAGTTATATAGGTGACTCTTAGAACTCTTGCCTCCATACTGCACCACCCACAGGGCTACTTTTGGTTCTTCCAGCAGGGTTCCTCTCTCTTGGATGAGAGGGAGGCCCTCTATGAAAGGCTCTGGGGAAGAGGGTTGTGGAGAAATAGGAGAGCCCCCAATAGGGACTTAGAAAGAGGGAAGAGACAAGGGAGAGGAAAACAGGGAGGGTGAGACAGGTAGATAGTTCCTTTTATGGTTCTCTATTGGTCTCTGTGGGCTGGGCTGGGCAGGCCAGGTCTGAGAAGAGCAACAGAACAAAAGGGAAAATACTCTGAAATGATTGGCTGCAAAAGAGGATTTCCCTGTCCCAGATCAGAGGAGAGCCTTCTTTCCTAGGGAGCTTTCCAGGATGAGGGGACGATGGGGGAGTGTAATCAGCATGATAGGGCCAGCCCCAAAGCCTGGAAGGTCTGGAACACCTCAGAAGCATTGCTTAGGGCACACGGGTGATAATGATGGCATGTAAAGCCCTTGACAGTTTGCATCCAGACTAGCCTTCCAGACTTATTACATTCCTCCTCTTCACGCACACACACCCTGTCCTTTCCAGCCAAACTGCCACATTTGGTGCTCCCTAAACGTGCATTCCATTCCCCAGTTCTATGACTCTCTCCCATGCCTAGAATTCTGTTCCTCCATGACCTTCTATCCCCTTGTATGTGCCTTGGCACTGGCCATCTGTCCCCCATGCCTGCCATGTTGTCCCTTCTCTTAGACCTCTTAGAATCTCTGGTGAAATCCCACCTTCTCCAGGAGGCTTCCCCCTCTAGGATCCCCTCCCATCTTCTCTGTATATATCATATATGCAGCCAGGTATTCACGTATCACTTCTCCTTTAGGTTGTGAGCTCCCTGGGCAGGGGGGAGGGCAGAGATGATAACAATGACAACATTTATGTAGAGCCAGGCACTGTGCTAAGTGCTTTATAGTTATTATCTCATAACATAGGTACCTCACAACAACCCTGGGAAGGTAGATGCTGCTATTCATTATCTTCATTCTACAGATGGGGGAACTGAGGCAAACAGGTTCAGTGACTTGCCTAAGATAATACAGCTAGTAAGTGAAGTCTGACTCCAGGCCTAGCATCTCTATGTCAGGTCTGTCTTCCCAGCACCTATGTATGGGTCTATGTATCCCCAGCACCAATCCACAGTAAGCACTTCATAAAATGACTGTTGACTGACTGATTAGAATCTGTCTCTTTTCCTAGGAACATTCTTCCTTTCCAGCCATGTCAGATTTTTTTTTTAATTTTTGGACCATATTTACCATATACAAGGAACTACCAGTGAGGAAACCCTCTAACACCGCAGATCGATACCAACGGTACTGAAAAATTATATCAGTTTTCCAAGGTCACACAGTGGGTGTGTGTCCAAGGCAGGACTAGAACACAGGGCCTCCTTCTTCAGAGACCAGCTCCACTCACTTCTCAAATTGGCAGAACATATACTAAAATTGGAACAATACAGAGATTAGCTTGGCCCTAAGCAAAGTTGACAAGTAAATTCATGGAGCATTCCATATTTTTGTTCTGACTACTGACCTCCCTTGTCTTCCTTTAAGTCCCAACTAAAATCTTACCTTGTACAGGAAATTCCTTCCCCAACCCCTCTTAATTCTAGTGCCTTCCTTCTGTTAATTATTTCCTATTTATTATATGCATAGTTTACTTTGTTTACATTTGTTCCCATCTTATCTCAAGGAGATTGCGAAGGCAGGGGCTGTCTTTTGTTTCTTTTTGTATCCTTAGCACTTAGCACAATGCCTGACACATAGCAAAGGCTTAATAAATGTTGATTGATTGACTATTTAATTATCTATGTAAATGAGACCAGTATTGTCAGCTCTTGAAGGATTTTTGACTAGTTTTCCTTTAGCTCTTTTATCAGGACCTTAATAAGTGCTCATTGAACTGAATCTAGTGATGATGATAATGAGAGCTTTCATTCCACATTTCTGTGAGGCTGACCACAGCAAGGGATTTTTAATTCCTGGTGCCTAGCACATAGCAAGCTTTTAATAAATACTTGTTGACTGAAAAAAGAGCAGACAGGAAAAACACACATATGACTCAAATATATGTGAGATTGTATACAAGCAAAGGGCTAGGAGGAAGGGGAGAAATGGAGATTAGAGACTGGAACAGGAGTCATATTTAACTGAGGAAGGAAGATCAAAGGATTTCCCATTAAGATCACCATTCTATGAGTCATTCAGTAAAGCCTTTCTACAGAAGAAGGTTCTGCAGCCTAGCTGATCCCATGTCCCTTGTGTGGAGCCCATCCACTGTCCCTATACACCTAATTAAAGTCCCTCTCACCTTCCTTATCCCTTTTCCACCTCTGAACCTTCCCGTCTTACATTACATGCCTGGAATACTGTCTTCCTCTATCTCTTAACAACCCTAAGCTGTCTTCTTACACACACCTCCTGAAACCTAGTACCCTCTTCAGTCCCTGTTGTAGACACTGGACTACAGAGGGGAAAGATCTGAGTTCAATTGCCTATTCTACCACAAACAAGTTACCTCAGTTTCCTTTTCCATAAAAGGAGTTGATTCACCTACTCACTGAGTGATCTTGGGCAAGACACAGAATCATAGAATCTCAAAATTGAAAGAGTTCTCAGAGTTCGTCTGTGCCAAACTACTCTTGACTAGGAACACCCTCTGTAATATTCAATATATATTGAGTGTCTCCTACCTGGAAGGCACTGAACGGGGAGACAAAGAAAAATGTCACAGACCTTTTGGGAGCTTATAGTCAAATAGAGGTTGCAGCATGTAAATGATAAAAGGATGCTAGGAGACAGAAAAGTACCCTAGTAGGAACATTTGAGGACAGAGGAGATCACTTTCATTTGGGAGGATGAAGGTAGGCTTTCTGGAGGAGGTGGCTTCCTAGAAAAGCCTTAAAGAAAAACAAGGATTTTAACAGGTGGAGATAAGGCCAGAATGCTTTCCAGAAACAGGGAATGACTTGTACAAATATAAAAACGTAAGAGATACAAAGTCCAGATCTAGTTATAACTAGTAATTCAGTTTGTCTGGAATGGAGAAAGTGCAAATATAAGTAATTTGAAAATAGGCTGGGAAAGGTAGATTGGGGCCAACGTAGAGAGGTGTGAGAGTGTATGTGTGTGTGTGTGTGTGTGCATATACATGCATGTACACATACATATATGTACATATACACAGATGTGTATGTGTATGCATATGTGTGTATAGAATTTTCCAACTATATGTAAAAACCATTTTTAATATTCTTTTTATTTTATTTTGAGTTCCAAATTTTCCCTTTCACTTCCTCCTCTCCTGCCTCCCTGAGAAGGCAAGCAATTCAATATAGGTTATACAAGTATAATCATGCAAAACACATTTCCATACTATCCATGTTGCAGAAGAAAACACAGACCCACCCACCCCCCAAAAAACCAAGAAAAATAAAATTTTAAAAGGTATGCTTCACTCCACATTCAAACTCCATCAGTTCTTTCTCTGGAAGTGGATAGCATTTTTCATCATAAGTCCTTTGGAATTGTCTTGGGTCACTGAATTGCTGAGGACAGCTAAGTCATTCACAGCTGATTATCATTACAATATTGCTGTCACGGTGTACAATGTTCTTCTGGTTCTGCTCACTTCACTTTGCATCAGTTCATAAAAGTCTTCCCAGGTTTTTTTCTGAAATCATCCTGCTCATCATTTCTTATAGCACAATAGTATCCCATCACAATCATATGCCACAACTTGTTCAGTTATTCCCCAATTAATGGGCATCCCCTCAATTTCTAATACTTTGCCACCACAAAAAGAGTATAGAGGACTTTAAGTGACAGGTGGAGGCATTTGCACTTTATTCTATATGCAGCAGAGAGCCACTAAATGGTTTTTTAGCAGGGTCATGAAATAATCACTGACAAATGGTCAGACACCCATCACAGATCTCCAGTGATGGGGAACTCATTACCCCCACTGAAGCAATTCATTCCACTTCTGGACAACTCTAATTATTAGGAATTTTTTTTCATATGTCAAACTTAAATCTGCTTCTCTGAAAACTCCATCTGTGGCTTTTATTTCTGCCTTGATCAGCAAAACATAAAAAACCAAAAATTGAACCAAATAGAAACAAAAAATTATTGTTTGATAAGCTCAGGATTATCAAAACACATTTCAACTCTCAGCCTTAGTTCCTTCACCTACAAAATGAGAGGATTTAATTAGATTATCTCTAAGGTCCCTCCTAAATCTAGGTGGCTCAGGGCAGATGTGTCAAGCTGGTGGCCACTCCAGATTCAAATATAACTGGAAAATGTTTAGCAAAATGAAAAAAATACAATCCAAAAGATGTGATTTTTAATTTGTAGTTTTTGAAATCAGTGTGTGTCTTCAGAAGATCCATTTCTATTTCAGTTCAAGGAATAGCACACTAGACCTGGAATCCGGAAGATCTGAGTTCAAATCTAGCCAAAGACATGTATTAACTCTGTGACCCTGGGCAAGGGACTTAACCTCTGCTTGCCTCAATTTCCCCATTTCTAGAATAAGAATAATAATAGCACCTACATCTCAGGGTTGTTGTGAGGATAAAATAAGATAATATTTGTAAAGTACTTTGTAGATCTCAAAGCACTGTGTAAAAGTTATCATTGTTGTTGTTGTTACTTTGATTCTATGATCTGTTTGTCACTAGGAACTCATAGCAGATGTCCTTTGATTGGGTAATGGCTAAAAAACAATTGTTGCACATTGATGTAATGGAGTCTTTCTATGCCACAAGAAACAACAAATATGAAAAATTCAGAGAAACCTAGGAAGGCTGATGTATAGAATCAGACAAACAATATATACAACTACAAAAGTATAAATGTACAAAAATGTACAAAATGTACAAAAGTATAAAAAGAATCTGAATGCTGGGTAATTATAGTGTCCAGGCTTGGCCCTATAGAAGAGCTGAGATAGGATACATCCCTCCCTTCATTGCAGAGCTAGGGGATTATGGGTGTAAAATATCCCACGTACTGTCAGACTAGGTTGGTGTATTAATTATGCCAATCTGGCTTTTTTTTCCTTTTTCTCTTTCATTTGAAAGACAGGGACAATTTGCAAAAGCAGCCCACGTGCCTCCCTCCTGTCCCCAAAGAGGGTCACTGAAACTGTCATGTATGCAGCAAAACCTCATTCTTAGGATCACTTTAAGATCTGGATTACAAATGCATTCTTGTTGGTCGCTGAGCACCAGTGTATGAAAATTTTTACCAAGCTGGGAAATTGACTAAAGTGGAGTAACACAAGATGGTTGGTTATATTAAATTTTAATAAGAAGCATTAATACTTTTTCAATTACACAGAAAAAAAACAATTTTTAACATTTGGGTTTTTTTTATTTTGAGTTCTAAATTTTCTCCCACCCTTTTTCCATGCTTCCGTCATTGAGAAGGCCAGGAATTTGATATAGATTATACTCCATGCAGTCGTGTAAAACACATTTCTGTATTAGTTGTGTTGTGAACAAAAACAGAGACCCACCCCCCAAAATACACACACACACACACACTCACACGAAAAACAGTATGCTTTGATCTGCATTCAGACTCCATCAGTTCTTTCTCTGGAGATGGATGGCATTTTTCATCATGAGTCCTTCGGAACTGTCTTAGATCATTATATTTCTGAGAACAACTAAGTCATTCACAGTTGATCATCATGTAGTATGGTTGTTACTATGTCAGTGTTCTAGTTCTGCTTAGTTCACTTTGTATCAGTGCAGAAATAATAATACTTTTAAAAAATTTAATAACCTCTCAAATGTTGTTTTTGTAACTTTGCAACATTTATACTTCTGAAGTAATTAATGCTTAAATTTGCACTAATTTTGAGGCACTGTATTTTTATTTTCTGTAGTGTTGAACACAATTTCTGGAAAACTTTTGGAGTTCCTTCTAAATTATTTTTTTCTCATGCTAGGCCACCTCCTAACAGAGAGGTAGGTGATGGACTTGGGGTGCAGATAGAGACTATTTCTGGACATGGTCAGTGTGGGAATTTGTTTTGCTTGACTATGAATATTTGTTACTAGGTTCTTCTTTTCCCCCTTGCTTTTTCAATGAGGAAGGGGATGGCAGGTAAGGGGAAGAGAAGTTGGATTTTTGTTTACTGAAATACTTTTAATTTTAAAAAGAAAATTATTTTTCTTCATTCTTTTATACTTTGGTATCTTCGTTATCAACAAGAAAATAGACTTTAGTCAAAATAAGTATCCATTCAGTCCTATTCACCCATGATAGCATTATGTTAGAAAGACAGATTCCTTGCCTTAAAGATATTATAGTGCGTCTTTATTTGAGAAAATCTAGTGAACAAGATTCTAAAAATCCAAATATATCTGGGGGCGGTTATTTGAATTATGGCAAGGATTCTTTGCTTTACAAAATAATTCCTCTAACAGGCTTCTCTAAATAATAATTCCTCTGACTAGATCCTGAGTTACTTGTCCAATAGCAGTAGGTAGCATTAGGTGATCAAGATGGCATCATAACTCACTGCTAATTTTTAGATGAATCAAAGATGAACATTATTTTGAGTGTAGGGAACTCTGGGCATGTGATTTCGTTGGTTAACATGAAATATCTGGAATTATAAGACCATGGAAAAGGTATTCAACACTCTAGGAACTGACTTACATACAATCATGTAGGGACAACAAAGTCTGGATGAAGAAGAAGAAGAAGAAGAAGAAGAAGAAGAAGAAGAAGAAGAAAGAGGAGGAGGAAGAGGAGGAGGAAGAGAAGGAGGAGGAGGAGGAAGGAAGAGAAAGGAAAGAAGGAAGGAGGAACTGCAATTACCCAATCACTTTAAGATTTGTAAAATACTTTACATTTATTTTTTCATTTGATCCTTTTCGCTTTCAAGATGATCTCGTCTAACCCATGAGGTAAGTACTAAAGACATTATTATCCCCACTTTACAGATGAGGAAACAAGTTCAGATCAATTAAGTGACTTTTCTGAAAGCACAGAGCTAGTGATTGAGACAGGATTCAACCTTGCTCTATCCTCTATATTCTCAACCTCTATATCCTCTCAATCATTTTTTGCCCTCACCAACAACTACTTCACAGGATAGGCTCCCTCCATGAATTCAAGAGCCCTTGGCAGACACCCCAACCCCAACCTGAGAATCAGTGAGGATGGTCCAGTTGCTAAGAACTTCCTGAGACGGATAAAAAGGAAAATCAACTGGGTTTGTTCTTGTTCAGTTTTGAGTTGCTACAATCTGAGGATACTGTTTTCATAGAATTGATCTTTCAGCTTCTAAGGGCCCCCAAGCCTGGGGCTCCACCTGGGGTTTAGGAGAGAATCAAAAGGGCAGAGAAAATAAAGGGTTTTTTTGATAAAAAAAAAAACCAGTTTCTGGTGTTTTCTCCTACCAAAAATTACTTAGTTTTATACACATCATGGATATGTAAACATATATGTATTTATATATTTTGCTGTTTTTCAGTCATTTCAGTCATGTCTGACTCTTCATGATCCCATTTAGGGTTTTCTTGACAAAGATACTGGAGTGGTTTGTCATTTCCTTCACCAGCTCATTTCACAGACAAAAACACTGAAGCAAACAGGATTAGGTGACTTGCCCAGGGTCTCACAGCTATTAAGTGTCTGAGATATTTGAATTCAGGTCTTCTTGACTCTAACTCTTGACTGGAGTTTTATCCACTACACCACCTAACTGCCCTACTTACATATACATATGCATATGTGCATGCATGTATACATGTGTATATGTGTATATGTACTATGAACATTTATGGTATGTATCTATTCACATATACAGACATACATGTGCATGTAGATAGGTACAGACATAGATAGACACGTTGATGAATGGATGAATGGTTGGATGGACTCCAGGATAGTATAATAAGTATGATAAGATCCTTGAGGGAAAACACCAATTCTGAACTTTGTCTTTTTATTGCCAATATCTAGCACAAAGTAGGCACATTGCCTCTCCAGAATGAAATGTAAGTTCTTGAGAACAAGGACTGTCTCCCTTTTGTATTAGCACCCAGCGCATTGCAGGCTCTTAATACATATTTATTGGTTAAGCACTAACATTCCAAAGATAATGCTATAAGCTCCGCCTTCACAGAGCTTACGCGTTATACACAAACACAAATAACTATAAGTTGTGAGTGTGAGGCTGAGACACCAAGAGCTCAGGAATAATGTAGATGGGAGAGAACTTGGAGCTAAGAGGGTCAGGGGAAGAGGCTGCACCTCACCTGAACCTTGAGGGGAAAGAAGGTGCTTGACAGGCTTGAGATGAAAAGAGAGGAGGACATTCCAGGCTTGGGGGACAGGCACAAAGGCAGGAAACAGCAGGTAGAGTTTGGAGAACAGTTCCTCATCCTGTCTGGCTGGAAAATAATTCTTTAAGACTAGTCAGGTAAACAAAACATCTTAGTAGCAATACAAAATTTCAAATAAAATATGGAATGAAATAGCTCCACAAAAAAAAATGATATAAAAAGCAGTAAAACTTACAAGAGGCAATGTGGTCTAGTAAATGGAGAGCTGGCCTTAGAGCCAAGAAGACCTGAGTTTAAAGCCCAGCCTCTGACACGTCTGGACTCCTGGTAACCCAAGCTTCTAAGTGCTCTAGGGAACTCTAATCTATCAATTGAAAAGGAGATACAGGTTTGAATCTAGAGGTATTTTCTATCCTTGGGGATCCCGATGCCAGTGAACTCACAGGTTCAGTCCCTAGGCTAGAAGTGATTCCTTTGGTTGCTATAAAAATATTCACTATGATCCATGACAATTCCAAAGGACTCATAATGAAAAATGCTATACACAGAGAAAGAACTGATGAAGTCTGAATGCAGATCAAAGCATACTATTTTTTCACCTTCTGTATTTTTATGGACTTTTTTTCCTTTGGGTCTGTGTGTTCTTTCACAGCAGAATTAATAAGGTAATATGTTTTGCATGATTGAACAAGTATAACCTATATCAAATTGCCTACTGTTTCAGGAAGGAGGGGGAGGTGAGAGAGAGAGATAGAAAAACTAGAACTCAGAAAAAACAAATTTTAAATAAATGTTTAAAACTGTCTTTACATGTAACTGGAAAAAAATAAAATATTATTTTAAAAATATATTGACTGACTTTGGGGTGAGACAGGAGGGGGGAAGAGATATTCAGAGAAATTATGCTGAGCCAGCAAGCTATGAGCCCTTGGGAGCGAAGTAGGCGGAGTAGAAGAGACATTCACTGGGCCCAAGTCCAATGCAACCAGGCCAAGCCTTTGGGATAGTGAAGGGAGGCCAAAAACTCTTTACCTTATAAGGCCAAAAAATAAGGTGAATGAGAATATCAATAAGTAACTGATTAATGCCCACTTCTTCATCTATATAAAATTTTTGTAAGGATAATTTGAACATGCTCCATGAGCATCCTTGATAGAGATATTAATAAGGAAATGATAGACTTTTTCCTCTTTTTTCTTTTTTAAAATCTAAACACCAACAAACACGAACACTTCCATATATGAAAAAGAGAAGAGCACTATTCATGAAACCATGAACTTCATTGTGTATCACTTGGTTTTTTGGTGGGTGGGGGATTCGTTGTTGTTCTCAGTTATATTCAGCAAAAGTTCCCAAACCTGCCCCCTTCTAGTTCCCTTCTGATCTTCTTTCTCTTGTGTCTTTCATTGATGCTTTTCTTCCATCCTTCCTTTTTTGGTATCAATATCAGTAGATAGCCTTTCCTTCCCCATTTTCCCCCTCCAAAAAAAAATGTTTAAACCCTCCCTTATGAGGGTTTAGCATAGTAATACAAGACTGCATATATTGAACATGTCCAGTTCTGTGTCTCTTAACTTCATCCTCTGGAGTCATGGATGGATTTCATTAATAAGTGTTCATAAGTCTTTCAAATGGTTTCCTTTACAATGTTATAGTCATTGAATAAATTGTTCTCCCGATCAAATCCCTCTGCATCAGGAAACCAGTCCTTTTTATAATTTCTTATGGTGCAAAAATATTCCATCACATTCTTTTCTTTTCTTTTTAGAGGGGGGAAGGTAGGGCAATTGGGGTTAAGTGACTTGCTCAAGGTCGCACAGCTAGTTTTTTTGTATTAAACACCTGAGGCTGGACTTGAACTCGGGGCCTCCTGACTCCAGGGCGGGTGCTCTATTCACTGCGCCACCTAGCTGCCCCCATCACATTCCTTTTCCATAGTGGACATGCCTTTAATCCAACAGGCAGATTTGTAGAAGTAACATCCCATAGTAGACCACATCTTTACCATGATACAATTGACCAAAAGATGTACAAGGTCCTGTTGTGCTTATTGGTTATTGTTGTTTTTTAAGCCGTTTGATTGGAAAGAGCAAAACCTCTGCTTAAGATTCTCTTCCAGCAATGTGGAAAATGCATCAAAATTCCTTGAAAGATATGACAACAGAGTACCTTGTTCCATAATCTGCTATTGGTATATACCAGACGAGACAAAAAATAAGGAGTCGAATGCTCACCAAAGGTGTTCACCACTGTCATGGAAGAAATCCAGAGAGAGTCCAAGCTGAAGAGGGATTTCCTATAGATGGTGCCCTTGTTTGAGAATGATGCCTGTTGGTTACATCAATTCCTAGATAAATGCCAGCAGATCCCAATCACCTTCAGGATAAACAATAAAACCCTGTGTTTGATTTGCAAAGCCCTTTATAATGTAGCCCTTCTAGTCTTCATAACCTTACTTTCCACTTACTCTTTTTTTTTTGGAGGGGGGATAGCAGGGCAATTGGGGTTAAGTGACTTGCCCAAGGTCACACAGCTAGTAAGTGTGTCAAGTGTCTGAGGTCACATTTGAACTCAGGACCTCCAGGCCAGTGCTCTATTCACAATGCTATCTAGTTGTCCCTTCTCCTTATTCTTTAATCCAGTGCTGTCCCTTCCATAAGACACTCTGTCTCTGCACTCTAGACATTTTCACTGGCTGCCGCCCATGCCTGGAATTCACTCCCTCCTCATCTCCTCTTCCTGGCTTCCCTTTAACTCCCACATAAAAGCCCATCTTCTACAAAAAGCCTCTCTCAATCTCCCTTAATGTCTTCCCTCGGGTGATTCATCTTCAATTCTTCCTGTATACATCTTGTTTATACCTAGCTTTTTGCACATTGTCTCCCGCATTAGACCATGAACACCTGGAGAGCAGGTACAATATTTTGCCTTTCTTTGTATCCCCATCACTGAGAACAATGCTTAGCAGAGGATAAACACTCAATAAAGGTCTGTTGATGACTGACTCCTGGATGAGACAAATCTGTCAGTCCATGAGCCATCATGCACTTACTAAGTGCCAAGCACTAGGCCTCTAAGCTCAAGATACAAAGAAAGACAAACAAAAACAGTCCCTGCCCTCAAGGAGCTTACATACTAGTGGAAGAGATAAATAGATTCACCAAAAACACCTATGGAGTGTGTATTCTTTCTAAGAAGATCTGTTTGATCTAACCATATATACAAGAAAAACCCATATTATGGCATGCAATTGGATGGGCAACCTACAGTGCTTGTCTGTTAGTGTATATATGCATGTGTACAGTAAAAATATTAGTAATAATATGTAACAGTCTGCAACTAGCTTATGCATTTGCACTTTGTCCAAGATATATATTTTCTCCTATCTATCCTATATATATATATATATATATATATGAAATGTGTATATGTATATATGTATGTATGTGTCTATGCATGCATACATACATATGTGTGTATACATATATGTACACATGCACACATATTATACAAAACATGTCTTGGAAAAAGTGTAATGGATTAGCTGGTCACAAAATTAAACAGGAGGAAGAGGAGAGTGGCCTAGATTCTTTCCTAGAAATCATAAAACTTCCTCTGACAACAAAGGTCCAATCTTTAATACCAATATTCTACCCATATTGTTGTATGCCTCTATGAGTCATGGAACAAAGCAGTCTCTGAAGAATGAAAAATGAGCATCACTCAGAGAGCATGAAGAAGCACATGGCAGGTGGGAACAGGTTTTAACACAGAAGAAGTAAAGCTCTGGGGCAGCTAGGTGGTGCAGTGAATAGAGCACTGGCCCTGGAGTCAGGAAGACCTGAGTTCAAATTTGATACTTGACACACTTACTAGCTGTGTGACCTTGGATAAGTCACTTAACCACAATTGCCCTCCAAAAAAAGAAAAAAGAATAAGGAAGGCATTTCTACAACATGCCACCTGCCATCTGACCATCTTTCTCAATCAGAACCTTGGACTCTGCCCCTGAGACTCTGAGCCCTAATGGGTAAGTTTTGACTTACCTTGCTCCAACCCAGCCTTCTCAGGGGTGTGCTGGATCCTGTTCATACTGTATTTTGAAAGCTGATTGTTGAATTTTTACTGTTGAATTTACACTTCTGAAATAGATAAAGGCTACAAATCAGGGCTTGATGTATTGTTTAAGAAAATGATGGAAGAAATGTTGACAATACAGATTAAACATAAGAGTGTGTCATGCGTACTTTTTTCTTCCTGGACAGTTGGCTATAAAACACATACCAGTACACAGCTGCTCAAGCTTCTTCCCATTTGGTTCCCTTTTGTATGTTACCCTCCCTGGCTAGAATCTAAGCCTCTTGAGGGTATAGAGTGTTTTGCTTGTTTGTATTCCATTAGCATAGTGCTTGGTGCATAATAATTTCTTAATGAGTCCATTATCTATCTACCTATCACTGGAGACACATATTTTCAAAAAAAGATGGACTGGTCACCTGACTTGAACAATAGACAGCTCCTGTCTCTACTGGTATCTTCCAGACTTCAGGAGAAATCAAGGAAGACCCCTAACATGTTGGATGGACTCCACTGTGACAAACTTATTGGAGGACATGGATGAGAGTCACACTGGAGGTCCGGGCATGGATGAATTGTAGTCTGGATATCATTGGATAAAATGTCCACACCAACGTGAGCACAGATGTATTTGAATATCTCAGTAATGATTTCGTATTTTATCCTAGTAGCATTAGGAAGCCACGGAAAGCTTTGGGGCAGGGGAGCGACATGGTTGATTAGACCTATGAATTTACAAAAATTATTGGCAGCTGTTTGAAAAATGGGTTAGAGAAATATATTAAGAGCAGCACTTTTTCTATATCAAAGAACTAGAAACCAAGGAGATGCCCATCATTTGAGGAATAGCCACAAAAGGGATATTATCGGACCATAAGAAGTGATGAGAAAGAAAGGGGTTCATAGAAAACTGGGAAGACTTCATGTACAAATTCATGCCAGGGGAAGTGGGCAGAACCAGGAGAAAAATTTATACAATGACTACAGTCATGGAAAGGAAAGCAATTTTGAAAGACTTAAGTATTCGAATTAATCCAGCAAGCAGTCAGGAGGTCAGAAGATTGCTAAAGATGTTTCTCATCTCTTGGGAGAGAGGTGATGAAAGAAAAGGTGCAGAAGGGGACAGGCATTTTCAGTAACAATGTATGGATTTGTTTTTCATGATTATACTTACTAGCTACATGAATAGGCTTCCCTTTGTGAAGGGAGAGTTTTAAGATAATGATAGAGATTCAAAAGAAATGCAAATAACATCAAAGAAAACCTTTAAAAATATACAAAAGAGAACAAAAGAGTCACGGACAAGGATAGTTTTGTAGATTGTATTAAATTTAATGTACGCTTTTTACTAAAACAGACTGTACATAATAGAAGTTTGCATCTTTTTCTGCTCATACATTGCAAAGTTTGTTAAATTCACAATAAAAAAATAATTATTTTAAAATGTATTACTGAAAGCAGAGAATGGAAGCTGGGAGAAAGGTTAGCAGGCAATGGTTCACAAAGGCCTGCTTCTCTTCCACTGGCCCTGAAATTCCAAGCAAACTTACTTAATTGTTTGGATTAAGGCAGTGCTGTCTCTGTTAAATCACTGTTTAAATGGGGCTAAAATGTTGACCTTTGTTAATCCCTTGGAAGGACCCACTGATATGCTGGCTGGAGATCAACGTCCCAGATTAGGAATCACCTAGCAGAAGTGCCAAGCAACCGAGAAAATGAGAATGGACAGGGACTGGACAGTGTTGATGGGGGATGGGATAGGTTTGGATAAGTGGGAATTGTGGGGAGTTGGGGAGAAGAGACAGGTCAGAGTGAAAGATGAGAATAAATTATCTTGCTGCATAGTTTTACTTGGGGCCAGCCCTGCGAGAAGGAGAAATATCTGAAAGTTTTCCTCCACCCCCCCAACTAAGAAATCTGCAGGTCCATGAGCAATTATGAGTCCTACTCAAAATATTCAGCTCGCTCTAAGCCCAGGTGTGTGTGTCTTTGGCCTGGGGTGGGGGTAGGTTTGGACTTTGAAGTCCAGGGCAGTTTGGAGTTGAAGTCGGAATTAGAGGGGGGTGGATGCTTACTCAAACCCTTTCTTTAGAAAAGAAAGAAGGTATTGTCTCAATAGTTATCACCCTTGTACCAGAGGCCTTGAAACCACCTTATCTCTAGAGATAATGCACCTTCCCCCAGGCATCTGCTTTGTCTTTAGCCCTCCCCCTCCACATTCCTCTCTTCTCTCACACCAACACTTGCTTACTCTCCCACCCCCAACCCTAGAGGTAATGGAAGAAATTTCTAAATTTGCTCTGGGAGAGAAAAAGAGACCCTCTCCACTTTCCTCAGATAATCAAAAGAACTTTAAACCCCTTTGGGACCTATAAGTTTTGAGACTTAGGATCTCTCTGTCTCTCTCTGTCTCTGTCTTTCTGTCTCTGTCTTTGTCTCTGTCTCTCTATCTCTGTCTCTCTCTGTCTCTGTCTCTTTCTCTGTCTCTCTCTCTCTCTCTCTGCTTTATCTCTCTCTCTCTCTCTCTCTCTCTCTCTGTCTCTCTCTCTGCTCTGTCTCTCTGTCTCTCTCTCTCTCTGTCTCTCTGTCTCCCTCTCTGTCTCTCTCTCTCTCTCTGCTCTCTCTCTCTCTGTCTCTCTCTCTGTCTCTCTCTCTCTCTCTGTCTCTCTCTCTCTCTCTGTCTCTCTCTCTCTCTCTCTCTCTCTCTCTCTCTCTCTCTCTCTCTCTCTCTCTCTCTCCC
>CM053585.1:361583640-361602534 GCA_028646515.1 Pseudochirops corinnae
CACATGTGGCCTTGAAGCCCCAGGTTCCCCACCCCTGACCTAGGCCCTATTCCCCCTACTGAGAACACAACTGGAGAAAATGGGCTGACACTACAGAATGACTTAGAATGAATGAGGTTCCTTGAAGAACTTTCTGGCTGGGACTGGGGAAAGAGAGGTAATGGAGGTGCAAGGTTCTTTGTTGTTGTTGTTTTGGTTTGGGGGTTTTTTGGTGGGGAAGAGGAGCAATGAACTCTTCCTCTCCAGAGCCCCCTCCCACGCAATCTAGAGTGCATCACAGGCAGGGTTTCCCAGGCTGGGGCAGCAGCCCTAAGGGCAGAAGCAACAAAAATGGGATCCCATTGAAGCTAACGAGATTAAGGTCAGAACTCTGAGAGGACTCAGCTAGGCTGGGCTCAGCTCCTCCTCACTCCCTCCCCAAAGAGAGCCTGTTCCACCACCCAGTTTCCAGTTCCCATTCCTTGCCCCTCCCCCGCCTCGAGGGAGGTGGCTGGGAAAGTAGCTTCCACAGCAGCTTTCTGAAAAATCTTTAAAATGCCCTGAGCCTGCAGTTTACTTGTTGACATCCACAAATATCCAGCCCCTTGCCTTGTTTGTGTTGCCTTCCTCCCCCTCCCCCCCAACTTGGGTAAGCCTGTGAATGGGGGCACCGAGAAGGGAAGGATGGAAGGGCGTGTGTGTGAACAAGTGAAGTCATTCTCTCTGGGTGGCTCCTTTTAATTAGCATTCATGAAAAAGCTCCCAGCCAGCAAAATTGGGCATCACCAACCTGGGCCCCACCCCTGTCTCACCTGGGTAGAAGGGGAGTGTTGGAAAATGATTCTAGGACCCCCAAAATCAGAGCAACTTGTCATCATTTTTATTAGTCATTCGGTCAAAAAGCATTTTAAGGTGCCTACTATGTTCCAGGTATTGTGCTAAACTCTAGGGATACAAAAATAGGCAAAAGACTGTCCCTGCTTAAGGAACTCAAAACTATGTGCTTTCCCCTCTGTTGAAGTATGTAGGATTATTAGTTCCATTTCACAGCTGAGGCAACTGAGGCTCCAATGTTATGGAATTTGACTATGGCTGCCCAGATTGCAATTGGCAGAGTCAGGGTTCAGATCTAGATTTCCTGATGCCAAGTCCTGTCAGACTTTAGGAAACTGGGGTTACACGACTGTGAGTCTGAGGGGAAAACTTGGTGATATTATCCCCTGTCACTGGTTGTGGGTAACAGGCCCAGATGCTGAGCTCCTAGCTCTTGGCCTCAAACCATGGAATTTTCGACTAAGGAAAAGGAGGTGGGCAATAGCTAAGGAGAAGACCCTTAAACCTCCTCCAGTCTGTTCCAGTACTAAGATAAGACCTTGCACCATGTACACCTGGTTACCCCTGGCTGTCCTGGAGGGACAGGAGTTAAATAGACCAAGTTTACCCTATCTTGGCAACCAAGTTAGCCATCTCTTCCTCACATTAAGAATATCAGGGTCACAGACCTTCTGATCCCAGAGATCCTTTGCCCCAGCCTTTGACCTTCACCTCCTCCTTCAAGGTTTTCCAACTGCCCCACCTGCCTGTCTGATTGATCCTTCCACCCCACTCTAATCATTCTAGCATCTACCTAAGGTGCAGTGAAAAGAACACTCAGAATCAGAAATCTTGAGTGTCTCTAACATATTTGCCACTTAGGAGTTTGGTGACCTAGGACAAGTCTCTTGATTTCAGGGTCCTTTCTAAAACAGGGCTAAGACCGCCTTCCTTGAAGGGTTGTCATGAGGAAAAGCTGTTACATGGATTAATGTGAATTACTTTAATGCTGAGTTTTCTTGCACTTTGGTTTACATTTGTCTCTCTCTGCCTGTGTTGAGTGCGTGCATGTGTGTGTGTGTGTGTGTATGTGTGTGTTTTCTTTCTTTTGGTCTTTTATGCATCAGATTAGGAGCTCCCCTAGTGCAAGAACCCTCTCTCCTCCTTGCTCTAGACCCATTCACTCCTCCCTTCTCCCCCCAGAGTGTTTGGTATAAACCTGCATTTGTTCATATTGTCTCCCCATTCGAGTGTAAGCTCCATGAGGGCAAAGCCTGTTTTGCTTTCATCTTTACATCCTCAGCACCTAACATGGCATCAGGCACATAGTTGGAATGCTTCATTTATTCATCATTCTAGGCCAGAGTTCCAAATGTCTATGAGAACTCCGACCTTGTTTAGAGTAGCAGATCTAGCCTCTAAAACACAGGGTAAGGACAGGAAAAACTGGGGCTAAGGGCTTTTCCATGTAGCTTGACTTATTCAGACCCTTCCTTTGTACAATTAGAAATCCAAAAGACCTAAGTTTAAATCCTGTCCTAGATACCACTTATAATCCAGAATAAGTCTCAGGAACCTTTTAGCCTCAGTTTTCTCATCTTTAAAATGGAGATAATAATAGCACCTACCTTACTGGGTCTTTGTGAGGATCAATTAGGTTAACAAAACTATTTTGCAAACTATATAAATGCTAGTTATTATCATTGCCTCAGAGCTGAGGAGCTAGGGGGAGAACCTGGCAGAAAGAATGACATGGCTATAGAAGGAAGGTTCAAACAGATGGAAATATTTTCCAGTGTACCCAAAAACAGAAGCCAAGAGATGGGAATACAAGATTAGGGAGTCTGGAGTCAGACTGTAGATCAGGAATCCGAGCCTGCTCCCAGAGGGCAATAGGGAGTAGGAGATTTTCTTGGCCTGTTCCAAAGAGATTGCCACCCAAGACCCCAACCCAGGAAGCCAAGCAGTAGGGCAGGCTGCTTCCCCCACTTTTGGACAAGGCTCCAAAGAACCTGTCATCCCTCCCACAGGCTCCTTGCCTTGGAGGAGGTGGGGGGCAGAGCTGTCTAGGGACTCAGGCTATGAAGTGGGGAGATCAACATTCTGAACAAAGGGGGGGACAAGGATTGGGTGATCGAAGGGGGATATGAGGGAGGAGTGTTTGAGGAATGAAAGCATCTCCACCCCATGGGGAAAAGAAGGAGCCGCCCAAACGCGGTAGCCTCCACCCTGTGGCCCCCATGACATTGGGCTCCTGTTCCCATCACACCCAGAGCCCAGAGCTGTAAAACTTGCTTTTATGGTCTCTGTGGGGGTAGCTGTTTCGCTACAGGTGGGCGGAGTGAGCATCTTTGTCTGTGGATCTGTGTTTGTGTGTCTGTGTGGCTCCTTAGGTGGGCTGGCATGCATATCTGTGTTTCCGTATGTTCTCTGCATTTCTGGACACCTCTACATGGCTTTCTATGTGCTTTTTCATTGTCCTTCCTTCATCAGCACCCAGCACAGTGCCACACACATAGTAATGGTTAAGAAAAGCTTGTGGGATGAATAGATAGTGTAAATAATGTGGGGGGCTCCCTCCCCCAGTGGCACTCAGATGTCACTTCAGGCCAAGGTTCAGGATTGGGGACACCAATTCTGCCCCCACCCTTCACTCCCAGTTAGGCAATGGTGAAATCAACCTTAAACAAAGGATTAGGGGGTCTGTGTACCAAGCAGTTCAAGGAGCTACATCAACTGGGTCCCTTTGCCTTGCAAGGGCAGAGTGCCCTAACCCTTGATCTCAGGCACCCAGCTATTGCCAACCACTCTGCAACAGGTCCTTGGGGAATACCAAGGGAGCTTGAGGCAGAAAAAACAGAAAATGCAGCCAAATGCACTGAGGAGACCAGAGGGCCCAGACCGAGGAAAGGAAGGAGGGGAAGTCAGGGTCATCAGAGAAGGGGTAGTTTGGAAGAAGGACTTGTGATCATGAGCAGCTAGCAAGCTATCAGTTCTTCATAACTGGCCCCATGGAGAGACACCACCCCCCCCCCCAACCTTTCAAGGGGTCACTTTCAGAGAGATCAAGGGAGGGTAGAGGCATGGGAAAGAGAAAACTCCAGAGAGCCTGAGGTTGGGGTAGGAGGGGTGGGAGGGGCAGGGATCTGGCCAGAGAGCAAGGTGGCAGTTGGTGATTGGTTGGGCCCAGCTCTCTCCCACGATCCCTGGGGCCCAGGGCGGCTCCTGCTTTCCTCCCTGTATGACTCACCCCCTCCCTCCCTTGGAGCTGGATGGGTGCCCAGGCCTCTCACCCCACCCAGGGAACCCCGCCCACCAAGCTGGGACATCCTGACTCAGCAGAGGGGAGCCAGGGCCTGCCCAAAGCCCAGGCCTGGGACAGAAGCTTCTCCAGAAGACACCTGGATTCCCAGGCTAAGGGGAAAAGGTGCCAGGCATGAAAAATAGGGGTGGGGGGAGAAGGGAAGTCTCTGGCCCCTCTAAAGCAGTAACCTAAGCCTTTTATATATAACAACATTTTGTGTGTGTCCTGGACCCCTTTGACAGATATAGGTGAAAGCCTTCTCAGTGTCATGTTTTTAATCATATAAAATAAAATACAGCACAAGGACTACAAAGGAGAGTACAGTACAAAGGAAACCAGTTCTGTTAAAATACAGATATCAGAATAGTAAAAGAAAAAAAGTTTATGTATCCAGGTTAAGATCCCCCTAC
The DNA here is from genome assembly GCA_028646515.1 of Pseudochirops corinnae. NCBI lineage: Eukaryota > Metazoa > Chordata > Mammalia > Diprotodontia > Pseudocheiridae > Pseudochirops > Pseudochirops corinnae. The sequence goes on from CM053585.1 coordinate 361,588,147, forward strand.
TTTAAAGTCATCTGGGTTCAGGGGGTTCTGTTTGCTTATGACTCTCAGAATAGGGACAGAGGAGAGAAGGAAGATACTGTTGAACCCCCAGATTCCTTTTCTAAATCATCTAACATCTACAATTCTGTGATGATTTTTCTCCTACATTGCCTTGATCTTAAATACAAAGTATATATAAGGCTATACAAAGTAACTCCAAGTGATTTCACTTTGTACAAGAAGAGAATAAATCCTCCCTCACCTTCCCACCACCCCACCACATCCCACTCTCCCACAGCACCCAAATGCTAAACTCAGAACTGGCCAGGCTGGGCCAGGAAGAGACACAGTGTGATCCAGGGGAACAAAAGGCTGAACCTGAAATCAAGAGAGACCCAAATTCATAACCTGGCTCTAATATCAGTCATCATTTTATTTCTCCCCAGACCCATCCCTCCTCCAAACATGGCTATTTCTGTTGGGGACCCCACTATGCCTGCAGTCATCCAAGTTCCCAACCTTGGACTCATCTGTGACTTCCCCTTCTCTCTCCTCCTCCCCCACCATGTTTCCATCTGCTTGTCTTGTCAATCCTACTTCTTCTGCCTTCTCTCCACTCAGTCTCTACCTTAGTCCAAGCCCCAACCTCACCTCCACTGGATTGTTGCAATAGCCTCTTGCCTGACCTCCTTGCCTCCAGTCTCTCCACCTCTTTAATCTGGCTTCCACAGAACTGCCAAACTTTTTCTAAAACACAGATCTGACCATGGCGTTCTCCTACTCCAAAATCCTCACTGGTTCCCTGTAGCCCTTAGGATAAAATACAAACACAGCTAGCATTGAATGCTGCCACAATCCACATCCCACTGGCCTTTCCAGTCTTATTCCACATTACTCCTCTCCGTGTAGTCATTCGTTCCAATCTAAATGATCTGCTATCCTTTCCCTAATGCAGGATGGTTTGTCTTCTGCCCCTTGGCCCTTGCATTCTCTCCCAATGCCAAGTGAAAGAATCCCCAGCTTTTTCCAGAGAACGGCTCAAGTACCACTTCCTATAGGCCCCTTCCAGTTTCCTCCATGGTTTATGCCTTCTTCCTCTTGAAATCCCTTTGTGCTGGTATATACGTTGTATTTACTTATCTGTGGACCAGTGGTCTCCCTCTTCCCCCCACCCACCTACTGAGAATGTAAACTCTCCAGCTCAGGTAACTCCTTCATTTGAGGTTCTGTATGCCCAGAATCTAGCACTTAGTAGGTATTTAATAAATGATTGTTGAATTGACTTGAATCTATAAAATGGCCCTAGGGGACTTTGTCAGGATCCACTGAAATAACGTGTGTAAAACTCTAGGAAAGGAGAAGACTGAGACCTAGGCCTGTGAACAGGAGAAGGAGAGCAATGCCAAAGGTCAGGTTGGAAGGTAGTGGTCAAACACCACAGGTGTCTCCTCTCAGATCATACTTTTACAGCCTCCCCTCATTCACATTTTAAGAAAACCCCTGATGGGGATGGCCCCCAACTCCATTAGATACAAATATACTGAAGGAAAGGAGGAAAGCAGAGGATATGACTGGTTTCCAGGACTACATTGTTCCCCACATTCTGAGAGAGGAGGCCCAGGGGATACAAGAGAGTGAGGTGGGGTGCCAAGAGAGGAGTGTCAGTAAAGCTGGACTGTCAGCAACTTGGTTTGGACAAGTTGGCTAAAATGGAGCCAAGACTACAGGAGGTATGAGTGGGGGGGTAGAGGGAGGGCACATTGTTTTTGAAGCATTACCCCAGCAACCGGACACTCACATCAGCCAAACATACAGTCACCCCAGGGGTAGATGGGCTTGTCCCATACAGGGGAGCACACACAATGGTTTTGTAGGATTATAGACTCATAGCAGGCACACTAGAATGGTGAGAATTTGAAAGGTACCTGGTATGTAGTAGGAACTTAATAAATGTTTGTTGACTTGAGTTGGAAGGAATGTAAGAGGTCTACCTAATTCTAATTGACATTTTACAGATGGGAAGAGTGAGATCAAAGTGATTGGCACATGAAACTACAGGAACTAGAAGAAGAAAAGGAGGGGGAGCGAGCATTTAAGTGCATACTATGTGATAAGCAACATTTTTTCTCAGAAGAAAATATATGAGGGAGGGAAGGTGAAGAAGGGGTGCATGATACCTGTATCCAAGTATGGAATATGGAAAAAGGATCGGATTTGTTTCATTTGACTCCAACATAGGATAACTAAACACACAGGGTGAAAATTTAGGAAGGCAAACTGTCTTACCACCACCACCACCCCAGTTAAGAACTTTCTAATGATCTGAGCTGCTCCCCAGGGGAATGGGCTATTTTGAGAGGAAAAGCTCTGTCACTGGAGGCTAGAGGACTTGACAGAGATGCTGGCATCCCCTTCAGCAATGGAACAATGTCCGAGATGGCAAGATCCTTGCACCAGGAAGGAAGTTGGACCAAGTGACCTGTTCCCAGGGTCCCTCAGCCCCAGTCCCAGTTGACACACCAATGCTCAATGATTCATAGTGGACTGGTAGAGTCCAGCATGCAGACATGATCACCATGGGACTGCCTTGCCTGGTAGGCTGGGCCCCTAGCAGAACACCAGACCTCATGGCACAGACTCTTCATTTGGGGCAGAGGTCACACAAAACCAGACAGGGAACAAGTAACACCATAGATCCCTCTGCAGGCACCATGCCTCTGGTGGTGCCTTTGGTCCTGGGCCCAACTTGCTGTCCCTCTACAACTTCTCCCTGGGCCTCAATTCCCTCATCTGTAAAATGAGGGGGTTGAAGTGGATTCTGGTTTCTAGGGCTTTGCTCCAGCTCTAACATTCTATGACTTCATACTAATTCCCACACCTACTATTCACACACAGGCCTTCATAAATCCATTCTACACACATGCACATTGTACATATACACGTCAAGAGGCCCTCAGCCTATCATGCATGCACACACAAAACCATCCATGTCTGAGGTCTTCCATCCAGCAGAGAGGCCCATAAGCACTCACACGCATGTACACAATCACACAACCACAAATGCAGACAGATATACAACCCCACACTCAAATTTACCAATACCAATCCACTCTCATGTGACAGCAATAATAAATGCAAACTTTGCCTCCCCCCTTAATTAACAAAGGGAAGTCCCTGATACATAGATACCCCACCCCATTCCTCCCAAACTCCTCTGCAAATAATCAAGCCTAACCTCTCCCCCACTCATAGGCCCAGAGCACAGGCTCTGCCTGCCCTGCCCCATCCTGCCCACTCTACTCTGCCCAGGCCTGTCTGGGCGGGTTCCTGACACCACTCTGCCACTCTCCTCCCCAGAGCCAGCTCAGCAGGCAGCCTGGGTGGAGGAGAGCTGGGCGGGCCGCTCTGAATGCCAGGCCTGCCACTCCAATAAGTCCCACCCGTCTCCCCCCATTCCCCAGGCCCTGCCACTTCAGCATTATGGGCCCCTCCCTAAGCCCCAGGGAGCTCCCACCTAAACCAAGGGAACCCAGCCAGCTTCTCTTTCAGTCTAGGCCAGCAGGGAATAAGGCAAAATGAACAGAGGGGCAGAGTCTAAGGGGACAGTAATGGCCTGAAACAGAACAGGAATGGGGGAGGGTCTGGAGGGGAAAAAATTCTTTTTTAAACTTGGGTAAAAGAACACAGGATAAGAGCAAGGGATACAGGAGACATCTGGAGGAGAAGCATGTTGGGTACACAGACTTCCCCCAAACCTCACCCACTCCTTCAACTCAACAAAATTATTTTTACATTTCTTACATTTATATTTCTTTCCTTTTTTGATCTCTTTTCCTCTGACAGAGTTGAGTGCCCCCTCAGACTGACCCACAGTTGAAAAGCAACTGCTTCAGAGTCTGGCTGTTATCATGCCCAGAATTGTTTCTGCCCTGGCCTTGCCCTCATCTCGGCCCCATTCCCCTCATGGGGTTCAAAATCATGGAGTCAAAAGGACCACCACAGCCCTAACTCCCTGAATGGGCAAGCTTGGCTCAAGCCTCTTATCTCTACCCCTTGAGGGGAGCAAATCACTTGACAGACCCCTCCACACAGACCCTCTGCTCCTGAGCTCAGCTCGCTACTCTTCCCCAAGAGCTTTAACTAGCTGGATTTCCCAAGGATGATTCACAATGGAGGGTCCAGAGAGAGAACACTAGCACTGAGGACATTCCCACCATGGGTGCAGTTGAACCAAGATGGGACCACTAGTCCCTCAGAGAATCCCAGCTCTCTTAGGGGTTGGGAGCAGAGACAGTCCCGAGAAACAAGTTTCACCTTTGCAGGGAATTGGGGGCAAATCTACCCTTAGTTTCAGTAGAATTTCAAAGCCAGGTTCTGGGATGGTAGTAACTGTGAGGAAGAAGCAGTAATTATACCCTCCTGGGGGAAATGCAAGCTCTAACATATGTTAGCACCACTGGGGCAGGGTGCCATCTGCCCTCTGCTTAGTTTCAGTTCTGCCAACAGGAACATGCCGCACTTCCCACTCTCCATTCAGTACCGGGTGATCAGACCTCCTGATCCATGGATCTAAAGCTGAAAGAGACCTAGAGATCATCTGGTCCACCTCCCTCATGTTACAATTGGGGAAACTGAGACCTAAAGAAATTAAATTGTTTTTCCAAGGTCACACAGAGGTAGGATTTTAACTCTGACTCCAAACTGAGTGTTCTGTACCATACTGTCTGACAAACCTACGCACCAAGGACGCAAGCAAACACCACCATCTCCCAGAAACACCATCAGGCTGATTCTTTTCACACAGCCATCCAAGCATTATCATTTACACAATTCCTGTTGCTCAAACTTAGCTATACCAACTTATACCTGTCACATGTCACATTTTTGTTCAATCATTTTTCATTTGTATCCAACTCTCTGTGACCCCATTTGGGGTTTTCTTGGCAAAGATACTGGAGTAGTTTACCATTTCCTTCTCCAGCTCATTTTGCAGATGGGGATATTGAGGCAAAGAGGGTTAAGTGACTTGCCCAGGGTCACATAGCTAGTAGGTGTCTGAGGCCAGATTTGAACTCAGGAAGAGGAGTCTTCCTGACTCTAGGCCCCAGTGCTCTATCTGCTGCACCACCCTGCTGCTTCACACACATCACATAAGATATGAATATAGGAATAATTAAAAATACTAGATCTGGCTCCCAACCAGACATGGACTTTGCCCAACTGATCCCCCATCAGGGGCAGACTCCAGCATCGTGCCCCAGCCGACAAGTTAGAGATCCAGAATAGACATTGCTCCAAACTCTCAGGTTAGGCAGACTTCCCATTGCCTCAAGGGGAGAAGCAAGACCTTGAGCCTCTCCAGGTTGTGGTGCCCCTGGCAGGGGTAAGATTGGATTTAGATGGGGGTGGGGGGAGAGCATGTAAACACAATAAAGAGCAAGGGTCACAAGCACGCGTGGGGGTATGTGTGCATGTGTGCCACACACACAGAATAGGCATTGCCTTCAGGGAAAGAAAAGCACTTTTACCTCCCCCTAGGGGGCACAGGTTTTGGTGGGATTAAGAGACCTGGCAAAAGGAGACATCTTGTGCATAGATGGACCAGAGAAATAAGTAAGACTTCACAACCTGACAGGGCCAGACTGGGCCCAGAGAAGGCAAAGAGTCCGCCGAGGTTAGCATAGGCAGGGATATGCTGGAGCCAGATCTAACCAGCTTGCAAGAGTCGATTGTTAAATTTTCAATGTGAGCATTTGCACCTCAGAAATCTGCAATTGCTATAAATCAGGGCTTAATTTGTTTTGTTGACTATCTAGACTTAAGAAAGTGTTAATCATGTAGGTTTGATTTAAAAGTATATGCTCAAGCACCTCCCTGTAAGATCTGTAAGGATTGCTTGAGCTCAGCTACAGTGCCGGAGAAGGCTCAGGAAATGAAGTCATCACCAGACTGAGGGCCTGTTAGGTTAACAATGACAACAACAACAATTGCCCATCTGAGCCTCTCAACACCCATGGGCATGAGTTCTGTGAAGGCACAGAAGATTAGGGGCCATGAGATGGCATGGGCATCAGGGCCAGCTGGTCCCAGCATTGGACTTAGGAGCCCCATTCTTTCCATCACATAAGCTAGCTGGAGGAGTTGGGTGCAGCCAGGGTGCCTGCCCAGCCCAGCCCTCTGGAAGGGCCTAGGCCAAGGAACAGGCAAACACAGGTAATGGACCAGGACCCTGGGGTCCCTAGAGGAAGAAAAGAACTCTTTCAGACAGACAGACAGGCAGGCAGATAAAGAGCCCAACTCAGGCCCTGCTAAAGTCCAGCTCTCCTCCAGCCCTGAATGTGCATGGTTGTGTGTGTTTTATGCATATATATATATATATATCAGCTTTCATCAATATCTATGTCTATGTATTAGTGCATGTGTCCCTACATGTGTCCAAGCTGTCTCTCTGGGTACCCCTCTCTGTAAGGAAAATGTCAGAGGGAATTCACAAAGGACAAGGAAAAGCCCAGCCCTAGGAGTGGCCCTTCCGGTGAGTCAGAGCCACAAGGCTGGACTCAGAGGTCCCTGGTCAGAGTATACTGTATAGAGATGCCCAGCTTAAGCTGGGAGGCAGAGAGAGAAAGGAGCAGGGAAAAGAGCCAGAAGGAGAGGATACTGTAGAGAGGCTAGAACTGGGGAATGGAAGGAAGGGACAGAAACAGGGGCTAGAAGACATTTGGGAAGAGGGCTGCAAGGTGCTGGAGAAGAGGACTCTGTTAGGAGAGGAGCCGAGGAGTACCCTGGAGGAGAGAGATGAGATAACAGAGCACTGGGGGAAGAGGGACAGAAGCTTGGTGATACTGAAGGATAGGATAGGGCTGGGGGAACTTGGGGGAGTGAAGCACACTGGGAAAAAAAAAAACACAAACAAGAGATGAAGGTACCAAGAGAGAGGGACAGGGGCTGAGAGTCAGTATGGAAGATAGGCAAGGACTGGGGGATGCTGAGGTAGAGTCTGGGAGGGAAGGGAAGGTAGGGGCTAATGGACACTGGTGGAAAGGGTGAGGCCAGAGACACTGAGGAAGAGAACAGGGAGTCACTAGGAAAATGAGTAAGGGATGGAGGACACTGTGGAGAGAGAGACACAGTGTCTGGGGGGCTTTGGGGAGTGGGGCAGAGGCGCATTAGGGAAAAGGACAAGAGATGAGGGGCCATTACGGGAAAGGGAAAGGGGCTGAGGGTGAGTAAGGAAGACAGCCAAGAACTGAGGGACACTGGGGAGAAAGGGGAGGAGACTGGATGGGAGGGTGTCCTGGGAAAGCAAAACAAAGGCTAAGGGGGCACTAGAATAGAGGGATGGGGGCTAGGAATATTGAGAAAGAAGGGCAAAAGATGGGATACTGAGGGAGAGGAACAGGGGCTGAGGGGACATTGGGAAAGAGGGGATAGTGGAGGAGAGGGATGGGGGAAAAGGGGACAAGAGATGAGGGGAGACTGAAGGAGATGGATAGGGAACTGAGGACACTTCAGGAAAGAGGCAAGCATTGGCGGAAAAGAACAAGAGATGAGAAGACACCAGAGGAGAGGGATAGGGTCAGAGAAACACTGGACGAAGAGACACAGGGAATGAAGGGGTACTGGGTAAGGACAGGGGACAAGGGTCTCTCCAGGAGGTGGATGGGGACTGAGGCATATTGGGAAAGAGGGGTTATACAGCCCACAAAATGGGGGCAGATCAGGGAGCGGATAATGGAGGAGGAAGGCAGAAGTTTGTGGGAGGCCACTAAGATAAAGGGTCGAAAAGAACACTCTGGGAAAGAGGCACTATGGAGAGGAGGGGGCCAGAGAACAAAAGGGCAGAGGAACAAGAGTTATGGGGAGACACTGGAGAGGACCAAGGCGAGGTCAAAAGGTCTTGGAGAGCATCAGCATTGGCTGCGTTGTCTCCATAGCAACAGAGATGCTACACATCTGGATGAACTGCATTGTACTATGCAAACAGCACCATTCAATTTAGGATTGTGGGAGCCCTTGCACTGATTAAGGAAGACTTTAGGGCACAGGGCTGCCTGGAAGGAGTCCCAAGAACAGCATCTGCATCTCTGCTCCTCTGCTACCCCCTAGTGGACAGGCAGTGCTGCTTAGCACTGTCAGATAGATGTAAATTTCTTCAAAGCCAAAGTCCCCTCCGTGATGTTGTCTTGATCCTGTAGCTGGAACCCAAACAATCGTGCTTCAAAGTCCCCATCCATGACCCTGTCTTGATCCTGTAGCTGGAACCCAAACAATTCTGCTTTGAAGTCCCCATCCATGACCTTGTCATGATCCTGTAGCTGGAACCCAAACAATCCTGCTTCAAAGTCCCCATCCATGACCTTGTCATGATCCTGTAGCTGAAACCCAAACAAACGTGCTTCAAAGTCGCCATCCATGACCTTGTCTTGATCTTGTAGTTGGAACCTAAACAATCCTGCTTCAAGGTCCCCATCCTTGACTCTATCTTGATCCTTAAGTTTAGTTGGAACTCAAAATATTGCCTGACTGACTAACACCAAAAGAGACTTGGATAGAGCCAACGCTTTGCAATCTAGGATTCTTTAGGTAATGTCATCCATTCTTCTTCTCTACCTCATGCCTTAACACACATCTTAGATTATCTTGGTCTTCAGTATCTCCAGAGTGAAAAGGAAGAAGTGGAATGAAATTTTGCAATCTCTCATTCCAGTTGGAAAGCCCTTCCTTGGGTAACAGTGAATAAAAGGATGAATACAAATGTTGGAATCAAGAGATTGCAATTTTTTATCTCAACTTTTATCTTTTTTATCTCACTTTTTATCTCAACTCCAAAGCCAATCATGTCACTATGGAGAAGTCATTGTTTTTGTTTCCTTATCTGCAAGATGGGATAATAATGCCACAATTCCTACCCTCGTAGTAAGAAACTTCAACACACAGGCTAATACTCATCCACTCTAATTTCCAAATGCCTCAGTCTACCCAACTATACTCATTAGAGTACTCTTCATGATCCAGTGACATGATCCTCCTTACTCTTCATCCAACAAGACATCACATCGTCTCAACTCCATGCCTTATCACTGACCATCCCCCATGACTGTAATGCTCTCCCTTCTCATCTCCAGTTTATATTTTTCCTGACTCCCTTCAGGACTCAGTTCAAATGCCACCTTCTAAAAGAGGCCAACCTCAGTCCCACCAACACCAAGACCCTTCTCTCTAAGATTACATTTCATTTACACTGTATATATCTTGTGTGCATGTGATTATTTGGATGTTTACTGCCCACTAGAATAAGAGCTCCTTGAGAGCTCTCTTCTTTGGGTCCCCAGTGCTTGGCATAGTGCCCGGCACATAGTAGTCACTTAATAAATAGCTGTTGGGGGGGCAGCTAGGTGGCGAAGTAAATAGAGTGCTGGCCCTGGAGTCAGGAGGACCTGAGTTCAAATCTGGCCTCAGACACTTAACACAGAACTAGCCGTGTGACCTTGGGCAAGTCACTTAAACCCAGTTGCCCTGCCTTCCCCCTTCCAAAAAATACATAGACAGATAGATAGACAGATAGATAGATAGATAGATGGATAGATAGATAAATGAGTGAATGAACAAATTAATTAATAAACAAAAATGAATGAATGGATAGATAGATAAATAAATAGCTGTTGACTCTCTCCCATCTCCTGTCTCAAAAGATAATCTTGAGGAAGGTGAAACCTCAAAATCACTATAATAATGGGGTGTTTTTCAGTTTTTTTCAGTTTCGTCTGACTCTTCATGATCCACTTGGGGTTTTCTTGGCATAGATCGCCATTTCCTTCCCCAGGTAATTTTACAGATGAGGAAACTGAGGCAAACAAGGTTAATTGACTTTCCCAGGGTCACATTTGAACTCAGGAAAGCTGGTCTTCCTGAATCCAGACCCAGCATTCCATGCACTGTGGCGCCACCTAGTGGCCACTTGTTATATGGTATCTCACATTAGACCAAAAACTATCTTTCCGTATCTTCTAAGGCAGGAACTGATTGCTATGAGACTGCAACCTACTTCTTACTCTAGTGAGTCCTGGGAGACAGGCTCAACAGATAGGTGGTCATGTTTTCAGAACTACTCCGTATGTTCCACTCCTTTGGGAAGGAGTTCAGCTCCCAAGAAGGGGGAGCAATTAGACTGTTCCCTATGGAGCCTTAGAGAAGGGTCTCTTCTTTCTTCAAGAGTCTTCAGTGGTTCTCAATTGTCTCTTGAATAAAGTATAAACTCCCAATCTTGTCGTTCAAGACCCTTCACAACATAGTTCCAACTTAGCTCTCTAGCCTTATCTCCTACTAGTACCTTTTATCTGATCTACAATCTACGCAAACTAGACAATTCTATCTCCATTCTTGTCTTGATCTCTGTTATTCTCTGTCATTCTCTCCTTCATTACTGCCATGGTTTCCCCTATCCCCATCTCCATTTGTTGGAGTCCCCCCTTTCTTCAAGGTCCAACTCACATCCTTCCTCTTCTCTGAAACCTTCCCTGATTTTGTATCTGCAGCCCTTAGGATAGTGTCTGGCACATAGTAGGCAATTTTTTAATTTAAATTTTATTTTTATCTTCAGTTCCACTTTCCAATCCCTCCCCCACTCATTGAGAAAGCAAAAAAGACAATACCTTTTATACATCTACAATCATGCAAAGCGTATTTCTGAATTGGTCATATTCCAAAAACAAAGCAAGAAAAATGAAGAAAGGGGGGGAAATATGCTTCAATCTGTACTCTGAGTCTATCAGTTTTATATCATGAGTCCTTCAGAGTTGTGGTGAATCACTGTATTAATCAGAGTACATAGCAGGCAATTAATGAACTTTTTTTTAAAGCAATTGCTTTGCAGTATGCTTACCATCTTGGGGTGGGAAGAAGGAGAGAGATGGAGAGAAAATTTGGAACTCAAAATCCTGTGGAAATGAATGTTGAAAATTTAAAATAAATAAACTTGGGGCAGCTAGGTGACACAGTGGATAGAGCACTGGCCCTGGAGTCAGGAGGATTTGAGTTCAAATCCAGCCTCAGACACTTGACACACTTACTTAGCTTTAACCTCAATTGCCCTACCCTCCCCCTCCAAAAAAAAAAAAGCAAAAAATAAAATAAAATAAATAAATTCTGAAGAAAAAAACAATCAATTTGATTAATTTGGAATCTAAAGACTGGGCTAAAAACCTGATTCTACTCTTTAGTACCTGTTTGACCTTGGACTCTTCTGCTCTTTGGAACTGTTTCCTTATCTGCAAAATGAGAAATTTAGACTAGATGACTCTATGACCCTTTTAAAATAATATTTTATGTTTTCCCCAGTTATATGCAAAGACAATTTTTAACATTCATTTTAAAAGTTTTTGATTTCCAAATTTTCTCTTCTGCTCTCTCATCTCCCCCCTCCTAAGACAGTAAACAATTTTATATAGGTTTCACATGTTCAATCATGCAAAACATATTACCATATTAGTCATGTTGCAAAAGAAGACACAGACCCAAGGTGGGGGGGGGGGGGGGAGAGGGGAACACCAAAAAATACAGAAAGTGAAAAATTGTATGTTTCAGTCTGCATTCAGACTCCATCAGTTCTTTCTCTGGAGGCAGATAGCATTTTTCATTTTGGAATTGTCAAAATCTATGACCCTTTAAGCAGATTTTTCTCCAAGATTCTTTCCAGTACTAAATTACTATGCTCCTACATAAGGGAATAGAGAGTAGCCCAGTTCATTCATGGAAACCTGAGAATTTGTCACCAAAGAGGCCACAAGGTGGCGCGGGAGTCCAGGTCAGCTTGTTAACTCTGGATGTGGCTACCCTGGGAGCAGTTGTCTCCAAACTCTACATTTCTGTCCCCTTTCTCAGAAGCTGACAGACTTCTAACACAAGGGGATAGAGGGGAGAGGAGGGAGGGGAGAGCTCCACTGGCTTCTTAGATTCAGGAAAATTGAAAGCAGAGCCTTGTTTATTTAAAGTTGTGGACTTTCCCACTTGGAGATTACCTCTGCAACCTTAAGCAAATCTCAGCCCCTGTGGGTCCCAGTTTCCTTTTCCCTAAAAATAAAGGAGTTGGACTAGATTATCTTTGCAGTCCCATTCTCAGCTGAGACAGCTAAGCTGCACAACGGACAGAGCCCAGGACTTGTAGTAAATCCTACCTCAGATGCTTGGCTGTGTGACCCCAGGAAAGCCATGTAACTCTCTGTGCCTCAGTTTCCTAAACTGTAAAACCTACCCTACAGGAGGTTGTTTTGAGGATGAAATGAGTTAACATACATAAAGCACTTTGCAAACATTAAATCACCATACAAATGTTTGCTATGGGCAAATTGGTGCCACAGTGGATTGAGTGCTGGGTCTGGAGTCAGGAAGACCTGAGTTCAAATCCAGTCTCAGACATTGACTAACAATATGACCCTGGGCAAATTACTCAACCCAGAGGTGGGGAACCTGAAGCCTTGAGGCCCCGTGTGGCCTTCTAGGTGCTCAAGTTCGGTCCTTTGACGGAATTCAAATTTCACAGAACAAATCCCTTTAATAAAAGGATTTGTTCTATAAAACATGGACTCAGTCAAAAGGCTGCACCCAAGGACCTAGAAGGTTATATTTGGCCTTGAAGTCACAGGTTCCCTATCTCTGACTTAACCTCTGCCTCAGTTTCCTCAATTGTAAAATGGGGAATCATAATAGTACCCACTTCCCAGTGCTGTTGTGAGGAGCAAATGAAACGATATTGTGTTCGGCACATAGTAAGCACTTAATAGAGGTTTCTTTCCTTCCAGCTCTAAACCTATCACAAGTTTAATTATCAATTCTATATTGATAATTCCCAAATCAATATAACTTGTTATTTTGATGTAGTCTCTCTATCGTATTTCAGTCCCTTATTGGCTCCCTATTAGACCTTTCTCTGTCATTCTGTCCCCCATTCTTGCCATGGTTTCTCCTATCCCCATCTCCATTTATTGGAGTCCCTACTTTCTTCAAGCCTAACTCACATCCTTTCTCTTCTCTAAAGCCTTATTAGCTTCATAGCTAATAGACCTTATTAGCTGCCTATTCAGCTCCCTATTAGACCTTTCAAACCGTATGCTTTTTTTTACATTTTTTTTTCCATTTTCACATCTCAAATTCAAGATGTCCAAAATAGAACTTTTTCATTTTCCCCAAAGACCCACACTCTTCCAAACTTCTCTCTTTCTAGTGAGGACACCATCATCTTTACAGTCACCCAAGTGTGCAACCTTCATGTTATCTTTAACTCTTCACTCTCCCTCCCCTGATATATCTAACCAATTGTCAGATCTTCTTGTTTTTACCTCCACAACATCTTACATCTGCTCCCTTCTTCGTATCCACATAGCTACCACCCTAGTTCAGACTTTCATCAGTCTCAAGTGGATTACTGCAACAATTGCTATCCCTACCTAAAGTCTCTCCCCTCTTCTCCATATGAAGTGATTTTCCTAAAGTGCTAGTCTTACTATGTCATTCCCCTACTCAACAATCTCCAGTGGCTCCCTATTACCTCAAGGGTAAAATATAAATTCTCTGTTTGGCATTTAAACTGTTAACCACCTGACCCTAATCTACTTTATAACTTTGTTACATATTACTCTTTTTCATGTGCTCCACAGACTAGTCCCTTACCATTCCTCATGTACAACATTCCATCTCTTCTTTCTCTGCACATTTGGGGGAAGTAGTCCTATGCCTGGAATCTCTTTTCATATGAAAAACCCACTTCATATTCAACAAATTTTCACCTGGGCCTCCCCCCCCACAAGAAAGGTTGGGACAGAAATAAAGAACCACAGGACATAAAGACTTGGTAGGCTAGAATGTGCCTAGGCACACAGGAGAGCCCCCAAGTTTCTGGTTCCAATGGCCTAGAAGGGAACTTCCACCAAGGTTTTAGAGGATCATGAGGATGGAGAGAAGAAGAAAAAAAGGAGGGATGACAAGCCACACTATTTTCCATACTTATCATGACAACCCCAGCAGGGAACACAACATGGGCGTTCTATTCTCTTGCAAATGAAAGCAGGGAAGATGGCGGCATAGCAGCAGCAACATATCGCAGCTCTCACAAAGCCACCCCAAAATACCCATGGAATAGGACTCTAAACCAATCCTAGAATTCCAAAACGCACACAAAGATACTTCCCACTAAAGTCAGCTCGGTTACGAGGAACCATATCAGCACTGTGAACCGAAACCAGCCTGGCCTGAAGCCACGCTGTGCCCCGGAGGTGGCTGGACGGGAGGAGCGGAGGAGCAGAGGAGCCTCTCTGGTGAGCGGATTAGCAGCAGCTGCGAGCAGCATTCAGAACTAGGTCAGTGGAGCTTGCGAAGTTGGGAGGGAGGAGCAGTCCAGCCGAAAGGCCTCCAGAG
>CM053585.1:361603034-361650529 GCA_028646515.1 Pseudochirops corinnae
GGTCTGATAGAGTAGAAAGGGAACTTGGGGCGGGGAGACTCCAATCACACAATTAAGTGTGATTGTGGATAAATGAACTCTCAGAGCCTCAGCTGCTCAATTTGTAAAAAAGGGAGACTTTTTATCGTGATTTTGTATCTCTAATTTGTAAAACAGGAACACAAGCTCTTATATAAACGAGCTATTTCTAGTCATTATTATTTGTTTTACATGATTACACACGTATTAACTACATCAGATTGCTTACTGTCTAAGGGAGCGGGAGGGAAGGGAAGGAGGGATAGAGTGTGGAATTCAAAACTTATGTAAAAAAATTGTTTGAACATGTAATTGGGGGAAAATAAAATATTATAAAATTATTCTTATTATTCATTCATAGAATGCTAAAACTGGAAAAGACCTTAGTGATGCCTGAGGACCCTCTCATTTTATTGTTGAGGAAACTGAGTCCTAGGGAAGAGAAGTGGCATACCACTTGGGAGGTGGCTTCTGCAGGGTAACTTTTGATGCTCATCAGGGTCTGGTGGGTCATTGAGAAGGGACAAACCCTTCCTAGAATCTCTTCCTTCAGGGGTGGCTAGGTGGTGCAGTGAATAGAGCACAGACCCTGGAGTCAGGAGGACCTGAGTTCAAATCCCAACTTCAGACACTTGATACTTATAGCTGGGTGACCTTGGAGTCACTTTCCCCAAATTACCCTGCCTTCCTCCCCTCCAAAAAGACCAAAAAACCCACAAACAAACATCATCTCATTTGATCCTCACAATCCTGGGAGGCAGTTGCTATTATTATTCTCCATTTTACAGACGAGGAAACTGAGGAAATAGAGGTTAAGTGACTTGCTCGATTAAATGACGGCTAGTAAAGTCTGAGGTAAGGAGTGAATGTAGATCATCCTGACTCCAAATTCAGGACTCTACAGCGCCACCTAGCCACCAACACGATGCCAAAAAGCGTGGATGATTTCGGCCCTGCTTTTAAACAGATTTATACTTGGTTAATTATGGCAATATAGCATAGTGGAAATACTTGGAGTCAGGAATGACCTTTGTTTAAATTTTGTCACTGGTGCATGCCGGCTGTGTGACTGTGGCCTGCAGCCCACGGAATCCTCATCTGTAAAATGGAAAAAATCGTTCCCATAGCAAATATAGCAATTCTACAGTTCCTGACTCCCAGAGCTCTTGGGAGGATCAACAGTATAACATATAAATTGCTTTGTATGCCTTAGAGCACTATAGAAGTGACTTGTTATTACATATATTCGGAAATAATAATATATGTAGATAGAAGAAATTACTTTGTTTATTTGTGGATGTGAAGATCCATTGCAACTGCTCCATGACCTCCTCCCCCACTCCGCACCCCATGGGTGTGGCATGACATAAAGTTACCTCCAACTCTGTTTAATGAGTCTGAATCTCTGAGTCATACGCGGCTTTGCCTTTCCTTTCTTTTCAGAATTATAGGAATGCCCTATAGGGGTCACTGTAAGCCAGGTTTCCCGGGGATCTGAACTCTCCGGCAGCAGGCAGATGGTACTCATCTGTGATGGATCCTTATTGCCACCCTAGGAGGACAGGGCAGCGTCTCCCTTACATTTCTTGCTTTGCCCTTCTGTTCTCATGGGGGCCTCTCAAGGGGAAAGGGGCAAAAGGATGGAGAAAAAATGGTTCAAAACGATCCCAGAAAAACACAAGATTCTGTGATCTGCCCCAGACCAGCTAGGATTGATTGTCTATAGAAGGACATATAAATGATGCCCGGCCATGGTTTATCCAGTGCTCTTTTTCTCGTTCTTTCCTTTCTGGTTCCCCCAACAGTTGATGAACCTTCCCTGTCTTTCTGAGAATCAGCCATCCCTTCCCCTGTTCCTGCCCCCACCCCAACTCTTTCCCATTCCTGGGGATTTGCCTCCTATCTTGGTGAGTGTGTGAGTGGGGGCATTCTCCTCCTGGGGGTGCTCGCTGCCAGCTTGGTGGAGGAGAGAGAGGCTCACACCCTCAGCCTCCTGTTGTCTCAGAAGTCACTGGAGCGCTCTTCTTTTCTCATTGGTAAGGGGAGTGTGTGTGCGTTTAGGGAAACCGGGGAACCAAACTCTGTGAGTGTCGATGCTTGTCTGAGCTTGTGTGGCAGGTGCTCTGAAGTTAAGACGGGGTTAGTTTTCTTGGCGGTGGCTGAGAGAAGCCTGGAGCGCTCTCATTCAGATTAGCATGGGGAGGTGGGGGAAATTGGATTGTGGAAGAACAAAACAGATGAGTAGGAAAGGAGAAAAGGGGCATACATCGAGACAGAGTTGGGGAGAGGCGGAATGTTCACTGAGCCCTGGGGGAGGTGAAGCTTTCTAAGAGGAGGGTGGCAGGGAAGGCTGGGAGGGTGGAGCTGGTTGTGTACTAGCTTTCTTCAAGTTTCAATCAATAGGACTGGTTCAAGGCTGGGTTAGAGGTGAGCCAGCGATTTTTCTTCCAGGAAATACTAACAGCTTTGT
Organism: Pseudochirops corinnae; assembly: GCA_028646515.1. Classification (NCBI taxonomy): domain Eukaryota; kingdom Metazoa; phylum Chordata; class Mammalia; order Diprotodontia; family Pseudocheiridae; genus Pseudochirops; species Pseudochirops corinnae. Next base: position 361,605,523 of record CM053585.1, read on the forward strand.
AGGCATCAGATCATTTTGAAGTGTCTCTTGGGTTAGCCTGAGATCTGTACAGCGCAGGGCTCAATATCTGATGGTACTAGGGTGCATGGTGGGAGGACATGCATACCTGTGATACACAACCACATAGGTACAGGTCTATGCTTACATGCCTATACCAACATACATCAACATTCATGCTACACATATTGCCACATATACAACACCACATAATCTCTGCTCCATGAGGCCAGAAGAGATGGTGTGTGTATGTGTGTGTGTGTGTGTGTGTGTGTGTGTGTGCTTTCTTTGTGTGACATTGTGGGGAGAAGAAGAGCATCGAGGGATTCTCCTCCCTTCCCCCTACTGTACCCAGCAGGCCAAGTGACTGGAGAACACACTTCCTAATACAGGTTTACAACAGTCCAGGTTTCTCTGTTGTTCTTATGGGGCAGTGGTGAAATTCTCCAGTAATTGAGTTTACTTGAATCTTTAAAATCGACACAAGCACAACTCAACTTTCAAGTTCCATGAAAAGGCGAGGCTAGGGTGTTGGGGAGTGTGTCCTCTCATTTCTGTGTTTTTCTACCCAGCAGTCCCTTCCTCCAAGGTCAAGGTCAGTTGATATATTGGACAGTCTGGCCCAGGTCAGGTTTGAAACCCCTAAAAGTTTAGGGAATGCTGGGAAAAGGATGGTCTACTACAGAGATCTTAATTTTCTAGTACAATTTTCTTTATGCATAGGAAAAACCCATTTTATTTGGTGTTTGTTAGTTTCAAAATAAAAATAAATTTGAAAAAGTCTACCCTCAGAAAGTGTTCTCCCTCCCCCATCCTCTCCCATATTGCTCTGTGGTCAATAAGTCATATCATTCCTCAGCCTCTGGATGGGTGAAAAGTAAGACAGAAATGAAGGAAACAAAGAAACTGGGGAGCTTCAAGGTTAGGGGTTCGAGGTGTAGATGTAAGTACAGTAGAGCATTTGAAGTCATTACTTCAGTGGGAAGGCCCTCACCCAAATTATTTACATTTATCAGTTACTCAATGACACTTTGGCAGCTAGATGGTGCAGTGGATAGATCTTCCTGAGTTCAAATTTGGCCTCAGACACTTGCTAGCTATGTGACCCTGGACAAGTCACTTCACCCTATTTGCCTCAGTTTCCTCATCTGTAGAATAAACTGGAGAAGCAAATGGCAAAGCTCTCCAGGATCTTTGCCAAGAAAACCCCAAATGCGGTCATGAAGAGTCAGATACGACTGAAATGAGTGAATAACAGCAATGATACTTCATTCCTGGATGGGGCTTCCAGGGTGAGACCAATGGTTTTCCTAGAACGAGCTAATCCCTTCCTCAGCTGCTGGAATAACTAGCTTCCTGCAGAGGGAGTCAAGAGAGGGAAAAACTCTGGCTCAGCAGGCTTCTTGGGAATATTCCCAGGCTGGGGAATGAATGTTGGGAGAATATCACTGGGTGCTGGCAAGCCCTTGGAAAAGAATCTGCGGAGGGGGATGTCAGAATCCCCCTTCCTGCTCCTTTCTGGCCTGTCTCATGCACTCCTGATATATGCCTCACTCCCCCAATAGACTGGGAGCTCTGGAGAGCTTGACTCTTCACCTGGGTATATCCCCACGCTCCAGTGCTCAGACAACACAGGGAATGGAGGGGTGGGTTTGCTGCTTGAATAAGATCAGATAACCACAGCTGATATTTATTATTGATAGCGTGAAGAATTTATGATTTCACTGTCTTGGTGAACTTCCCTCACTAATGGAAATGCTACAATCAGTCTAAATAAGGCCTTGTAGATAAGTCTGAACTTTGAGGTCCTTTCTAGCTCTGAATTTACACTCCTGTGGTCTCTCCATGTCATGATGATCAGTCAGAGGAAGACTAGTGGGTTTCAACACAGGCATAATCGATGAATACATTACCATCATAACTGTGGCAGCCATTAACGGTCTTTGGGGAGTTAGTTTAAATTGGGTGATTAACAGTAAAGGAGTGTGTTTACAAATTACAGTGTAAATGCTGGAGTGCTGCCTCAGGAGCTGTTTGTATCAGCTGAGCAATGTTCTAAGGTATGTCACGTCCATTCATCCTTTGATTTTCTTAAACTGAGTATGTGCCAATACAATAAAAAAAAAAGACTAAAAAAAAAACCTCAAACCCCTCCCCTCCAAAATTGGGTGATTCAGTTCTCTCTCTGTCTCTGACTCTGTGGTTTTCTGTTTCCTTTTTGTGCCCTTTTTCTGTCTCTCAGTCTACATCCTCTGATCCCATCTGTCAGTACCTCTATTGGATTCTCTTTGTCTCTCTCTGTCTTTTTCCTCCACTTTTTCTCTTAATCTAGCCTCCTTAAAGGTATCACAGGCTGGATACCTGTATTCTCAGCCCAACTCTGCTACTAACTAGCTGTATGACCCTAGACAGGTGGCTTTCTCACTCTGGGCCTCAGTTTCCTCATTTGTAAAAAGAGGGACCCAAATAGTAGGTAGTCTCTGAAGGCTCCTGGAAGGTTTAAAGTTTTCTTGTTTTACAAGTCTTTCAGAAATCATGACTCTCCCTCTCTTATTGTCTTCCCAGGCTCCAGAGATTCTATAGCTCCCACTCACCAGAAACTCTTTCACTGGTCGCTCCGGGGTTGTTGTTTTTTTGTTTGTTTTTCACTTGTGTTTGACTCTTTGTGACTCCATTTGGGGTTTTCTTGGTAAAGATTCTGAAGTGGTTTGCCATTTCTTCTTTCCCATTTCATTTTACAGATGAGGAAACTGAGGCAAACAAGGTTAAGACTTTTCCAGGGTCTCATAGCTAGTAAGTGACTCAGGTCTTCTTGACTCCAGGCCCAGCACTCTGTTCACTGTGCCAACCTAGTTGCCCTAATAATGAGGTGGAGGTGAGCTACAGGCAACGCATGCTTATGGGCACCCTGAAGTTGGGCTGAGCCAAAGTAACTGGAGCCACAGAAGGGTCCTGAGGCAGGGGGAAAATCTACATGAAAGCAGTACTTGAGGATAGTTACTTTATCTGTTGTGTGAAGGATGTAAGAGGGTAGACTGGAGGGACTGGGAAGAGGGAGAAAGGTGAAAATAAAGACCTTGGGGTCAGGCTGGTTGAGGACTGGAGAATCATCTTCACTGGGAATTGAGTGGTGAAGTGGGACCAGAGATTTCTGAGAGGTCTTTTCTAAGCAGAGATAACTGGTATTTTGCTTTTGTTTGCATATCCTTAGCATCTCTCTTTTTGGAAGATTAAAAAAAAAGATAAAAAATATTAAAAAATATTAAAAAAAATTAAAAAAAGAAAGAGAAAAGGAAAAGCCAGTTCTTGCCCTCACAGAGCTCACAGTCTAATGAGTGACACAATAAACAACAGATACTGTACATACAAACAAGCTCTATACAGAATAAATAGGAAATAATTGGCAGAGGAAAGTCAGTAGAATCAAGAGGAGTTGGGAAAGGCTTCCTGTAGAAGGGGGGATGTTGGGATTTAACGGAAGCCAGGGAAGTCAGTGGGAAGGAGAGCATTTCAGTTATGGGGACAGGCCAAGGAAATGCTGGTACCTGAGAGATGAAGTGTTTTGTTCAAGGAACAGCAAGGAGGTCAGTGTCCCTGTATGGAAGAGAATGTGTTGGAGGGCAAGGTGTAAGAAGACTGGAAAGGTAGGAGAGGGCTAGGTTAGGTAGGGCTTTGAATGCCAAACAGAAGATATTGTATGTGATCCTGGAGATGATAGGGAGCCACTGGAGTTCATTGAATGGGGGAGGGGGCGATATGATTGGACTTATACTTTAGGAAAATGACTTTGTTGACTGAATGGAGCACGGATTGAAGAGGGAAGAGATTTGAGGAAGGCAGAGCCAGCAGCAGGCTATTGCAATAGTCCAGGAGTGAGGTGTTGAGAGCCTGACATCAGAAATAAAAATAGCCTACATCTGGGGATATGTTGGTCCTCCTGTCCACATGAGTTTTCCTTCTCTACCCTTTACCTGGAGCCCTAATCTTTTGGCACATGCCCCATGTTCTCAAGCCTCCTGTTTGGCACAGGGCAGCCTGACTTTCGCGTTGCTTGACATGTCAAGTTACTTGAACAAAGGGCCAGGCTGACTCAGGAGGAAGGGAGAGAGATGGGGCAGCCTGGGCAACACCCTCATCTTGTGGGACAGAAACCAAAGTGACCCTTGGGACCAAGAGGAAGTAAACTGGTGTCATAGCAAGCTAGTCCATTCCAGTCAACAAGCCTACTACCTTAATTAACTGCCTACTAAGTGCCAGATGTTGTGTTAAGCACCAAGGATTCAAAGAAAGGTGAAAGAAACCCAGTCTCTATTCTCAAGGAGCTTAGCATTTACAATTATAATTAAATTAAAATTTAATAAGCAAACAGCTATATACAAAGAAGATACATGCAGGATAAACTGGGAATAATCAACAGAGGAGGGCATTAGCATCAAGGAGGATTGGGCAAGTGGGATTTTGGCTGGAACATGAGGGAGGCCAGGAGGCAGAGATGAGGAGGTGGAGTACTCCAGGCGTGGAGCACACCCACTGAAAATGTCCAGAGTCAAGAGATGGAGCGGTTTGTCTGAGGACCAGCCAGAAGGCCACTGTCACCGTATGTCAGAGTACATGGTGGTGGTGGGCAGCATAAGCTGTAAGAAGACTTGAAAGGTAGAAAGGGGCCAGGTTAGGAAGGGTTTTAAAAGTCAAACACTCCTCCCACCCCGGTGAATATGATGGTCTTCTCTGTCCCCTCTATTAACCCTCACTCCAATTTCTAACCTGGAGTGCTTGGTAATGGGGTCCTCATGCCCAGGAATTCAATTAATTCAATTCCACAAACTCTTATTAGCAAGATAAGGGTCAAGATCAGGGATGAGTCTAGACCTCAGGAAGAACTCCCAGCTTTTTGGGGGAATCAAGGTATTGGATGGTCCCTTTTCAACTCCGTATGATTCCATCTTCTCCTCTCCCATGACACTGTCCACAATGCCTTGTTCCATGTGCCACCACAGAGAAGCAGATAGAGGGCTACACCCAGGAAGGGATAGGAGATAGGCACTGGATTTAGACTTCATTAGTATAGGGAACTCTGAAGTGAGGAAACTCCAAATATCAGTGCAGATTCTTGGTACCTTCTCTGCAATTTATAGAGCTGCCTAGAACACTCAGAGGTTCACACTCAGGATCACACAGACAACATGTGTCAGATGCAAGGCTTGGCCCCAGGTCTTCCTGGCTTTCAGGCTTGCTCTCTATCCACTAAGCCACAATAACTGCTGGGTCTTCCAGGGTTCAAAGCCTACCTCCGAAGCAAACTCTCTGAATTTCAGTTTTCTCCTCTGTAAAATGGGATTATGATACCTGCAGTACTTACTTCTTAGGATTCTTTTGCAGTTTAAATGAGCTAGAGTATGCAAAGAGCTTTACATACCAGCCCCTAGCAGAGGGCCTTGTATACAGTGGGCACTTAGTAAATAAATACCTGTTGGATCAGATTGCATTGATGTTTGGAGTTTTGGTTTTTTTCCTCCTAGGTTAACCTTAGTCTCTGTGTCTGACTTCTCCTATCAGATTGGTAGCTGGATGAAGGCGGAGTTTGTACTCCCACCTCCCCCTGGATCCCATTAAAGAAGAGAAGCACAATTCCGAAAGACTCATGATGGAACATGCTATCCACATGCAGAGAAAGGACTATGGAGTCTGAATGCAGATCGCAGCACGCTATTTTTGCCTTTTTGTTGTTGTTTTTTCTTTCTCTTGGTTTTTCTCTTGTGTTCTGATTCTTTTTTCACAACATGATTAATGTAGAAATATGTTTAATATGATTGCCCGTGTATAGCCTATATCAGATGCTTGCCTTCTTGGGGAATGGAGATGGGAGGGAGAAAAAAGTTTGGAACTCGACATCTTAGAAAAGTGAATGTTGCAAACTTTATTTATGTGTAATTGGAAAAAATAAAATACTATGAAAAAGAAGAAGAAAAGAAGGGAAGCAGTGTTCTGTAGAAAGGAGTTGGTTAGGACGGGAAGAAAGGAGGTTGGGCAGACTGGCCAAGTGGGACAGAGAAGCAGGCATGGAGAAATCGGGCTAAATCACTTGCTGCTTTTACAATTCTTCAAGGTAATGTTGTATAGTGGTAAGAGTAGTGATTAATAATAACAACAACAACAACAACAGTAATGATAGTAAAATAATGTTTGTGCTCTTTCCAGGCCTATTAGAGCCAAGTACTTTCTAAATGACTTTAAAGCATTCCATACATAAACAAGACCTGATAGTCTTATCCATTCATGGGCCTCGAATTGCCTTTTTCCAGGAACGTGGGAACCATGACTCCCTAGAACTTTTCCCTAGAAATTGCCCCATCCTCTCGGCACCCACTGCAGCGCCGGGGACTTTGTCCTTAGTAACAGCCTTCGTAAATATTGGCAGAGTCGAGAGAAGTTGCTAGCAGCAGAATCTGGCCCACGCCATTGTCTGACTGGCTTGACTTGAACTGGTTCAGAGGTGAAGTGGATTGAAGGTTGTCTCTGTTTTTCTGTTTTAGGGCAGATAACTTGAGGCCTGAGTTTAACCTCTCAGGGTCTTTCCAGACTTGGTTCCCCATGTCCAAGGCTTCACTCCAAAGGGAAATGGGACCAAATGGAATGCTGATGCTCACAGAGACAGCTGAGGACAGTCTCACTTCTTGCCCCAGGCTGGCTCTCTTCTCTTTCCAACTTTTGCTCCAAATTCTTCTCCTTCAGGGAACTTCTCTCCCCACATGACTCTGTCACCTAGTTTTTCCTAAGTGGACTAATGAACCTTCTTTCTGTCAGTCCTTTCTCTTTGGGTCTTTCTTCTCTGGGTCTGTCTTGGGTATGGGCACATTACCTCCCCCTTTATATTAGAAGCTCCCTAAGAAAACAAGGACCACCTCACTTTTCTCTTCTGAGTGTCTCTTTAGGGGCTTGCTCAGGATGGAGGTCTGGGTGGAACAAGTCTTCTTTCCCCCAGCTTTCCCATTTGAACATAGGAAGTTATGACTGGTGCCCAGGGAGGGGGCTACACCCTGGACCACTCTTCAGGGAATGGACACTGGTACGACCCTGGGTTTGAACCTGGGCTTAGAACAGAGGAAGAAAAGAGAAGTAGCCCTAATCTCTTCTTCTTTCCTGCTTATTGGGTTAGTTTTAACTACAAGATGAGATAGGAATCTGGGAACAGCCACATGGAAGAATGTAGCTCCTCCCTACTTTCAGTGGTTTTGGGGGAAGTTTTCTACTAATCCAGAAAAACAAGGGGGATGGGGGGAGCATGCACTCAGGCCACTACTGGTGACACATACTTTCTGGCCTCTTCTCCTCCCTGCCTTCATGAAAACCAAGGGACCAACCAGGAGTTTGTGGTTGTATGTGTCTGGCAAGAGGCCAAAGCATGAGCATATCCTCAAGGAGCCAGAGTGAATGCTCTGTGGACTGGTCCACATTAAACTAGCTTTGATGGAAAAGAAAGAGACTTCAGTGGGACCGTTGGGGTCTTTGGAACCCCATCGTATTATCAACCCAATGCCCTTTTTATAAGATATATTACCTCCCTTGAGAAATGTTTTTATCTCATTTTCTATTTACATGCGATTTCCCCATGGTAGGATGTAAGCTTACTGAGGCCAGGGTCTATTTAGTTTTTAACCTGTGTATCCTCAGGACCTAGCTAGCACACAGTTCCTGGTACATAGTAGGCCATTAAATGCTTGCTCAATTGGATTTAGTTTAGAAAGCATTTCCTAGCTGAGAAATGCAGGGAGGTCATAGCATCACCTTTCTAGGGAGATCTTTAGGATGGGAAATTTCCATTTTTTTCTTGTTGGGATGAGGGAGGGAAATATGACTAAAAGTAGGGGGCTGTACAAAATCAGACAGTCAACAAACATTAATTAAGCATTCACTATGTGTCAGTCTAAGTGCTAAATTCTGGAGATACTTGGGATTTGCACTGTCTTGAAGGAAGCTATAGACTCCAGGAAATCAAGGTGAGGAAGGAGAAAACTCCAGGCAAGGAGAAGAACCAGTGAAATATTTGAGGAATAAGGATGGCTAGGTGGCGCAGTGAATAAAACACTGGTCCTGGGGTCAGAAGGACCTGAGTTCAAATTTGATCTCAGACACTTAACACTTACTAGCCATGTGACCTTGGGCAAGTCATTTAATACCAATTGCCCTGCCTTCCCCCTCCAAAAAAAAAAAAGAAATATTTGAGGAATAGCAAGAAATCTAGTGTTGCTATATCATAGAGTAGGAAGGAAATTATATATTTTTTAAGCACTTACTGTGTGCTAGGCACTTCACTAAGTGCTTTGTAAATATTATCTCATTTGATACACATAACAAAGGTGGGAAGAAGGTACTGTTTTATAGTTGAGGAAACTGAGGCAGACCAAGGTCTAGTAACTTGCCAGGGCCACCCAGCTAATAAGTGTTTGAAGCTATGTTTGAACTCAGGTCCATCCTGATTTCAGGCCCAGTGTTCTATCCACTATACCACTTAACTCTCTAGGAGATAAACAGCTCAGATGTAAGAGGACCAGAGAGATAGGAAGGGGTCAGGCTATGGAGGACATTAAAAACCAAAGAGAGGATTTTATTTTTTGATCCTGGAGGCAATAGGGAGTCATGGAGTTACTGGAGTAGGGAGTGTGTATGACATGGTCAGACCTGAACTTTAGGAAGCTCTGTGATATGTCAGAGGAAGATGGAATGGAACGGGGAAGAGACTTGAGGCAGGAAGACTTACCAGAAGGCTATGGACTTCTCCATCAGATAAGGCAGTAGAATCCTTGCCTACATAATTTGATTAAAGTCTGAGACAGAATTTATTTTTATTAAAAAAAATTTTATATATTCTGTAGTTCCTTTCCCTTCTCCAATAAACTTGTTATTATTTTTTAAACATTGAGTTGGAGGTTAGAGTGGGTGCAGTGGATAGAGCTCTTGGCCTAGAGTCAGGAAGACCCAAGTTCAGATCCCACCTCAGAATTACTAGTTGTGTGACCCTGGACAATGACTTTCTAAGCTTTGCATGTACTCTACTTTTTATGGAACCAAACATTACCTTTCTAAAGAAGTATGAACTATTCTCCTGGTACCAGTTTTTCAATTAGCAGCTTGTGAATTTCCCTGTCATTTTTGTCAAACCAATCTTGATGTTTGCAAGTGTTCTGGCCCAGGTGAGTAAATGCAGTGCTGTACACCAAATCTCTGAAAGCTACCCACTTCTTTTCTGCTTCACTGTTGCCAGTCATGTGTAGGCTCAGTTTTCCCTCCAAGTTAGCAACAAACTTCATGCTTAGAGAACAAATTGCCCATGCTTGAAGAAACTCTCTGATCTGTTGACATTACGTCCTGTAGTCATCTTGCCTTGGGGCTGCAGCTTTTGTTGAATGTGAATGTTTAACTTGGAGAGGATAAGTCTATGATTGGCCCAGCACTCTGTGCCACACATCACCTTTGTTACTTTCATATCCTTGTCTATCTCTTCTCCTTACAATGACATGGTGTATTAAATGTCAGTGTTTGTTGCAAGGGTGTTTTATTGCATTTAGGTAAATGGAAGTCAATGTGGGTGGTTAGAAGGTCATGAGATGCATGAGTCTTCAAAAATGAGTGACTGTTGTTATTATTTCCAACTCCATTCCTCTCAAAAACTCCCTGCCATGTATGATAGTCTGTGCCCACTCTGGCATTAAAGTCACAGAGAATTATAAGATTGTCTTCTTTTGTCACATTAATGATGAGGGTCTTCAAGTCATCATAAAAGTAATTTTTAAGAGTGTAAAAGGGTTGAGGCCGCTAGGTGGCAAGGTGGATAGAGCACAGACCCTGGAACCAGGAGGACCTGAGGTCAAATCCAGCCTCAGTAAGAAAAGAAAAAAAAAGAGTGGGCACCCTGAAAATCTCTGTTCTCTTGTACACACTAATCTTCTTAATGTTTAATGTTAATGTATATGTAGAGCCTATATCAGATTGTGTGCCATCTTGGGGAGGGGGAGAAAATTTAAATCTCAAAATCTTACAGAAGTGAATGTTGAAAACTAAAAATAAATAAATAAGTATATTATTAAAAAAGAGTGTAAAGGGTTCCAGAGAACAAAATATTTAAGAATCACTGCTCCAGATAACTCTCTAAGACTATAGATTGAAGACACTGATTGTGTTGATAGAGGGAGTTCCCTAAACCAATGAAATTACAGGTCAAGTCCCTATCCTATCGTGCCTCAGCTATGTGACCCTGGGCAAATCACATAACCTCTCTGTGCTCCATTTTCCTCACCTGTAAAATGGAGATAATAAATAAGAAAAGCATCTGCCTCACAGGGTCATTGTGAGGATATTTGCAAAACTTAAAGCACTTTGTAAATGTTAGCTAATTTGCCTGGGTACAGGAGAAGAATATACAGAGTGGTGGCAATAAGACTGGTGAAATCTTGAATCCATAGAAGCATCAAAGTACTAAGTTTCCAAGGGGAAGCCAGTGACGTATAGCTTGATTTCAGCAAGTTAGTTGTCAGATTATTTCATAATATCCTTAGGGAAAAGATAAGAGAAATTTAGGCTGGATGAGAGTACTTGGTGGACTGAGGTCTAGTTGAGCAAACTGTCCTCAATGTACACAGAATTCTGGAATCTCAGAGTTGGAAGGTGCCTCCGACTACCAAATCCAACCAATATCTGGCAATCAATATCTTTACAACATCTCAGACAAATGGTTATCCATCCATCCACCCATCCATCCTTCATTTGGGTATCTCTGGTGAGGAGAACTTGTCACATCTAAAAGCAGGGCATTGCATTCTGGGATAGTTCTACTCAGGGAGTTTTTTTTTTGCCCATCAGGACTAAATCTACCTCTCTGCAAATTCTGTTCATTGTTCCTACTTCTGTCCTCTAGGACCAAGCAAAATAAGTCAATCAGACACTTGAAGGCAGCTGTCATTGTCTCCCTAAGTCTTTTATTCTCTAGGCTAAACAGTTCTATTTCCTTCAACTGAAATTTATATGATATTGTCTTCAATGTCAATGCTTATCTTCACCAACTCTTCTTTGGTGTCTTTAATGAATTATCCTGAAGTATCGTGTATTGTAGTTGTCTATAATGTGTTTCTGTCTCAGGTCTCAGATAGACTGTAAAGTCCATGAGGGCAGGTGCTAGGTCTTTTTTTAAATTAATTTTTTCAATTGTTCAGCATTTCATTTTTCTCCTTACTTTTCCACCCACCACCAATGGAAAAAAGAGAAGAAAACAAAGCCCTTGTGACAAATATACATAGTTAAGAAAGTAAATTCCTGTATTGGTCACGTCCCAAAATGGATGCATCATTCTGCATATTTAGTACGTCTTCACTCTGTCAGGAAGTGTGAGTAACATTCTTTATCCTTGGTCCTCTAGAATCATGGTTGTTCATTGCATTAATCAGAGTTTTTAAGTCTTTCACAATTGCTCATTTTATGGTATTATTGTTATGTTACAAATTGTTCTTCTGTGCTGTTCATTTCACTCTATATCAATTCATATGCCTTCCCAGGTTTCTCTGAAATGGTCTCTTTCATCATTTCTTTCAATACTCAGTATTCCATTCCATTACTATACCATCATTTGGTCAAACATTCCTCAACTGGTAAATAAACTAAACCCCTTTAGTTTCTGGTTCTTTGACACTGGATCTTTTGGATTGGATCTTTTCCCTCTTTTTTGGTCTCTTTAGGGGTATCTGGTTAGTAGTGGTATTGTTAGGTATAAGGTTATCCATAGTTTAGTAACTTTTGGGGCAGAGTTCTAAATTGTTTTCCATAACAGCCAGACCCATTCATAATTCCTTCAACAGTGCATCAATGTGCCTGTTTTCCTGAAGCCCCTCCAACATTTGTCACTTTTTTGGGTCAACTTAGCCAATCTGATGGATGTGATGTGAAAACTCAGAATTGATTTAATTTTTATTTCTCTAGTTATTAGTGACTTGGAGCATTTAAAAATATGGCCATAGATAACTTGGATTTTTTTCTTGAGTACTGCTATTTTCATATCCTTTGACCATTTATCAATTGGAGTTAGCTTTTATTTTTGTAAATTGGTATCATTCTTTTAATATCTTGGAAATGATTTCTTTATCTGAGAAACTTGATGCACTGATTTTTTTCCCTATTAACGCTTTACATTTTAATCTTAACTGCATTAGATTTGTTTGTGCAAAAATTTTAAATTTTATGTAATAAAAATTGTTCATTTTATCTGTCATGGTCTCTGTTCCTTGTTTTGGTTGTGATTTCTTCCCTTGTCCATAGTTCTGAAAGGTAATTTCTTCCTTGTTCCTCTAATTTGTTTATGATATGACCTTTTATATTTAGGTCATGCTTTCTTCTGGAGTTTACTTGGTGTATGGTATAAGTTATTGGTCTAAACCCCATTTCTGCCAGACAGCTGTCTAGTTTTTCCCACAGATTTTCTTCTATAACTGGGACCTTTGGACTAGATCTTATTTAAATTTTGTACCTCTTTCAGGAGTTGTCCAATGAAAAACCAGTAGACACATTACTAGAGGAACTGAATCTTATTAATCTTGACATTTTCTCCATAAGTGAAACCAGAAGACAAAAGAAAGAAGAACTTAAATGGAAGAATGGCTTGGTTTTATTGTACATCCAATGATCACAAGAAATAGCATTTCATGGGAAAATTTGGCTGTCTTGTACTGTAGTGCTCATGGTATTTGCAAAAAATCCACCACAAATGGAGCATGTACTACATACATGAGAATAATGTGAGAAGGCTAGAAAATGTTGACTCCTGATTGCAGGAAGTAATAGAATGATTTTCAGAGGCAGGAAAATGGCATTATTAAAGTAGTGTTTTAGAAAAATTCACTTGTAACCTTAGAGAATCTGGAGGCAGCGAGACATTAGAAGGTTATTGTCTGAGCTAAAAAAGACCACAAATTGAGTCTTGATGGTGGGACTTGAAAGCATGAAAATGAGTATGATTGCCAATAGAAAGATACTTCTCATTTGAGCTGCACAATATAACCCAGTGAAGTAAATTCTACAAGTTTTATCATCCTCATTGTACAGATGCAGGAACTTGGGCTTAGAGAATTTAAGTGAGTTGGCCATGGACATAAAGCCAGTAAGTACGCAACTCTCTCCTTCAAGTCGGGCAGTCTTTATACCGCACAGCCTCTCAATGAACAAATGGAGTTTGGAGTCTGGAAGAATATTTTTTTCCATAGAGGTAGGGGAAAGACCCTGGGCTTGTGGTTTCAGTGGCACAGGGAACTCCTAGGTGAGAAAACAACTTATACCAGTGCAGGTTGACACCTCTACAGGAGGGCACTGAGAGTTAAGGTGATTTGCCCAGGGTCACACAGCCAGTGTGGAAGAGGCAGCCGGACTTGACCCAAAATTTTCCTGGCTTTAAGACCAGTCTCTCTCCACCTTACCAAATGTTATTTCTCTAGCTGTAAGCAGACATTTATAATTTTACTTTTTAGCTCTGAATTTAATGAACACTCTCACCCCACAATAAGACACTTCCATATATAGAATAAAATAGAAAGAGCATGATATATGAAATGGTGGGTCTTTATTCATACTGTTTGCTTTAAAAAAAAGTATTTAATAAATTCAACATGTTACTTTCAAAAAAAAAATCCACCGCAAAAATAATTATGCCTTATATATTAACGTCTTTTGTGGAGGCTGTTGAAGAAGTATTTGATAAGACCTTCCAAATTAAATCAATGCATACTTTGATGAATAACAGCTTAGCATTACAGGTAGAGGGCCCACCTCAGAATTGGGTTTAAATCCTGCCTTTGATACAGACAGACCATATGAGCCTTTCAATGTCCCAGACACGTCTCTAAGACATAAGTTGAAAAAGAGTTGCCCATTTGCATTGGTAGAAAGAGTTTTTTTCTCCATGTCTTCTCTACATAGGTGAAATCACAGGTCTGGTTCCCTCCTCTTCCCATCAGATTTTGATACTTTATGGTTTCAAGGCAAAGATGGGCACAGGTGAGGATGATGGGAAAAAAAGGTGGAAAATATAGTTCAGTAGTAAGGAATGAGAAAAATCAAAGATCTGTAGACTATATCCTTAACTCTATAAACTATGAGTAGTTTTTTAAAAGACAAGAATTGGAAGGTGTTAGGTATGTCAAAATGTGTTAGACAAAAATGTCACAAAAATGAAATTGATTTCATATTTTAACTAATTAGACATTATTCATTATGAATATAGGAGTTGTTTCTGACTCAGCATACAGTAGATAGTCAGACCACTAACTTGTTTGAGTAAGGACCAAAACTGATGAGAATGTATAAGAAAAAATTAAAAATGAGAAACAAAAAAATGAGCAAATCAAGCAAGTCTCACCTGGCCCAAACAAGTTAATGCTGATAAAAAATGAAATGTATGTGTGAAAATATAGTGACACTAATTATAATAATTTTATAGAGAAGTTTAAGTAATAAAAGTCAATGGTCATAATGAGGAGTTTCCCCCACAACTAAAATCTATCTTAGCCTGCAAACACCTGACTTACTTCTTAGGGGCAGAAATATATGGGTTGTTTTGGTTCAATTTTGTTTCAGTTGTTTCTGATTCTTTGCAACCACTTTTTTTTTTTTGGGTGGGTGGGGCAAAGATACTGGACTGGTTCGTCATTTCCTTCTCCTGCTCATTTTACAGATGACAAAACTGAGGCAAACAAGGTTGAGTGACTTGCCCAGGGTCATACAGCTAGTAAGTGTCTGAGGCCAGATTTAAACTCAGGAAGATGAGTCTTTTTGACTTTGAACTTGACATGAGCTCCAGGCCGTTGTGCCACCTAGCTGGCTTAGTAACCAAAGACAATTAATATAATGTGATAGAATATGGTATGATATGATATGATGTAATGTAATATAATGTAATATGATATAATATGATACGATATATAATGATATCACATAATATAATATATGATATAATGATATGATATAATGTAATATAGTATAATAGAAAATAGAATAAAATAAAATAAAATAATATAATATAACACAGCATAGTATAATATAATATAATTAATATAACATAAAATCTCATTTGTAAAATTTTTGAAGGATGACAGAAGGTGCTGCACTGGGAGTGAAATGGGATTAGGTGACCTTAAAGATTGCTTCCGAGTCCCAGATTCCCAGATCTACCCAACTATAATCCTCATTCAGGTTCGTAAAATGATTGATTTAGAGATGGGAGATGCCCAAGAAGTCATGTAGTCCAGCCTCTCACTTCTCCATTTCACAGACGACGGAATCGAGTCTCAAATGGTAAAATGAGCTGCTTAATGTTGCAGGCCTGAGATTTGGAAGGATAGCTAGCTCCTCTAATGCCTTGGGGGTCATTTTGGGGATGGGGCTAAGGGCATTCACCCCTGTCTCTGCTTACCCCATTGTCTTTTCATCTTCATTTCCTCCCTGAATGTCCTTAAGACTCTCTGGCCGTTGCCACAATAACTCAGCAGACCTTCTCTCCCTGGAACTTCCCTCAGTGTCTGGGGCTGGGATATCCCTTCATCATGCTGAACTTCCTTCTGTCTCATAGCGTGTTCTTTCAAAGAGCCTCCATTTTGGGGAGAGGCCCAAACCAGTCATGTTTATTCCCTTACTGGCTCTGTTCTCATTCTCTGGACTTCATCAACGTGCCTCCAAACACAAAGATTCTCCCTCTCCCTTGCAGGAAACTCTCCTGCTCCCTCTTCTCTCTCCCCTTCCAGATCTCTTTTTGTTTGTTATCTTTCCTTCTTAGATGTAGCCTCCTTGAGGGCAGGGACTTTCTCCTCTTTTTCTTATATTTTTGCCACCAGTATATATGATGAGCACTTAATGAGTGCATCTTGCCTAACTACCTGTTCTTTTTCTCTGACAACCCCAGATTTTTTAAGATGCTGAGAGGTTTAGAAAGAGATGTTCCCCTTGAGAACACTTCATTTCAATACCTGGGTGTGTCTTGCAGGCTGGGGTATTGTTTGGCCATTATAATATATTGGCATCAGTGGATTGACCCTTACATGCTAATGAAGTTGAAGGGAGACACCCTGTTCCCTGGAAGCTGAGGCTAAAGATACCTGGTCTGTGTGCAGGAAGAATGGTGATTGATGGATTGGGTGGTGGTGAGAGGAGGGACTTGGAATTCTTTTTTTCCCAGTTTCATTCCCAAACCCTGTTGTGTCATGTAGCCTGGATGACTTTCTAGCCTCTCCCTGCCTCCTTCTGACCCTCTCCTCCCACACCCCAATCTTGATGGCAAGGCTCATTTTCCTTTGCTCGGCAGGCTGCTGAGGAGTTTCTCACTTTCTGGAGCTGCTTGTCTTTGGCTGTCCACCCTGATAAGGCAAGCCTGCTCTTCTCCACACCTTATTTTTAACTACTTCTGAAGTTCACATAGGTTCTTCTGTTGCCCCTCCCCTTTCTGTACCCTCCCCTTTCCCATTCCTTTTCATTTCCCTTCTTTTTTCTCCTCCCCTTTCCCTTTTCTCTCTTTCCCCCTCCTCCTTGCCAGATGTCTTTTCTGATTCTCCATTCACCCCTGTCTCTGCTTACTCCATTCTCTTTTCATCTCATCTCACCCTTAACAGATGTCCTAAGTTGTCGGACTGCCCCTAGTTCTGTCTTGTTTCTCTGTCTGGGTGTCCTGGGTCCCCATTTCTGCTTTTAGGAAGAAAGTTCCCTGAGGTCAGCTCCCATGTTTCCTCTTTCCTCTGAATGACAGGGTTCTGCTCATGGCAAGACTGGGTCTTGGGCTGGGGAATGATTGACTCTAGGTGTGTTTTAGGACAGGTCAGTGTGAGGTGGTGGTGATGGGGAAGGGAGTGACAGACATAGTCAGGCCAAGATCATCCTGGTCCATCCTGCTCTCCCAGGCCCAGCCCGGTTGGTGGGGATAAAAGTCGCGTGCTGGAGCCCCAGGGCAGGAACTCACTCACCTCATCTGACTGTCTGTCTGAAGCCGCTGAGAGCATCTGTCCTGACCATGTCCTGTATGCCATTTGGTTCCCATGGGGGCTTCAGTGCCCGCTCTGCCTGCTCTGCCAGGGTGGGGAATTGGGGTAGGGGAGGCATCCGGGGAGCAAAGACAGCTGGTGGCTTCAGCAGCAGAAGCTTTTGTTCCATGGGAGAGGCCAGGGGCATCTCTGGCAGAGGAAGGAGAAACTGGGGATCAGGGGGCAGATTTGGATTGAAGTTTGGGCAGGGTGGGGTTGGGGCTGGCCTTTGTCCCCCAGGAGGCATCCAAGAGGTCACCATCGATAAGAATCTCCTGAGTCCTCTCAAGATTGAGATTGACCCTCAGTTCCAAACTGTCCGGACTCAGGAGACCCGGCAGATTAGAGCTCTCAACGACCAGTTTGCCTCCTTCATCGACAAGGTGAGGGTAATTACATCCAAACCTTTACAGCTGTATCTTCACCAGAGAGAGAGTTTCTGGTCCCAGGCTAAAAGATCTTTGAGGAGAGAGGGGTTCTGGTTTCTCTCCATGGCCATTCAATCATCTTTCAAAGTCAGAAAATACCCTCCTCACAAACCTAGCTGTCATGTCTCAGATTGTCCTTAAAAGCTATTGCATCTTGTTGAACATTTCAGGGCAGGGCTGCGAGGGGTTTGGTTAAACAGAGTTAGTCAATACTAGGCTAATGTGCTACTTCCATTAACCCTTCAGAAGACCCTAATATTCCCTGTAACTTGCCAAAGGAGGAGAAAGATCAAAATAGAGATTTGCTCTATTTAATTAAGCAAGGCATAGCTTCACTGGACTGACCAGTAACAGAATATAGCATCTAGAGGCCTTTGGAGTTCACCCGACCCCAGAAAGTGAATTGCCCTAGGACACTAAGCCAAGAAGTAGCAAGCTTCAGTCTTCTGACTACAGGGCTAGATCTCTCCCCTCTGTTGCCTGTTTTCCATTCTGAGGCTTTTTTGGAGGCCTATACACTTGACCTTGGAGAAATTTCAAGATCCTTCTGTTTGTGTACCAGGTTCGGTTTCTAGAACAGCAGAACAAAGTACTGGAGACCAAGTGGCGGCTTTTGCAGGACCAGAAGGAGGGAATGGGTGGCCATCTCCAAACCCTGGACCCCATCTTTGAGGACTATATAGCCAGGCTGAGGAGGCGACTAGAGCAGCTCCAGGGGGAACATGGAGCGCTGGCTTCAGAGCTGAAGACTTGTCAGGAGCAGGAGGAAGATTATAAAACCAAGTAGAAAAAAGCAACTTCCCCCTGCCCCCCAATCTTCTTTACCTGGGAGCACCAAGGAAATGAGCAGAAGGAAAGGGTCATAATAGGGCCTAGAAAACTTAGGGATCATCTGGCTCAACTTTCTGTTTTACAAAGGAAGACACTAGAGTTCAGAGAGTCAGGTTACTCACCCAAGATCATCTAGCTAGAAAGTAACCAAGTTAAGATTTGAACTCAGCTCACCTAGTTCTAGAGAAGCTAGGTGGTGCAGTGGATAGAATGCTGGGCCTAAAGTCGGGAAGACTCATCTTCCTGAGTTCAAATCTGGCCTCAGATACTTACTAGCCGTGTGACTCTGGGCAAGCCACTTAGCCCTGTTTGCCTCAGTTTCCTCGTCTGTAAAATGGCAAACCATTCCCATCTCTTTGCTGAGGAAACCCCCAAATGGGGTCATGGAGAATAGGATGTGACTGAAATGACCAAACAAGCAACAACTAGTTCTAAGATCTATGCCTTTCCCACAATACCTGACTGCCTCTCCCAATAGCTAGGTGAACTCCAGAAATTCCTGTTCAGCCACTGTGAGTCAGTGGAATTCAGATTCTGACCATTTGGTTGTCAGGATGGGAGGAGGAAGGGTCACTGTGGCATCCCTTAGCCTCCAGCTTCATTCATGGCCCTGCTAGAGTTTCAGCTCCCTGGCTAGACTTTCCTCTGAAAGGGGAACTGGGCAGACTGGACAAGAGGGGCTTGGATTTAACATGAGGAAACAGTTACTTCATGGGAAAGACAAGGGGGTTCGGAGGCTTCTGTTCTGTGGAGTTCAAATGGGAGTGGGGAGGAAGAGAGGATTGATTGTATCAGAACAGTCTAGTGTAGAGGCAGGGGAATGGATGGGATGACCTCTGTGGTACCTTGATCTGTTTCTTCTCATTTAAAAGGTATGAACAGGAGGCTCTCAAACGTCCCATAGCTGAGAATGACCTTGTGATTCTCAAGAAGGTGAGAATGACTCAGTGTTATTTCCTCTCCCTCTGATGATGATAATAATAAAAATAACAACTTACATTTCTCTTTTTTTGAAGGGAGGAAAGCAAGGCAATTGGGGTTAAGTGACTTGCCCAAGGTCATGCAGCTAGTAAGTGCCAAGTGTCTGAGGCTGGATTTGAACTCAGGTCCTCCTGACTCTAGAGCTGGTGCTCTATTCACTTGCACCACCTAGCTGCCTTAACAACTTACATTTCTGTAGTGCTTGCTGCGTGCTAGACATTGTGTTAAGCACTTTACAAATATTATTTCATTTGACCCTCACAACAACCCTGGGAGGTAGGTGCTATTATTGCGCCAGTTTTACAGATGAGGAAGCTGAGGCAGCAGAAGTTAAGTGATTTGCCCAGAGTCACACAGCTGTTACATGTCTGAGTTTTAATTTGAACTTGAGTGCTGCCTCTTAGGGAGTTCCCAGGCTACTGGGGGAACAGGACACATTGTCCTAGACATACACACTCACACATATACACATACACAGAACTAGGGGAGGCTGAAGAGGTGTATAGACATTAGTTCTTAGAAGATGAGGAGAGGAATTATCTAAGAAGAACTGGATGGTTCTTCAAAGAACACATCCAAAAAGGCTTCCTAGGGGATGGGAGTGTAAGTCATTGTCGTGAAAGAGGGGCACCCTGTGCCCAGCCTCAGTGTTTTCCTCTGTGGTTTGGCAAAGAGGATGAGGGAAGGTTTTGTAGACTGGGGATAGATCTGTAGTCTAGGACAGGAAAGAAAGGCTGGTGACCTAGCCAGCTAGAGAAAGGGACCTGGGCAGCAGTTAGCTGAGGTCTCTTGTCTCCATTTTTCCCTAGGACGTAGACGGCGTTTACATGAACAAGGTGGAACTACAAGGCAAGGTGGATTCTCTCCAAGAAACGATCAACTTTTTGAAACTTCTGTACCAGGAAGTGAGGACTGTGCCAAGTGTCTGCGGAAGGCCAGAGGAGGGGGCTGGGGGTGGCTAAAGGAGGGGGGGACTCAGGGTTTCTGTTTGCCATATTTCTGACTGGCCAGGAAGTGATGCGCCTGTTAAGCAAATCTGTACGTTATTACCCCGATCCAACATCCTCTATTGCTTCAGAACCCTCCCATCCAGTCTTTTCCCCAAGCCTCTGTCTCCTTGGCCCATTTTCCCCATCATTTGCTTATCCCTTTACAACCTTCCCCCTAGTCTTTCCTCGTCTTCCTCTAGAGTCTCCAGTAGGCTAGACCCTAGCCATGTCCCTTCTTTCCCCATCTCCTGCCTATTCCCGTGGAGGCTATCTCCCCATCTTGCATTCTTCTAGAGCCTGCCTCTCTGCACCTCCCTCTTCCCTTCAGTGCCCCTGCCCATTCTTTACTTTTCTGCCTTCCTTTCTTAGGATCTGGCTAGCCCCTCTCCTTCTCCCCTTGCCCCATTTCTCTCCCAGAGTCCCCTCCCAAGCCCTGTCCTGTTGCAGAAGTAGCTAGATGGGGCATTGGACCTGGAGTCCAAATCTGGTCACAGACATTAGCCATGTGACCCTGGGCAAGTCATTTAACCTTTTATCTTCCTCAGTTCCCTCAACTGTAAAAAGGGGATAATAATAGAATCTACTTCCCAGGATTTCAATGAGACTCAAACGAGATGTTTGTGAAGCACATAGCACAGTGTCTGGCTCTTAATAAATATTTCCTTCCTTCCCTCCCCCCTTCTATTGTCCTAGCTCGTAACCATCTTCTCCACTGTCCCCTAAGTTTTTGTTTCTTTTTATTTCTGTGCCATTTTCCTACAGTGGCCCTAGTCCTCTCTTCTCAATTTTTCCAGCAGCCTTTACCTTGCCCCTTGGGATCCTCACTCCTTTTCCTTGGGCTTTAATAACTAGTCTAACTTGACAACCTCTCCCTGCCCAGTTCCTCACTGGGTTCTGCCCTGCCCTACCCTCAATGGTGATTCTGAGCATCTAAGAGGTTTGTAGATATTAGTTCTGTTAGATTATTAGATCTATTAGATTAGATCTCTAAGATCCTATGAGCCTGGAGGCTCAAAAGCAATTGGGGTTCTGGAGTTCCTGGGATGGAGGGACCTGGGCTCAGAATAATACTATCTCTCTTATAGGAGATCAGTCAATTACAGACTCATACCAAAGACACATCAGTGGTTGTTTCCATGGACAATAATCGATACCTGGACCTGAGCAGCATCATTTCAGAGATCCGAGCCCAATATGAGATTATTACTCAGAGGAGCAAAGCAGAGGCTGAAGCCATGTACCAGACTAAGGTCTTTATCCTGGCATTGTCTGTTCTCCCATTCACTCTCAACAGTTCCTACCAAGGGGTCATCTGAACTGTCCCCCAGTCATCTGGTCTATGCTGTCAGGAAGGACTCTGGGAGTTTGGTTTCTGGATATATGTTATGTGATACCATTCTCCTACTGAGTGTTGTTGGGGAGGGGTAGGGTGCCGTTGTCCCCCTCCTGTCCAGGGATCATGATGAAGAGGGGAAACTGATGGTCTTCAGTGCCCCCTAAATGTCCTCCCATTGAGGAGACTCAATCTTTGAATGCACCTTTTTATATCTCCTGGAGGGGAGAATTGAAGTCTTAACCTAAATCCATTAATGGGCATCATGGGCATGGACACGGGGAGAAGTTGATGCAAAGGGGATCCAGGGTGCTTAGGGTCAAAGGTGACCTTTGGGGTCAACAAGGGGATGGGGGTCACTAGTGAGTGATAGTGTCCCTTCTGGCTCCCTTATTCAGTATCAGGAACTTCAAATGTCTGCCGAGAAACATGGTGAAAGCATAAGAGAGACCAAGATTCAAATTACTGAGCTGAATCAAGCAATTCAGAAACTTCAAAATCAGATTGACAATGTCAAGAAGCAGGTAGGTTCTTCTGGGCTCTCAACACTTTCCTTCTCTTTCAGGATCTCCTTCCAATTGCTGCCTTTTGTGTCCCTAAAACCTACTCTCCCCATCTCCTGTTTCTCTCCACATTGTCCCCCAAATGAGTGGACCTAACCTTCAATTAGTAATGAGTATAATCAGAGAAATTGAACTCTTTCCCTTGGTGTATTGGTTAGGAGTGGAGTTATGTGGCTAGGGAATCATGTCCTTATCTGTGCCCAAAGGAATATAAATTTCGATTGCTGAAACCTCCAAAATATCTTACGGTTTATGAGTTAGATTTCTTTTTTCTCCTCTCTACTTATTTATTCTATCTTAAAAAAATAAACTGGGACAAATAACTCATTTGCCCCATGTAGTTTCATTTATGATTTCTTGAAATATAGCATTGGAAAACCAGGTTTTAATAAAGCCCATTGGGATTCAAATGGAGTTTACTTGACCATGCCTTAAATCCAAAATCTTTGTCTCTCACTGTTTGGCTAATATTAGGTCCTAACCCAAATCTCATTTAGTAATTTTTAGGTTTTGATGGCTCAGAATGAGTGTAAATGGCAATTATTTCTATTTTGGCCAGAAACCCTGGGGGTCTTCCCCTCCTAGACTGATTTTTTTTTTACCAGGTAAAAGAGGTCATTTTTTAGTCTCATTTCTTACCTAGGCTTAATCATTGAATGGGTATCACTGAATGGACATAAGCTGAGACCTGGGAAAGACCTTACCTTAAAAAGCCCTTGATCTCACACTGCATCAGGGGCCATCTCCAGTCATCTTGTGCATTTAATTAATCAATCAAATATTTCTTGGGGATGGACTTCATGTTTTGTTCTGCTCTGACAATCTGATAATTCACCATAATCACAACTCACATTTCTATAGCAATTTATGATTTATAAAGTACATTCCTTACAACTCTTCGAGGTTTATGTTCTAGTCACCCCTACTTCAGAAGAAAACCAGGGGTCAGAGGGTTGAAGCCATGTGCCCAAGGTCACCTAGACAGAAAGTGACAGAATGGAGATTTGAACCTAAGGCCTCCAAAGATCAGTTCAATGCACTCAGTGTTCATTGTATTCCCTGAGGCCCCTTTCCTCCCTTATGGAGGAAAGGAGCTAGAAAGTTGTTGGGCTTGTCTCCTTGACAAAGAATGAGATAAAGGAGAGGAAATTAACTGAGGTCTCTGATCTTGGAATTCACTGCTCACATGAGGAAAGTGAAATTGGCACACACCGAATTTATCTTCAAGTCCACTGTGGGCTGAGGAAAGTCTCCTGTGATAGAGCTATTACAGCCCAATGCTTTTCCTCTCTCAGAATGCCACAATCCAGTCTGCCATCACTGATGCTGAACAACGTGGAGAACAGGCCCTCAAGGATGCCCAAGCCAAGATGGTGGACTTAGAGGGCGCTCTTAAGAAAGCTAAGCAAGACATGGCAAGCCTGCTCCGAGACTACCAGGAGCTGATAAGCACCAAGCTGGCCCTGGATGTGGAAATAGCCACCTACAGGAGACTACTGGAGGGCGAGGAGTGCAGGTGACTTCTGGGGCCCTGGGATGATCTAACAGCCATGCTGTATCTGATAGGGAAACTTCCAGTGAAATACTTACCCTCATGCCCTGGGTCATTTTGAGTCACTATCCAGACCTACCCCTCTTGGTAGGGATTCATAATCCCTCTTGATTATGAATTGGGACTGGGAATTCTGCTTGTCCTGTGGGTTGGTTGCCTTTAGAGACCTCAGAGCCCCCAAGGGATGGATACAGTGGATGCTGACTGAGTTTTTCTTCCTCTTCTCCTTTTCCCAACAGGATGTCTGGGGAATACATCGACAATGTCAGCATCTGTGAGTCCTGGTTGGCTTCTGGGAGGGGGTAGGTGGTTTGGTGTTGCTCTGGTCCTCCAAGGGAGGCAAAAAAGAAGTCCTAGTATTATTCATAGATACATCTTCCTTTGTAGCAGTGGTTGGTAGAGATACCACCAGCTCTGGAGGATGTGGGAATTCCGGGTTTGGCTGCTCCAGTGTTGTGGTTGGAGGCACCCACTTAGTGAAAGGCTCTGGTTCTGGCTCCATCTCTGCCTCTGGTTCCAGCTTCTCCAGATCCAGTTCAGGTTCTGTCACTGGCACCATCTTGAAGAAGACAACCATGTCATCTCTGAAGACCGTGACATACTGAATGGCAGGGTGTATCCCCAAAGACAAACCCAGACAAGAGTTCCACAATCCAGAGCTTTCCCTCCTTAACCAACTTGGTCCTTTTCATGTTTCCTCCAACACACATAGACTGAGACATTGATTAACCCTTTTTCTTTCTCACAAACAATAGAAGCTCACATTTGGATAGTTTCACTTTCCTCACAATGTCTCTATGAGTCATGTAGTACAAATACTGTTATACCTCTTTTAATGATGAGGAAAATGCTGATCAGAGATTTTACTGATTTACCTAAGGTCACATAACTACTGAAAGCCAGTACTATGATGAACTGTGCTCTTCTCAGTGGCTGCTTATGAGGGCAGAGAGAGCACTGGATTTGGAAGATTCGTGTTCAAATCCCAGCTCTGCCACTTACTAGATGTATGACCTTGGGCCTATCTTTTAACCTCCCTGGGCTTCAGCTTCATTATCTAAAACTGAAAGGGTTAGACTAGATAATGGTCCTAGTCCTTTCCGTCTCTAAATTCTATGATCCCACAACTTTAAATTCAAGGATTTGAGATTATGGAACAACAATAAATTTTATTTGTTTCCCACTCCTGAAAATCTGCTTGTTTTTTCCACCCAGAGAATTCTGAGGTCCTGGGGCAGGGAGGTATTGCTGCACAATGGAAAGTACCCTTACTCTGAAGACTAAGGTTCAAATCCAACTTTTGGCAGGTGTTACCTGTATGACCTTGGACAACTGGGTCATAGTTTTCTCATGTGTAAAGTAAAGAGGTTGTGAAATGATGTTGGAGGTCACTCCTAGTTCTAAATCTAGGTTCTCCTGAGTTTATCCCCCAGTCCTCAGCTTAGAGGTTCTTATTTATGTATTTATTTTCCTTGCCTGGGACTGTTTTCCTTCTTCCCTCAGTACTTCCCATTACATATCCAAATGTAGAGAAGACTTGACCTAGGTCACAATTCTTTCCTACTAGGTTAGTTTAAGCTAGTCCAGCCTTAAAAAATTACTACTTAGGCTCATACAGAATCTAGTCTAGACCCAATCATAGAAACAGAAAGGATAAGTGAGGAGAAACCATATGGTCCCACTGACAGACAGCTGATGGTACAATGGACAGAGTGGTGGGCCGGGAACCAAGAAGACCAGAGCTCAAATCCAGCTTCAGACACTTACTAGCTGCATGATCCTGAGCAAGTCATTTAATCTCTGTCTTAGTTTCCTCAACTGTAAAATGAAGATAATAAAAGAATCTACCTCCCAGGGTTGTTTTGAGGATCAAATGAGATAATAGTTGTAAAGCACTTAGCACAGTGCCTGGCACAGAGTAGGTACTATATAAATGGTTATTCCCTTCCTCTTCTCTTCCAAGGCTATCTCACTCAAAATGAGAACCTGAAAAGGCCTTAGCCTAAAGGGCCAGGGTCTCCCATTGCCTCTAGGGCCATCTCCAGTGGTCCTGATGAATACCTGGCCATTGGACCCAGATGGCTCTGGAGGAGAAAGTGAGGCTGGCGACCTTGCACAGTCCTCCCTCACTCAAATCCAAGTCAACTGCAAGTCGTGTCACCATTCCCTGATGCCATGGTCCTCTTCTAGAACAAAGGACAAGCACAATGCAACAACAACAACAACAACCAAGACTAAGATTAAAGAGAATTAGTTTCCTTTCTGATTTCCACTCCTCCCTCATTGTGCGACTTTGGAAGACATTGCTTTAGCAACCTGGGTCTCCACTTCTCTCCTTCTTTGAGGAGAAGTAGGGTCTGATCACTCTTGTAGGCCCCATTATCTCCTTGTCTGCCTCTGGCATCTGTCTTATAACTTTAAGCTGTTCTCTGCTAGGTCATTTTACTCAAATGGCCTTCTGGATGTCTTCCTTCCCTATTCTGAAACTTATAGCAGTATTATAGCCTCTTGTAACAAATTTATGCTCTTCAGCCAGGTGAAAGTTACCTCCATCTACTGTCCACATTTGATCTCATCTCACAGAAGTTGATCAGACAGACTCCTTACTTTGGCTATATCTTGATATCCTAACCAATATTCCTGCCCCACCTCCCTCTCTGATCCTTTATATTGAATCTTTGGGTGCTCTCTCTCTCTCTCTTTCTCTCTCTATCTCTCCTTTCTTCCCCCCCTCTCCTCTCTTCCTCCTCTCTTTTATTCCTCTTTCTCTCCTCTTTCTGTCTCTCCTTTTTTTCTCTCTCTCCTGTCTCTCCCTCCTCTCTCTTTTCTCTCTTTCCTTTCTCCTCTCTCCTCTTTCCTCTCTCTTCTCTCTTTTCACTTCCCTACTCATCAAATCTCAAATGCTTCTTCAGTTGTATTCCTCCCTTGTAACAAAGAAAAACAACAAAACCAACCAACAAAGCAACCACATTTGAAAGCATATGAGACACTCTTCACTAGTAGTCTTCTGCCTTTGTGTTTCATCTGTTTCTCCGGGATCAAGATTAGTCATTGACATTAATTGGAGTGCAGTTGTCTTTTTACTTACATTACTATAGTCACTGTGAGTATTGTTCTTGTGGTTTTGCATAATTTCATAAACATCTTCTCATTGTAGCCTATAAATAGAGTATCTTAAGCTAGGTTCACACAAAATGGATTAAATCTGGGGACTGGCCCAAGGAAGGTAATTTCCTTTCTTTGGCTCACTGCCCCAACCTGGAGATATTCTGGGAAAGACTCCCAGTATACTCAGCATTATAGCTTATTTCCAGATTCTTCAAATTGGCCATCAGGGTACCCAGCTCCAAAACAAACTCTCAAAGTAAAAAATGAACATTCAAAACAAGATAGTTCTCACTTTATCCTATAGAAAATGGGGAAGATCCAAAGAATTCCCAGGAGTACACAAATATAGAAAATATATACAATACATTAGTTCTCTACAAGAGTATGTTGGCAAACATCTAAGAATCAGGTTTCCTAAAAGGTACAAGTGATTTTAATCTGCATTATTAACATTTTATTAATCACTTTCTTATGTCTAAATAATTAGCAAAATGATAAATCAAGTCTTGATTTGTAGTGTTTGCTGATATCTAAAGTGTAACTACTCACACTTAAAATTTAACAATTGGCTCATGTTAGCCAGTTAAGAGCTGGCTCCAGCACACTCCTCCCTGAAAGATAGAACTTAGAGTTACCATCAGGGCAACTCTGGCATTCTAGTGATGCTCTCTTTCCCAAAGTTCTAAACATTCTCCCTAAGGCCTACCTTGTGATTTAGAATCCTTCTGGAAGGATGGATATGCTTTGGGGGCTGTGTATAAGCAATCCCTTTTTCAAGAGACCTTCACTGTCCTAGTAACTCACTGTATTTGTTCTCCAAGTAAGTAGGAACTATGTGTACTATCCTCTTTTTTTCTTCAGGGAGCATCAGGAAATACCCTTCTCTCTCTAGAATGTCCAATCTATAACATGAATTGAACTTTTGAACTTGGGCACTCTGGAATTTGGGATTGCTTGCAAAATATTATCTCCTTTTTGTGATTAGAGGACTCTGATACCAGAGGATCCCCTTTCTCCACAAATAAGGCAGGAATTCATGAATGTTATATATGACCTACTCTCTTGGATCAAGTTGGCATACTAACCAAGGTCACGTACTTCTGCTAGAAATCTAACAGTGACCTAGCTGTTACTGTCACTTGAGCTGGGAATGTTGACTCTCTGGATCTCTCCTCTTAGGCTGACTGCAAGCACATAACCACTTTTGCCATGTGTTTCTTCCACAAGTTGATGCCAACTGTTTCTGTTGGGGAGGAAAACGTAGTGGGGCACGGGTTCTCCTAACTGAAGTCCCAAGACTTAAGGTAAGCTGTAAGTCAATCCCCTCACACAAAGGAGAAATCAAACCATTTTGGATGAACGTTTTTTTACCCCGATGGATCCCTGTAGTACATAGGGCAACCCAAAATAGAATTCCCAGATAAAAGTTTTACCAATGGATCCTGGCAGTACATATGAAAATCCAAATATAAATCCTGGGGCAAGTTAGGATTCATGAGAAATCAGTGTTTTATCTTTTGGCAAAAATTAATTGATCGAACTTTCCCTTCTTAAAGGGAAAAGTTGGTATTTCTAAGTTGTGAAGCAACCTCCTTCCTAAGAACCTGGAATCTTTAAGGATCATCGCTCAGCTTTTTATATTTATTCCAAGCAAGGACAAACCACTGAGATCTGTAAACAAACAAACAAATAAAAAAATCACCTGCAACAAAGGGATTAGATACTTGGTACCTATTGGAAATCAACTCTTCACACACTAGATGAACCTCAAGATGTCACATGTGGCTCAGGGTCCCGAATTCCTCATCTTTACAATTTCTTATAACAATATTCCATTATACTAATTTGTTCATCCATTCTCCAATAAGAGTACTTTGTTTCCAGTTTTTGGTTCCCACAAATACTGCTGATATGAATAATCATTACATATGGGACCTTAATTTCTATCACTGACCTCCTTGGTGGTCTATGCCTAGAAATGGCATTTCTGGGTCAAAAAGCATGAATAATTTAGTGATTGATATACTCCCAAATTGTTTTTAGAATGGTTAAACCCAGTTCATAGCTCTATCAATAGTGCATCCATCCTCCCACAGCTACATCAACGTTGGTTTTTCTATTTTTTATTGTCTATCAATTTGCTGGACCTGGAGTGAAACCTCAGAATTGTTTTAATTTGTATCTTATTATCTTATTTGTATTTTTGATCATTGGAATTTTTTCTTTTGAAAACTGTGTCTTCATGTCCTCTGAGAGTTTGTCTCCTAGCTTCTCCATTCTTTCTCTCTAGGTCTCTCTCTTCCCTCCTACCTAGCTATATCAACCACACTTTCCATCCTTTGAGAATCTTTCCTTGACTAGGTCCACTGACTTATCCTTCATCATTCCAATACCCATGTGCAGAACTCTGAACAGATACTTTTAATTTTGTCTTCATCTATGTCCTGAAAATGTGCTTGAATACTGCAAGACTGGAAGTTCTCAAAGGTTTATCTAGGACACAGTAGCTGTGGGGGTAACAGTCAAAGTAAGGTAATGTTGATCAAAATATATGTATCCCTTGACTCACTTTTTAAAGAAGACTATTCACTGAATGGGTGTTGCCTCACTCAAAGGAAAAGACCTTAGCTTAAAGAAACCAAGATCCCCCCACTGTATCCTGGGCCATTTCTAGACATCTTGATCCATATCTGGCCACTGGACTCAGATGGCACTAGAGGAGAAAGTGAGGCTGGTAACTTTTCACAGCCCTCCCTCTCTTAAATCAAAGTCAACTGCAGGTCATGTCATCATCTCCCTGATGTCATGGTCCTCTTCAAGAATGAAGGACAAACTATATGTATTCAGGGAAGCTCCCTAGAAATAGGCTTCCCTGGCCATGCATGGTTTCCAATGGTGGTGGTGGTGGGGATCTTTTCCCAAATGAAGACAGAGAAATATTCTCCAAAAGTGATTCTAGATTCCTTGTGTTTGGGATTTGCCTCACAGTCCATGTGGCAATCTGAAAATACTTTAAATCCAAAACAATGATAAGCAGAGCTGTCAAACAATGCAGGACAAATGGGAGAAGCCTTCCCTTTCCTTTCTCATTATAATAGGACAGGATAATGGAAAGAACATTGAATCTTGAGTCTGAGGATCTGGTTTTAAATTCTGACTTTTGGCTATGAGTTATCTGTGGGACTTTAGAGAGGTTCAGAATGTCTCTGGTTTTCATTTCTCTCAGTAAAATAAGGGGATTTGGATTGCATGGTCCTAAAGACATTTATGTTATCTCCTTTCCTGCTACAAAAGAGCATGGGGCAGAAGCTATAGTTACTCCTCCCTTTCCATCTCCTCTCCCATTCTTTGGCCCCTGTGAACATGAGTCCAGAAATTCATTGTCCTTTCTGCTCTCAAGGTTCCTAGAAGGATTTTTGTGGGAATCTAGGACTGATTGTCTTTTCCCCACCATAAAACCTCTCCCCATCCCATTCTGGATCTCCCCATCTCCAGCTCTTCTTACGTTACATCCATCCACACACTTCATCTTGGGCTGCTGGAGGACAATACATCAACACCGTCCCCTCACTACTCTGGGGAGGTGTGCACCTCCCTTAGTCCCATGAGCTTCTTCTAGATTACTTAAGAGATTCCACAGGTCTGTTTCTTCAAGTTAGAAAGCTGTGCATCTCCCCTAGACTGTAAGCTCCCTGAGGGCAGGAATCTTGATTAAATATCACTTGATCTGTCATAGAGTCTATACATAAGCACACACTTCACAGTTACTGAATGAATAAGTGAATAAACAAGAATAATTGCAGTCTGTTTTCTGCTATCTTAGGTTCAGTGGGCAGGGAAAAGGATCAGCATTACGAATACCACAGACATGTAGAGCTAAGAAAAGGAACTGGACACTTCCCCCACCCCCCCCAAGGGATTGCAGCAAGAAGGGTCGAATGTAGATTCATACACCAGAAAGGAGTGAGGATGAAAGTTTGGAGAAGAAGAAAGGATGCATTTCTGTTTGGGCCAGGGTACCTAATCTGTCCTGCCCGGAGGCAGGGCGATGGATGCCATGACTCAGAAGGGCCAAGGACCAGGATGGGGACCAGAACAGGTGTCCCTGGGGTGGAACAGAATGTATATCTACAACCCCTCACTCTCTCCCACTCGTGCTTCTCCCACCCCAGATGAGTAACTCGGAAAGCTGACATCACTCTTTTTTTTCAGCACCCTGGGCCTTGTTTTGGAACTGAATCTCACTCAGCTGCTTTCCTGGCCACCTACACAGCTAAGGAGGTAGATAAGAGTGTCTGAGAAAGTGATTGGAGCCTCAGGGAAAGGAGAAGACAGGTCGACTGGAAGTGAAGGCTCACACCCCTGATAATCCTGGGCCAACTCCTTCCCCAAGGACTTCCTCACTGACAGCCCTTTTTATAGGTGGGGGAAGGTAGGGCTAGAAAAGCAGAGGGACTTCCTCTGGCATTTAGAAGGAACCTGGATTCTGGACTCAGGTCTCTCAGTTTCCAGACTCCAAAACCCCACAAGAGGAGGAAGATTATAACTTGTACATTTAAGAACTGAGTTTGTTTGGCTCAATTAAATTCAACAAATACTTATTAAACACTTACTATGTGGGGCAGCTAGGTGGCAGAATGAATAGAGGGCTGGATCTGGGGTCAGGAAGACTGGAGGTCAAATCTGGCCTCAGACACTTACTAGCTGTGTGACCCTGGGCAAGTTATTTCACCCTGTTTGCCTCAGTTTCCTCATCTGTAAGATGAGCTGGAGAAAGAAATGGCAAACCACTCCAGTAACTCTACCAAGAAAACCCCAAATGGGGTCACAAAATATTGAACATGACTGAATAACAACTGAACAACAATGTGCAAAGAACTGAGCAAAGTCTTGAGGAAAGAAAAATCCACAAAAACAGTCCCTGACTTCAAGGAATTAAAACTCCTAAATGAGAGGAAAAGACATAGATAATTTTAGAAAGGAGAGAGCACTAGCAATATGGGGGTATGTGTATGAGGGAGAGGAGAGAGAGAGAAGGAGAGAAAGGAAGAGCATGACAGGAGAGAGAAACAGGAGAGAGAAGGAGAGAGAGACTCTGAGAGAGAGAGAGAGAGAGAGAGAGAGAGAGAGAGAGAGAGGGAGAGGATAGAGAGAGAAAAGAAAAGGAGAGGGAAAGAGAGGAGAGAAAGGAAGAGCATAACAGGAGAGAGAGGGGAGAGAGAGAGGAGAGAGAGAGGGAGAGAGAGAAAGAGAGAGAGAGAGAGAGCAAGAGAGCATGGGGGGCTCCCAGAGGAGGTGGCTGAAGAGTTGAGCTTCAAAGGAAAGTACAGATTCTGAGTGGTGGAAGAAGGGCATTTTAGGTATTGTTTGAACACCTAAAGGCAGGTGATGGGACGCTAAATTAAGGGAACAACCAGTAATCCAGTCTGATTGAAATGTAGAATTTGTGAAACATCAGGCTAGTATAAAAACAAAATTGGAAAGGTAGGTCG
This sequence comes from Pseudochirops corinnae, assembly GCA_028646515.1. NCBI lineage: Eukaryota > Metazoa > Chordata > Mammalia > Diprotodontia > Pseudocheiridae > Pseudochirops > Pseudochirops corinnae. Next base: position 361,637,836 of record CM053585.1, read on the forward strand.
GAGTCAAATTATGGGGGCCTGAAACACTCAGGCTCAGGAGCGGTCTTTTATCCTAGAGGCAATTGGGAGTTACTGATAATTTTTGAGTAGGAGAGTCACCTGTTGGGACAGTGCCTTGCTGAGATTATTTTCACAGCTGAGCGGACAATGGGATATTTATCCCGTCATCACAATTCCTGCAGCTTGATCGGTGGGGACTCTGGGGAAGAAGATTCCACAATCTCCTTTGCTAGTACTTTGCTTTGTCTCACATGCTTTCATCTCTTTTTCTGGGCCTTGATTTCTTCTTTTGTAAAAGGAAAGGAGGTAGGCTAGATGATCCCCAAGATGTTCTGTAGCTCAAAGTTTTATGATCCTTTCAGAGAAAAGATAGTCTGCCAATTTCCCCGCTATCTCCCTCCAGTGAGTCAGTCAATCAATCAATGTGCATTTATTAAACAGGCGCTGTGCTAAGTCCTGGCCCAAAGAATCAATTATTACTATTATTTTTGGAGGCAGTGGGGTTGAGTGACTTGCCCAGGGTCACATAGTAAGTGTCTGAGGTCAGATTTGAACTCAAATCCTTCTGACTCTAGGGCTGGTGCCCTATCCACTGTGTCACTTAGCTGCCCCCAGGGACACAAAAAGAAGCCAAAAGATAATTCTTGCCCTCAATGAGTTAACAGTCTGATGGCTTGTGTGTATGAAAACAATTATGCATGAATAACATGCATATAAGATAAATTGGGGATAATTAGTGAAGAGAGGGCACTGGAATTAAGGGGCATCAGGGAAATCTTTTAGAAATTGGGATTTTTGACTGGGACTTGCAGAAAGTCAGGGAAGCCAGGATGTAGAGGTGAGAAGGAAGGGCATATCAGGTGTGAGGGACAGCTAGTGCAAATGTCTGGAGTCTGGAGACAGAGCATTAACAAGTAGGCTGGTGTCACTGGGGAAGAGGGTGTCAAATAAGGTGTAAGATGGCTAGAAAGCCTAGGAGGGAGTCAGGTTGTGAAGGGGTTTGTGTGCAAAGCAGAGGATTTCATATGTGAGGGCCACATAAGGAACAACTCCATCTCCTTCCTTGAGGCCTGCTTGTCTTTATTGGGGAAGATAAAACCCAGAGTAGTAGGAATCTCTTTTCCTGGAGAGAGCAGCGCTGAGATGTGGCGAGAAGAGCATTGGATTAGGATTCAAAAGCCTAGGGTTTCCATGATCTCTCTGTGAGATTTTGGGCAGATCTCTGGGCCAAAGTTTTTTTTTTTTTTAATCTGCAAAACAGAAGTTGGACACAGTGTTCCCTAAGGTCTTATGATCTACTGTAACAGTCTAATTCGTTAAGTTAAGGCAGGGTTTAACTCTAGTCTCCTAGAAGCAGAGGAATGGATGAAATGACCTCAAAAGGACCTTGCCAAGGGTCTGGGTTCATCAGAAAAAAGGGGGAGGAAAGCCACAATTTTCTTTCAATCTTTTGGATCTTATGATATTGATCCAACCCAGAACTGTTTAGGTGCTGTACCTGACCCCTACAGTGCAGGCCACTGGGATTTCCTAGATCCTTTATCCCCTCTGTACATTTTCATATGGTTCAATGCCTCATCTCCCATGGTTCCTCTGGATGGAGCAGGGGATCCTCATACATATGCCTGCCCTTTCTAGTCCTCAAGCTTCTCTTTCCTGAGACTCTTCCCTAGTCCTCTCCCTCAAAGCCCAACCCTTCTTCTCCCAGACTTTACTCTAGACCCCTCCTTCTAGGATGCTTTCCTGGGTGAAACCTGCCTCAACGTTTCTAGGGTCTGCCCTTCTTTGTCCATCTCTGACACCCTTATGTATGTTTTGTTTCTCTCCAGACTGGGAGTTTCCTGAAAACAGGGCCAATGTTTTCTTCTCCATCTGTACTATCTCCTGACTGTCCTGCCCCACCCCACCCCAACATCCAGGACACGTGGAAGGACAGGCTGACTGATATCCTCTGTATCATGATGCAATACATCGCATGCTGGACTTGGAATGAGGAAGACCTGGGTTCAAATCTCACCTTAGAAGCTTATTAACTAGGAGAAATCTTTCCTTTCTTAAGAGGAGAGTGTTTGGCCCTGGACAAGCCACTTAGTCTCTTTCTGCCTTATTTTCCTGATCTGTAAAATGGGAATAATTTTCCAGGACTGTTAAAATGATAAAATGAGATACTATTGGTAAAGAGCTTTTCAAATCCTAAAGTACTGTATAAATGCTACCAATTACTATTATAAATAGGCAGCTAGGTGGTACACTGGAGAGAGTGCCGGTCTAGAGTCAAGAAGACTCATCTCTGTGGGTTCAAATCTGGCTGCAGACATTTTCTAGCTTTGTGACCTTGGGCAAGTCACTTAACCCTGTTTGCCTCAGTTTCTTCATCTGTGAAATGAGCTGGAGAAGGAAATGGCGCAGGACTCCAGTATCTTTGCCAAGAAAACTCCAAATGGCACCATGAAGAGTCAGACATGAGTGAAAGAACTGAACAATAATAACAAATTGTTGTTATTATTACCCTCTAGTGCCCTGAAAAACAGAATTTCAGGACTGGGAGTGACCTTCATGGCCATGACTTCTTCACAGGAGTTTCTTCTACACTGTCTCAATAAATAGTCTCCACTGTTGGGGAATTCACTGTCTCCAAAGGCAGCCATTTGATTGGGAGGAGGGGTTGGAATAGAAGGTCTAGCAATAGTGGTGTGTGTGTGTGTGTGTGTGTGTGTGTGTGTGTGTGTGTGTGTGTGTAGAGAGGGAGAAAGAGGGAGAGAGGGAGAGAGAGGCAGAGACAGAGACAGAGAAAGACAGAGGGAGAGAGGGAGGGAGGGAGGAAGAGAGAGAGAGAGATAGAGAGAGAGAGAGAGAGAGAAAGAGAGAGAGAGACAGAGAGAGAGTCATTGAATTACTTTAAAAGATGCACATGAGAGAAGGAACCATAGACAAACAGAACAGTTTTGAAAGTAACATAAACTTCTTGTATGCTTTTAAAAAGCAAGTGGTATAAAATAGAGAACTCATATTTCCATATGCAAGCCTCTATCTGTGTTCTGCTGGGTATGTCTGTCTCTCTGTCTCTGTCTCCATCTCTCTCGGTGGCTAAGTTCAAAATACAAAACATTTACAAAAGAAGTTATTTCTTATGACAAGCTAAAATTTGTCCCATTGCTACTTTGACTCAACCCACTTAGTCCAGTTCAATTCCACAAACATTTAGGCACCTGCTGTGCATTAGGCCGGTTCTGAGCTAAGCTCTCTGTTGCTCCTGGTTGTGTGGTCTGGAGCTGAGAACAAATGTAATCCTTCTGAAAGACAAGGAATCAGACAATCCACAGGTGTGCATTCAGGACCTGCCACAATGCCAGGCACTTTGTCAGGTGCTGGAAGTACAAAGCAAGGACTAACGCTTCCTGTCCTCAAGGAGCTTCCATACAAACACTAGAAGGTGTTAGTCATGGTCCCCTTAGAGTCTGGATCTGACAGCAGAGAAGAGAGACTCTGTGGGCTGCCTGGGAGGGTGGGACTGAAGCAGGCTGGGGCATCCAGTCTTCTTCAGCTCCATTACCCAACCTAGCTCACCACCTGCACTGCCCTCGGGCCCCGGGACTCCTCTTACGACAGGAACAAACCCCACAGAACAGAAAGGGCTCCATTGACAGCAGTCTGGGCTGGGGCACAGGAATCCCAGGTTGTTACCAGGGTGTTGGGAGAGAGGAGGGAGATAGTAGTGGGAACCTGGTGTCATACTCCAGGTTAGGAAATGTGTTGAGGGTGGGGGAAATGGTGCCCTCCCCACCCCAGACAGTGATTAGTCTTGGCTTTTCCTCAGAAGAGGAGATAAGAGCGAGGGAGGAGTGGGGGGCGGGGGTGGATGCCCAGACCCACAGCTGCCCCTCCCTCTCTCTCCTCCTTGGGCAATGGGGCAGGAGTGTCTGTGGGAGCCCATGAGCCACCTTTCCTGGGAGCAGATAAAAGGACCATCTCTTTGCACTTCTGGGATCTTCACTGTCCTCTCAGCCTGACTCTACTGTTCTCATCTTCCTTGCCAGCATCCATGAGGGCCTCCATGTCTCGCCAGACCTTTAGCACCAAAGGGGGCTTTAGCTCCTCCTCAACTGGTGGCGGCCGTGGTATGGGTGGCACTCACACTCACACCAGCTTCAGCTCCACCACAGTGTCCAGAGGTGGGAGCAGGCTTGGGGGTGCTGCCAGTGGCAGCCCCAGCTTTGGGAGCCACAGCCTTTACAATTTGGGTGCGAACAGGAGCATCTCTGGCAGCATGGTTCAGAGGGCTTCCCAAGGGAGGCCCTTCGGTGTTGGTGTTGGTAGCTTTTTAGGTTTGGGTACCACGAGATCAAACTTTGGGCCCTCCTGCCCCCCTGGAGGCATCCAGGAGGTAACTGTCAACCAAAGCCTGCTAACCCCTGTTAATGTGGAGATTGACCCTGAGATTCAGAGGGTAAGGATGCAAGAGCGGGAGCAGATCAAGACCCTCAACAATAAGTTTGCCTCCTTCATTGATAAGGTGAGCTGGAGAGGGTGGGAGGGTGAAAGGGATGGGGGAGTTGAGAATCATGTGCAGAATCTTGTCTGAGCCTATTAGGACGTGGGACTGGCCCTTACCCTAGCCCAGGCCCACCTGTGGCTTTCTTCCTCTCAGGATCATTCAAATTTTACTGTTACTACCTCTTTTGTGGAGTTGGGGAAAGAATGCTGGACTTGGATTCAGGAGACCCAGATTCAAATCCTGGATGTGCAAGTTACTTTATTTCTCAGTTTTCTCATCTGTGAAATGGGGACACGACAATGTTTACACTATTTATTCCCCCATGGTTGTTGTGAGGAAATTCTCCCAGGGCCATGGAGATGGTCACAGAGCAGCTCTTAGCTGTGTCCAAGCATTTGAAGAACTGACATCTGGGAACAGGCATTAATTGGACTTGTGCTGCCTGGCCTTCGAAGGCAGAACTCAGAACAACGGGTGGAAGTCCCAGCCTGGGAAATCTTCCTAACAATCAGAGCTGCCCAAAAGTTGAATGGGCCACTCAGGATGTAGGTCTTTAAGGAAAGGTTGAATGACCACTTGTTGGGGGGATTGCAGGCCAGGTTCAGCTTGGCCTAGGAGGCCTCTGAGGTCCCTTCCAACATGAAGAATCAGTGAAATTTCAATCGTTGAAAGGCAATGTTCCTCTGTATAATGGATACCATATTTCTTGCCTTCTCAATAGTGGGAGAAGAGCTGGAGAGAGTTCAGAAATGAAAACTTAAAAAAAAAAAAGAAAGGCAATGCTCTGAGGACCTATTTTGGTCATAGACTCAGTGTCTGACCACATCCTCTTTGGGTCTGTTAAATTGTACTTTAACAAGCATTTATAACGTGCTTAGTACGTGCCTGGAACTGTGCCCAGAGATATCTTAGAGACACAAAAAAAGACAGAAACATGGTGCTTGTTTTCAAGCACATTGTAATGGGGGAGATAACATGCAAACAGCCATGTATACTTGATATCTATCTATCTATCTATCTATCTATCTATCTATCTATCTATCATCTATCTATGTATCTATCTGTCTGTCTGTGTCTGTCTGTCTGCCTGTCTGTCTTCTTGTCTGTCTGTTGACATGTCTGTCTGTCTGCCTGGCCTGCCTGTCTGCCTGTCTGTCTATCTATCTATCTATCTATCTGTCTATCAATCATATTTCTGTGTAGGTATATAGTGTATATATGTATAATATATATAGTATACGTATATAATACATAAAGTGTATGTATTAAATACATAATGTATGTATTATATGTGTGTATTTATCTCTCTATTATATATATATATATATGCATATTATAAAATATATTGTAAAGGAGAGGTAATCCTAAGGAGAAGGTACTGGAACAGGGATGGAGTGAGCTGAGTCTTGAAGGGATTGTCAGGAGACAGAGGTGAGAGGGTAAAGCATTCCAGGTATGGAATGTTTCCCTGGTTTACTTTTTACCTACTCCTGACAGAGCCCTGGAAATAGACCCTGGGCACAAACAATGTAAAGAAATGGAAGTTAGTGGGTGGGACTGAGGGGGAGGGGCCCTTTAGGCTCAATCCTGGGCACCTCCAAAGGGTCGAGCATTGTTGTAGAATTAGGAGTGGAAGACTCTGGTAGGCATTGCTGTGGAAAGACTTGTCTAATCTTAGAAAGACTTCAGGTTTGGTGGATGGGAGCAGGCAGACCAAGGAAGGAGGTGAGATCTCCAGAGGGTGTCTGCAGCAGAGGAATTGATGAAATAACTTCTTGCCTGAGACAGGGATTCTAAGTCTTGAGGATTTGCATTTGGAGATGCTGTTGGTCTATTATTCTTCTAATAACAGATATCTCTTGTATAAACTTAGTATAGCCACATGGCTTCATTATTTGGTTAATTATGTTCCATTAACCTACAAAGTGATTATTCCCATAGAACTCTTTTAATGTTCGTGAAATGCTTTCCTCACAACAACTGTGTGAGGCAGATGGGGGAAAGCGTTATTATCCCCGTTTAACAGATGAGGAAACTGAGGCTCGCAGCCATCGATGACTTGCCTAAGGGAGTGATATCCAGGGAGTGACAGAAGCAGAGTTTGAGCAGAGATCTCTCAAATCCACTCTTTCTTCTCTCATTATTCCTACTGTTACACCAATGACACATCACTATCCTACCACAACCACATTTCAAAGGAATTAGCACTGGGAATAAATTTAGAGATCACGTGGTCCAATTTTTTGCAAATGAAGAAGAGAGGTAACGTGGTTACCCTGTGGCTGTACAGCTAGTCGATGGCAGGGCTGAGATCTGAATCCAACTCAAGAGAGTTCACTCTTGGTAGGGTAATGGCCCTACCAATTCTTCCCATTTTGCAGATTGCACTGAGACCCAGGGAGGCCTTAGATTTCAACTAACGTTGACGATTTAGGAGCCCTGGGGCTGGGAGCCATTTCTCTTGCTTTTCAGAAGGGTTTCCAAGGGACAGTGAGAAGGATCGTGAGAGAGCCGGGTAGAAGACCAGAAAAAGCTTTGTGTCCCTTCCAGTTTCTCTCGTTCCCTCTACCTCTACCATTCCATTTGGTCTTCTGATGTAAACACTGAGAAAGTGAAGGAGATGGAATTACGCGATGCTCTTGTTCACCTTCCAAGCCTTGGCACTGCCCCCTCCCCGTCTCCCAGCCACATCTCTGTCAGGAGCTGCCTAGGTCACATGCTTCATTCTCCATGATACTGATGGAAATTCAAAATCCTTACTTTCACTTGGAAGCCAGGGTTGCCTAGGGGAAAACAATCTAGGCTTGGAATCTGGAAAAGTGAGTTGAACCCCAAAGATTTACTGCTTAGCTGCTTCACCACTTTGCCTCAGTACCTACAACTGTAAAATGATGGCAACACTATTTCTACTGACCACCTTCCAGGGTTGCCATAAGAAAAGGGCTTTGTAGGTCTCAAGGCCAGCAGTCATCATTTATATGGTACATTGGTATTTTCATATCTATTATCTGATTCTGAGGGTGGGGGGCAGATAGGGCAGGAAAGATCATACCCATTTTGCTGATGGGAAAACTAAGTCCCAGAGAGGGTAAGTGACTAGCTATTTAGTGAACCTAAATTTCCTGACTGTGGCTGTTAAATGTGCTTCTATCTGTAGCATGATACTCATGAGAATACAGTATCTGAGGTCACTGGGGATTTTGGGTTGCTCCTATGGTCAATTGGCAATTCTCTCTCTCTGCCCTCTCCTTTGCCTCATTGTGGGTTCTGAGGCTGAATGGCATACCTGTTGCTGATGTTCCATGGTCAGTGTCCCAATATCTTGGCTTTCTTTGCCAATTCCCATGAATGATCTTATGATTCTGTGCAGCTGGAAGCCCCAGGGAACAGAAGAAAGGTGAAAACATGAGGGCCATCATCCCCTGCCCTCTTTACCCTTTCCCTCAGTGACTCTTGTCTCTAGTGAGATTGCTTTAGTGGAAGTTTATACAAGAACTCCTCTAACTGTTTACATTCCCTTTGAGCAGAATTAGGCACCATTTGAATGACTCAGAAAGGGTAGAAGGGTCCAACTCTCAGTTGACAGACAATCCCTTCCAGAATAATTTCCAGGAAAGACTCTTGTCTCTAGTGAGATTGCTTTAGTGGAAGTTTATACAAGAACTCCTCTAACTGTTTACATTCCCTTTGAGCAGAATTAGGCACCATTTGAATGACTCAGAAAGGGTAGAAGGGTCCAACTCTCAGTTGACAGACAATCCCTTCCAGAATAATTTCCAGGAAAGTGCCTAAGGGTCTCCCATCAGAGGAAAATCCTACCCTGCCCTAGGCTCCAGAGTGGAAGCTATTCCTGTAGAATCATGGGAGGGTAAAATATTTGATGTGAAAGTGGGTCTGAGTCCTGCTTATTGGTTGTGTGATCCAGGGCAAGTAATTTAATATTCATGAACATCTGTTTCTTCATGTCTAAATTATTGATGATGATACTCAAGCTACCTGCCTCAGATGGGTGAATTTCAAGTACCATGTAAATGTGAATTGGTATTGTTCTTGGCGGACCAGGTTATAGACAGATCACTTGAGTGAGGCTGGTGTAGGGGAATGGTAGGAAACTTGGGTCTCTTCCCACTGCCAGGCATGGATTGCTCAAGCCCTTTCTTTCCTCTTCTGTACTATGTCACAAATGGAAAGAGCACTGGAGTTGGAGTCAGAGAAAGTGGGTTTGAATCCTGACTCTCCTATTTCCTGGCTGTATGACCTTGGATAAATCATTGTTTCCTGGGCCTCTGTTCTGTCCTCTGGAAAATGGAGGGGTTGGACTATGGTTGATTCTCCACATCTCAATACAGTTTTTCCTTTCACATCACGACTTTCCCCATTGTGATTTTGATATGTTGACAGTCAGCATAAGAAATTAAATGGGAACTTTTTGAGAGTTTTGCAGAAACCACAGATGACACACTAAAGCCAGCAAATGACCCAGAAAAAGTTTAGAAACTCAGAAATGCATAAAAATATATGTATAGTCTTGTATGATATCAACATATTTTAATACCATAATAATAATTCAGACTCCTCTGGTACGAAGAGAGGGTCAAAAACTTTTATGTGGATTATCCAGATTGTGGTGGGGCTGGGGGGTGGGGATGATGGTGGTAGGTGGGGGCACCATGCCCCTAACCTCCACCACGCGGACGGGATAACCGTACTATGATTCCCTGGCCACAGGTCCGATTCCTGGAGCAGCAGAACAAGGTGTTGGAGACCAAGTGGGCCCTGCTTCAAGAGCAGGGTCAGAGCACCAAGTTTCCTGAGGGTCTGGAGCCATTCCTTGATTCACAAATAAACAAGCTTGGGAGACATCTGGACACCCTGAAGAATGAGAAGGAGAAGCTGGAAAATGAGCTGTGTAATGTGCAGCAACAGATGGACAACTTCAAAGACAAGTGAGGAAGAGAAGGAGGGTGGCGAGGCCAGTGTGGAGGCGGTGGGGTAGGGGTGGGTGTGCAACATCCTCAGAAAGCTAGGTCAGGGACAGAATATCCAGGGGGTCAGGACACCACAGTCCCTTTCATCCCTGGAGAAGCATAAATATAATTCTCTCCTCCCTCCCCTTGGCCCTCAGACCTCTGGATAATAACTCTATTTATTTATATATTTTTGTGGCTTCATTTATTCACAGTTTTGAAAATACTTAATTTTGTTCTTCACACAAAGAGTCCTTTCTACCCAGCCAACATTTCTTCCTCCTTCTCCTGCCTTTTCTTTTTTTATGTGTTTTTTTTTTTTGGGAGGGAGAAAGGCAAGACAATTGGAGTTATGTGACTTGCCCAAGGTCATACAGCTAATAAGTGTGTCAAGTGTCTGAGGCTGGATTTGAACTCAGGTCCTCCTGACTCCAGGGCTGGTGCTCTATTCACTGCACCACCTAGCTGCCCCTCCTGCCTTTTCTTTTTCACTGTTCCTGCCTCATTTTAAAGCTCCTACAAAATGCTTGTTGCCTGACTTACATTGACTTGTTTTTGTGTGCCACTCCCAAAGATTTCTGGGATTCTGTCAAGGAATTTCTCCTTTAGGGAGGAATTAAATAAACTCGCAGAAAAGAGTCTGCGGCTCTTTTAAGAGAGCTATTCTTTAGGGAGACGACTCTCTTACAAAAGCCTGAGACTCTGTTCTGCAGGTTTATTTAATAGACATTAATTATTCTTTTAATAGTCTGGGGCTATTCTTCTATGCCTCCAAAGGTCAGTCAGAACTGTTTTGTGCAAAGAAGTGAAAGCTGTTTTGGAATTCAATTCTCTTTGGTCAAAGTGGGTACAGCCACTAAACCACTTGTTCCCAGCTCTGTCCACCCTTTTTAACGAAACCATGTGAGGCTCTGCTGTATCAGGATTTGGAGTATTCACCCAGCAGCCCGCTCTGAGCCAGGGTTCGTCTTGTCTGAGCATCATTACTCTAATACAGTCTCCTTCCTACCTAAGTTGTATGCTAAAGTATCTGACCCCCAAAGGAGGGAACATATGAATTAATATCATGCTTCCATTTCATTCACCACTCAGCGGTACATTACTTTTCCTTCTGGGGGAGTAGGTCATAGTGAAAATTGACAGTGGTCTGGGGAAGGAGCCTGCAGTTCTCTGGCTCACCTAGTAGGACCTTGAAGGGAATGATACACAGGATCAAGCCTGACTTCATGTTGTATTATGTCACAGATATGAAGAAGAAATCCATAAGCGAACAGAAGCAGAGAATGAGTACGTCGTCCTCAAGAAGGTGAGTAGAGTGAGGGGGGTATTTCTTGGGTATTAGGAATATGTCCTAATGGGATGTTGGCTCCCAGGAATTTTGTCCCTTAATGTTATTTTCTTCTGTCATTAGGATGTTGATTCCCAGTACGTAACCAGAGAGAGTCTCAGGGCCCAGGCGTCATTGCTGGAGGACTATGCCAGATTTCTTGAGGTTTTCCATGACGCGGTAAGCTAGCCAATTAGGGAATATGGCAAATGGGAAACATTCTGTGTGCAATATTGAGAAGCTCCTATATATGTTCTGTTCTGGATTGATCTAACCATTTCCAATTGGGTGTTTTCAGGAGAAGAATGAGCCTTGGCTTAGCTCTGTTCTTCCCTCCCTGTGGTTCAAATCTGTTTAATCTGTAATAGGAGTAGTAGATACAGAGTAGGCTAGAATATCCTGAGTGAGGGGAAAAGGGGAACCACGGGCTGAAAACAGGAATTTACAACCTCCTGGAATTAGAGAATTCATCTAGGAGTCAGAGAAGAGAAGCAAAGAATGGAAACTTGAGATTTGACAGGAGACATGAGCCCAGTCATAGAAACATGGCCTCTAAATAGTTAGAAGGCGCCTTAATGGTCATGGAATCCATATATGCCCTACTTCCTCAACTAAATGTAGGAATCTCTCCAGGTAGCTATCTAAACTTTTAAAAATAATACTTGATTTTTTTCCCTAATTGTATGTAAAAGAATTTTTAATATTCATTAAAAAAATTTGAGTTTCCTTCCCTCTTTCTCCTCCCTGAGAATGTGAGCAATTTGGTGTAGGTTACACATGTATAATTATGCAAAATATATTTCTATATTAGGCATGTTGTGAAGAAAAACACAAACTCCCCCCTAGAACTCCCCGCCCCCCCAATCCCCAAAGAAAGTGAAAAATAGTATGCCTCGATCTGCATTCAGACTCCATCAGGTCTTTCTCTGGAGGAGGAGAGCATTTTTCATCATACAATATTGCTATTTCTGTCTACACTGTTCTGCCTCTGCCAACTTCACTTTGCATCAGTTAATGTTAATCCTTCCAGGTTCCTCCCTCCCCCACATCCCACCCATCATCTTTTATAGCACAGTAGTGTTCCATCACAATCGTATACCACGGGGTTCTTCCACTATTTCCCCCTTTTTTTGGCCATCTAAATGTTGCTTCAACTCTTTTAGTCAGGGAGATCACAGGACCATAAATTTAGAGTTGGAAAGGAACTTAGAGGTCATAGGATTACAGATTTAGGTCTGGAAGGACATCTAGCCCAGCCCTCTCATTTTACAGATGAGTAAGCTGAATCCCAGGGACGTTAAGTAACTTGCGCAAGGCCATGTAGGTAGAAAGGGTTAGAGCCCCAGATCCTCTGATTCCAAAACTACCATACTGTATTTCATGGTCCAATGCTAGCTCACCATAATTGTTAGACAAGTTCTTCCTTATAGTGAGCTGAAACTTGTCTCCCAATAGCTTTTGTCTCTTGGTCTTAGTTATATGGTTATAGTTATAATTATGCAGTCTGGAGTTATACATACAAAATCTGACTGTTCTTCCAGATGACTTTTCAAGTATTTGTAGAGAGCTATAGTGTCATTCCTAAATCTTTTATTCTTCAGGATAAACTGAAGGTTGAACCCAGAACCCATAGCCTTTCCTCCTATGACATGGCTTCCATTCTTCTTACCATCTGCATCATTACTCTCCTCCTTCCCCTTTTCCTTTCTTTCCTTCTCCTACTCTTTCTCCCCTTCTCCTTTTCTCTTCCTTTCCCTCTTCCTCCTCTTTTTTCCTTCCTTCCTTCCTTTCTTTTTTCTTTCTTTCTTTCTTTCTTTCTTTCTTTCTTTCTTTCTCTCTCTCTCTTTCTTCCTCCTCCTCCTCCTCCTCCTCCTCCTCCTCCTTCTTCTTCTTCTTCTTCTTCTT
>CM053585.1:361651029-361667699 GCA_028646515.1 Pseudochirops corinnae
CTCCTTCCTTCCCTCATCCTTTCTACCCCCCTTGACTCTCTCTCTCTCTCTCTCTCTCTCTCTCTCTCTCTCTCTCTCTCTCTCTCTCTCTCCAGCAGCTGCATCGACTCATCTTGAGTTGACTCATAGGTCTTTTTCCACATAAAGTACTTGAATTTAAAGTGAAGGACTTCCCACTTATTCTTGCTGAATTTTATCTCATTGACCATGGCCATTGCACTAATCCTATCAAGACTTTTGGCCTCCAATATTGATTTTGTCCTATTTAGGGATTATCCCGTCCCCCTTATTTGGCACATTTGCCCGTGTCCTTACCCTGTTTGTGTCAACCACACACGTCAGAAGGTTGGCAGCCATCTTTTCAATCCAAGTCTGTTAAAAAAAAAAAAAAGAGAAAGGATATGGTCCAAAACAGAGCCTTGTGACATGCCACTATAGACTTTCCTTTAGGTTGGCATTGCTCAGAACTCTCTGAGTATAGCTCTTCATCTACCTAACTCTTAGTATAATACCATGCTTCTCTGACTTATCTACAAAGATAACACAAGAAACTGTTATATAACTTGCTGCAATAAAGAGAAAATATGTCTCTGACATTTTCCTGATCTACTAGTTTAGTAACTCTAGCCAAAAAACCCAAACAAACAACAAAACAAGGCTATTTTGGCATGACTGAAATTTTTTAAAATTGTTTTCAATTAACAGGCATTTATTTTCTATGCCCTGACCCCACCCCTTTCACTGGAAGGAAGCAATCTTTTAACTAATATGCATCCATAATCAAGAAAAACAGATTCTACCTTTGGCCACATCCAAAATCAGTCTGCCTCGTTTTGCATATCGAGCCCATCACCTCTCGGGCGGGAGGTGGGTAGCACGCTTCATCATCAGTTGGCTGGAGTTATGAGTCACCCCATGTTTATAGGATGGTTGTTATCGCATTAAGTATTTTGCTAGGTCCTCCCCCTTTTAGTCTATTGCAGTCATAACTTTTTTTCTACCTGGCTTCCAGTGACTATCATTTCCATTTTCAACTTTTCACAAATCATCATGCTCAATTGTTTGTTCTAGAATTTTTCAAAGCAATGATGTTGCAATTGTGGATCTAATTTTCAGGGTTGATTTTCTCCCCTTTCAAGGCCAGGACATTTGCCCATCTCCAATCCTTTCTCTTTTCTTTACTTCATAATCCATATAAGTCACTGATTAACTATATGATTGCATAATTTTAATAAACAAATTTAACTTAGGATTTATTAAGAATTTATTAATAGTTAATTTTGGATTTATTATTTAGTTATCAATTTGTTAATAATGATTATAACACAACTGATAGGATAGGGTGTGACAACAGAAGAGATTGTTGATTGAGATCTGGAAGGAATTATCTAGTCCTACCCCCTCATTTTATAGATGAAGAAAATGAGGCCCAATAGGTTTACATGACTTACACAAGGTTCTAGTTAATAAGTAGGTGAGTTAGGTTTTGAACCAAGGTCTTCTGTCTCCAAATCTTAGACATTAGCTTTGGGACAAGAAGAGCTGGACTCTGCCAATGACTAGCTTTATGATAACTAAGGAAATCACATCACCCCTCCAAGACTTTTTTTCTTCATCTTACATGAGGGTCCTCCCACTTCTGGAAGCTATGACCCTAGAAGAGCACAGGTCTCCTGCTGCCCATTTTGATGTTACTTCCCGAGAAGAAGAAGTTGGGGAGGTTGGAGGGATCCAGACAGAATCTGAAGCTTCTTTTGTCCCTGTAGGAGCGGGAAGGGACCCACACCCATACTTCCAATACCAATGTAGTCCTGTCCATGGATAACAATAGAAGCCTGGATCTGGACAGTATCATTGCTGAGGTCAAAAGCCAGTATGAGGAGATTGCCCGGAAGAGTCGAGCAGAGGCAGAGTCCTGGTACCAGACCAAGGTGAGTGAGTGAGTGAGATGTTGGCTCAAGGGAAGGAGGAAGACTAAGCCTGACCCCTGTTACTAAGGGCTAGACTGGAAATAAGAGCACCTTTCAGAGTGGTGGGACACTTGTAAATTTCTTGAAGGCAGGGACTATACTATTTTCCAAAGATTTCCTGACTTGTGAAAATGGTAAAAAAAAAAAAAAAAAAAAAAAAAAAAGAGGCTAATTCCCAAACAGGTCCCTTGAGCGAGGCCCGCAACACAGACAGGATGGGTCCTTTTGACCAGTTGGGTTTTTTGGTGGGCACGTGGGCTGAGTCTGTTGTCTATGTAACTCTCTTCGGGCCTAACATTTTTGACCAACAGTATGAGGAGCTCCAGGTGACAGCTGGGAAGCATGGAGACTGCCTCCGGGACACCAAGAATGAGATCGCTGAGCTCACCCGTGTCATGCAGAGACTGCAGGGGGAGATTGACTCAGTAAAGAAAGAGGTGGGGGCAACCTCAGCCAGGAGGGTGGGTGATGGGTGATCTAATAAGGGTCACGCCCACTGCCATCCACAGTGACTGGGGACATCTTCAGGAGCAAAGTCATGGCCTGACACCTGCTTGTATTAGATTGGAAATGTGCTAATTATACTTGTAAAATACCCTGGGTCTGTAATATGAACCTTAGAGTTGTTTAATTTGGGAAAGAGTACACACTAAGGGGTGAGCAAATGGTGAGTTCTTCAAAAAAGGCTGGGTCTATCTGGAGGATGCAATTCCATGTCAGTTCAGAAGTGATCAGTAGCCTGACAGCATTGATGTGTCTCCTTTTCACAGGAGAATGTTTCTCTTCTCCCTCTTCCCTGGTCATTTTGGGTTGGGTCTGGAGGCAAGGATATAGAGAGGATGATATTGAAAGGGTTCTTCATACCTTTCCTCCCCCTCCAGTGCCAGCAGCTGCAGACAGCTATTGCCGACTCAGAGCAGCGCGGGGAGATGGCCATCAAAGATGCCCAGAAGAAGTTGGGAGATCTGGAAAAGGCCCTCCACCACAACAAGGAGGAGCTGACCAAGCTTCTGCGGGATTACCAGGAGCTGATGAGCATCAAACTGGCCTTGGATATGGAGATCGCTACCTACAGGAAGCTTCTGGAGAGCGAGGAGGGCAGGTAACCAGGCTGGCCGTGATGGTTGGAGGATGAAATAAGGGACATATAGAATATAGCCAATAAGAGAATATGTGTAATATATAATATGTGAAGTAATTGAATATATAATATATGAAACAATTGAATATATAGCATGTGAAACAACTAAACATATAATATGTGAAATAACTGAATATATACTATATGAAATAATTGCATATATGATACATGAAATAATTGAATATAGAATATGTGAAGTAATTGAATATATAGAATGTAATTGAAACTCTTGACAATTATTTTTTGGAATGGAGTTCAGATCTGATGTGGGAAATGTGGAGCTAAATATTGTTTGGTATACACTATATTTTTCCAGATTCATTTATTTTACAGCTATTGTAAGTACCAGTGAAGCTAGTTTTTACCTCCTCCCTTTCCCAGACAGAACAAATCCAAAACATGACATAAGACTTGTATGTAAAGTTTTGTAAAGTTGTGGCTGGTCCCATGATGGGATCAGAATTTCAAAGCCCTTAGTTTTCTGAATCCAACTGAGGGAAAGTGGTATGACCCTGATGGAATAAATCACTCGCTTGTCTGAGCCTCAGTAGGAGGAAGAAAGTGGTGAGTTTTCCAGCTTCTTCCGAGTTGGGTCTATTAAGTGGCACTCAGGGAACACTGAGACCCTGTGAGATGTGGGCAGGGGGAAAGAGGTCAAGGAAGAACATACAAGCATATGGACTCCCAGCATTTTTCTGACAGTGACTGACTCATTTAAATACTCTCATGCAGAGTTAAGTGGAATGTCTGGGATGGAGTATGATTTAGAACAGCTAGCTCATTTTATACCGTGTTAGGAATTGGGGATTAAAAAAAGAGAAAATATAAGTGATAGACGCAGGTAGGTGGCACAGTGGATAGAGCACTGGTCCCGGAGTCAGGACCTGAGTTCCAATTCAGCTTCAGACACTTCCTAGCTGTGTGACCTTGGGCAAACCACTTAACCCTGGCTGCCTTTTGCCCTCCCTCCCCAAAAAAGTGAAAGTGACCCTCCTTATCCTCATGGGGTGCATGTGTTATTTTATTCTTTGAACTTTTATCGCCAGTTCCTAGTCTGTACCTGGTATAGAGATTTAATTTAATATAAAAATTAATATAAAATAAGGCAGCTAAGTGGCATTTAAATAGTAGTTATTAATACATGCTTGTTGATGGATGATCGATAAAGTCAGTTCTGCTTGCAGCTGAAGCCTTCCTTCAATGCCTCATTTTGAGAACCCTGGGTTCTTAAACCCTTGATAGTTTCTACCAAGTTGGGGAGGTTTGGGAAATGGGCCATTGAACGAACGAATATGTTGGTCATGAGAAGACCAGCGGAGCTAAATTGAGAGAGGTTTTGCTCTCAGGAGGCGGGCCACTCACTGAGGAAAGTGGTTTTTGGCCTCGGCAACTCATGTAACCATCTACTGAGGCTTGGAGAGCCTGTGATCAGCATTTAGAGTGGGAGTATTCATACCAAAGGAAGACATCGCAGCTCCTTGAAGTATTGAAGCATCAGGTTAACTCTGACTCATTGAGGAGATAATTGCCAATGTTGATCATGGCTCTGTCCACGTTTTCCTTTCCTGTATTTACTTAACTCCTTGACCGATTTGATTAGCTCCTCTGCTGACTTAAAGCTCCAGCTGGTAGCATAATGAACAGGGGGAAAGGGCCCTTTGAGGGCCCCTTCCAACACTTAGGTTCTACTACCCATGAAAGGGTTTGCAAACAAAATAATCTCCTCTCCTATTTCTCTAGAAAGCGTGACCCAGATAGGCAGTCAGTTAGTCAGTCAATGAGTGTTGATTAATTAGCTACCTTGTGCAAGGCATTGTGCTAAAAGCCAGCAAGAAGGAAGCCTTGTCCTGACTGTTCTGTAGTCACTCCATTCTTGTTCTTAGTTGTAGCTGGAAGGGACCTCAGAGGTCCAACCCCTCATTTTACAGGGTAAGGGTAGGGAAATAGCATTTGTCTGGTGCCTATTATGTGCCAATGACCTTATTTGGTTCTCACAAATGGCAAGTAGGCACTACTATTCTCTCCATTTTACAGATGAGTACCTGAGGCCGAGGTTAAGTGGCTTGCCCAGGGTCACACAGTTAGTGTCTGAGACCTGATTTGAACTCTGGTCTTCCTGACTCCAAGCCCAGCACTCTATGGTACCACCTAGCTGCCTCCTAGGGGGAGAAATTGAGGCCTAGTTAAGTGGCTAGTGACTTGCTCAAAGTCACATATGTAGTAAATGTTAGAGGTAGAATTTGAACCTGGGTTTTTCCATTCTGGAACAATTCTTTTCTTTGAATCACACTGAAGGATGATGCCTTCAATTCCTGCCTTGGAGTTTGGGAGAAGAGAACTATGGAATAGAGAATCTGGACAGTTTCCTAGGTTTCCCTGAAATGGGCCGCCCGCAAAATGGCTTCATTACTTGGTGGAAAGACTTGTTAGTTCCCAGAACATCATATCTCTCAAGAGCACAGATTTTTTTTTTTTGTCCCACAAGAGGATGAAAGCATAACCCAAAGCCAAAAAGAAGGGATTTTTAGACTTTTTGCCATTTTGTATAATAACAACCTATAGGCAATCAATATGGTTTATTCTCCACTGAGTACCATTGCTCCTCCATTGGCCACTGGGCAGAGAGCTCTTGTAGAGTGTAGGAACGGGGAAGAATTTTCCTTTGGATCATTGAGCTGGAAGCTCTTGGACCTGCTAAACCTTCTCTCATCTTTTCTTCTACAGAATGTCTGGAGAGTGTCCCAATGCTATTAGCATTTGTAAGTATTCTCCACGAATTCTTCTCTCCTTAATCCCACACGTGCCCTTCTTTGAGGGAAATAAAGCAGTCCTACAGGCAGAATCCAGACACAGATCTAGGTCTTACCCTGTTGCTTAATTCTTTTCCTGACTATGAACTGTGTCCCCTTTCCCAAGACTCTTCCCCTTCACCTCTGCTCCTCCCCACCACCTCCAGAAAAGATTAGTATCTGTAACACACAGCCTCAGACTTTCCCTTCATCATATTGAGTCCCTTGTGAACCTGTGGAATCTTAAGGCACTAATCCTGTTAGTCCACCAGCCTCTGCTTAAAGACCTACGGTGATGGGATGCTCCCTACTTCCTGAGGCAGGCCATTTCACTCATGGACAGTTCTCTTTGTTAGGAAGTTTTTCCTTACTCTAAACATGAATAAGGTCTCTTGTAACCTCTGCCTACTGGGCCTTCAGAATCTGACAATGCAAGTTGAATTTCCTTTTCATGGGACAGCCCTCTAAATACTTGAAGGCAGCTATTGTGTCCCTGCTAAGTTTTCTTTTCTCCAAGCTAACCCCATCTGGTTCTTTGAACCATTCCTTGTTAAGATAGATATGGTCTTGAGACCTCTCGCTGCGAGAGACACCGTCCTCTGGGCTTCTTTAATTTTGCCAATGTCCCTTCTGAAATGTGACCAATGGAACTGTACGTGCTGTTCTAGAGACAGAAGGAATTTTCTTGTCAAACTCTGCTCAGTTTCTTTCATCTCCTGTCTGATTTCTCTTGAATTCCCCAATTGATTTCTATGAGATCTTCCTCCCCTTCTCCCTTGGTTTGATGTTTTCAGTGACCTCCCTGGCCCACACGTCCTAACGTTTTCTCTTTTCATTGCAGCTATGACAGGCAGCTCAACTACTGCGTGTGGTGGGGGCAGCCAGGTTGTCGGCAGTAGCAGCTTCGGGGGTGGGTTGCCCTTGGGAAGCAGTGGTGGAGGAGTGAAGGGGAGCTATGGCTCTCCTGGTTACGTCAAAGTGGGACCTAGCGCTGGAGGAACCTCCATCTTGAAGAAGAGCACAAGTACCACGGTCAAGTCATCTAGCCGGAGATATTAACCATTCTGTGACATGTGAAGCTGATGCTGACCATTCTGGCTCCCTGCAAGCTTTCCTTTCCCACCTCCTGGCCCACCATGAACCTTTCTTCCTTCCCTCATACCCACTCACTCAGACCTTTACAGAGCTCCCCATTCAGGAGCCCCAAATAACCAGGAAATTCACATTTACACCTGTTGGCACGCTGTATCATTTGTGTGTTACATTGGCACACAGAGTTTAAGCACAGCTAATGGAAGAGGCATTGAGGCTATCAGTTAGAATGAGAAAGTTGAATTGGGCTGCCTGGTATAGTGGGAAGACCATGGGATTTGGATTCAGAAGACTTGGATTTGAATTTTGGTTTTGCTGTGTGACCTTAGGCAGGATGCCCAAGCCTCTCTGGGCTTCCTCAGTTTCCTATTTTGTAAAATGAAGGGGCTGGATTGGATAATCTCTGGTCCCTCCAGTACTAGATTCTGTGATTAGCTGGTGATTAGCTTCTGCTCAGTTCTCAGTTTACCTGTCTCATTGCCTGTGCATGGTGAAGTTTTTGTTACACATACTGTTGAAGCACATGGTCTGATCATAAAACATCAGGTATAAGGAGAGGGGAAAGCCATCTTGCCTTGTTCTGCCCCCACGCCAAACAGAACCAAATCTGAGTGTCCCTCAGACTGTTTCTCTAATCATTTTTCCCCTCCTTCCTTTATATTGCCTATGATGTATCTCAATAAACAGCAATCATGTCTCTCATTATCTCTTGAGTCTCTTATCTATGGACTGAGCTTGAGTCAAGCCAACTAACTCCCTGGTAATAGAGGTGTAATCACAGTGGAGGTGACCAGGCCTTTGACTAAGGGCATTGAAGATGGAGGAGACTGAGTGCATGTGTAGTTTGCAACAGCTAGAAAAATTAAAATAGAAGTGGTGGCCTGGAGGCTCCTCCCCTTCCTCACCCCTCCAATCAGCAGCCTGCCCCCTACTGAAGGACAGGTTTCCTGCCGTTTGCCCCAGGTGAGGTTTTTGGTATCTGTCCTGATTCCCAAGTTTGAGGGGCTGATTCCAAGGGTTATTAAGGTGCTCATTATCTCTTAGCCATCCAATATTTGGCTACCAATGCTCTCTAAATGGATAGTTATTGTACAGGGATGTGCTGGAGGCAGCTCAAATTGACTTGAGAGCTGATTGTTAAATTTTTCAGTTTTATATTTACACCTTGGAAATAGGCGCAACACTACAAATTAGAGATTGATTTATTGTATTGTTGATTGTCTAGATTTAGGAAAGTGTTGGGGAAAATGTTAATAATGTGGATTAAACTGCATGGTGGGTTTTTCTTTTAAAGAGAGAGCCGCTTGTTAAACATTTACTAGCAGACACCTGGTAAATGACAGTCATACCACTCTAAGGATGAAAGCAAAACCTGCAGCCCAATGCATGTATGTTGTAGCAGTACTTACTGAAGGGCATGCTTCTCTGTGCTCATCCTTCCTGGTCCTATACCAACTGTCAATATGCTGATAGCAGAGCCACGTGCCCTGTTTGAGGGTCCCAGGACAAATGTTTGGGGGTAACGAAATCTGAGACTGGATCATTTTTGTTTCTATATAGATAAGGTCTCATCTGAAGCAGCTTATTAGGTAAAATTCAGTATTTGATCAGCATTGAGGGTTTGAAACTGCTAATTAGCCAGTGTACATGTAACTGGTTAGAGTTTTTTTTTAGGCAGCATGGCCTTGGCCCACATTTGACACCCTCAGTGTCCTTAGATTCAGATACAACATAGTAAATTGGAAAGATGGATTAGCTTTTGTATCACCAAGGTGATATTCACAATACCGACAGTGACTATAAATATGCTGGCATAGTTCTGAATTGCAAAATATAACAGATTCTCCATATAGAAGACAGAAACAAAACATTTATTCAGACACCAGGAAGCCAAATTTCAACACCAGAAAACCAAATCCATCATAGCAACAAAGAAGTTAATACGCCATAACACAACAGGGAGCAACATCATCCCAACGTCTTCCCACAAATACTCACAAGCCTAGCTGTCTCCTTGCCTGTATCCTCTCTCCCACCATCCTAACTGCTCTGTCTCCCATTCCTCTGGGCCCTGCTCCACACGTTCAGCAAGCTCCTTCCACCACAGGCTCCATGTGATTACATTCAGCCTATTAAGGCGCAGGGAAGATCTTCAGCTTCCCATTACTATTACAGCTCTGAAGTCAGAGGGTCTGGATTCAAATTTCACCTTTGATGTTACAATCTGTGTCACTTGGGACAAATCTTTTAACTCCCTGAGTCACACTTTCCTCAGCTGCCAAGTAAAGGGATATTTTTTGAGATAGTCTCTGAGGCCCCTTGCATCTCTAGACCCTGGGTATAATTCTATCTACTTCTTGCATAATTCTATGCAGGTGGATGTTATCTGAGGAGGAAAGGAGAAGGCCAATAATATTTTCTCATATATAGCTCAAGCATGACAGACTTTGACCCTGGAAGGTGGCTGTCCCAGAGCCTCTTTTCTTCTCTCTCTAGACTCCCTCACTAGGTAACCTCTTCAGCTCTTATGGGTTTAATGAACTGTTCAGATGATTCACACATTCAACCAATGATCAAATCTTGTTGTTCTTCATCCACAAAATCTCTCACCTGTCCCCTACACAGCCAACATCCTAGTTCAAGCCTTGTCACCTCTTACTTGGACAAATACAATAACCTTCTAATTGGCCTCCCTTCCTCAAGTCTCTCCCCACTCCAATCCATCCTCCATGTAAGTGATTTTACCCATTACATTCCTAAGTGATTTTTCTAAAGCCCAGGTCTGACAATATCACTTTCTTACCCAATAAACTCCATTAGCTCCCCCTTGCCTCTAGAATGAAATAACACATAGTATTAGATAAGTATCTCTGACACCTTTTGAAACATACCCTCCCCAGTGTTTTTATACACTACTCTCTTTTATACGCTCTACAGCACAGGCAGGTAAAAATATCTCCCTCACTGTTGCTTATACATGTAACATTTCCCATTTTCCATCTCTCTGCCTTTGCACTGGTTGTCCTGCATGTTCAGAAGACACCCCCTCCTCGAGTTTTAGGGACTCCTTAGAATTCCTTTAACACCGAGCTTAGGTGCCACTATATACAGCCTTTCCAGATGCCCCCAGATCCTTGAACCTTAGCTTCCCAAATGTCCTCATCTCTAATTTTTAAATGCCTTCCTGTGTCCCATGATGGAATGCAAAATCCTCCAGGACAAGTTCTGGCTCACTTTTTTTCTTTGCATCTCCAAAGCCCACATAGTAGGCATTCAAGAAGTGCTTGTTAATTAAATGATTGCTGTGATGGGCAGTCTGCTCTGTTCAGATGTTGATAAGTATCCAGAGAATGACCTTGGGAAAATTGCTATTATTTTAGGATTGGAGTATGGGTGGTGGGAGTGGGGAGCATGGAGGGGAAGTCTGGTGAGGTTTCTTATAAAATAACGAGGGGAAAAACTGAACAGTTGAATCTAGATGTGTAACCTATGAGATTATAAGATATTTATTACCATACAAAGGATGGGAAAGAAAGAGGATTATGGGGACAGGGCGAGTGAATCCTGTTTAGTTGGAAGACTTCATTGGGAAGGAGATGAAAGGTGGAGGGAGAGTAGAGAATACCCTAGACCAGGGGAAAAGTACATATGAATGTTCAGAGGTGTCAGAAGGCAGATTTAAATGAAACACTGAGTTGTTTGCATTCTGGAGTGAACTGTTTAAATCATTGAATCTCAGAGATGGAAAGGGCCTTAAAGGTCCTGTATTCCAACTCCTACTGAAGCATCAACACCTTCTATAACAGCCCTAGAAATGATCAGCCAGTTTCTACTTGAATACCTCCAGTGACAGTGGGATCATTTCCGCCATTATGTTTTTTGGACCGTTCTAATTGTCAGAAAATTTTTCCAGCTGAGTCAAATTTTGCCTTCCTGTAATGTTCACTCATTGGTTTTTGTTGTTCATGGTGTGGCCCCAAAAAGAACAAGTCTAATCCCCCCACCCTAGCTCTTCAGTATCATGGACCCACTTCTGTAGACTAAACATTCTCTGTATAACCCAAATAACTAGAGTCAGGAACTTTGAGCTATGTAGGCAAAGCAGGGAGGGTCATGCAGTGGCCCCAAGTCTTTGAAGTCCCTCCTTTGGAATTTGACGGTAACAGGGATGATGAATGGAGCCTCTGGGGTTTTCTGAACAAAGGGGAAATAGAACAGTATTTCAGGAAGACAAGTCTTGTTTCTGGGGAGATGAGAAGAGGAGTGAGGAGGGTGGAGACAGGGCAGATCAAGAGCCAGGGAATTGAAAGGCTAGTGGAGGGGTAGGGAAGATGTGGTATAGAGGCTGGTGAAGTTTGAATTCAGTCAAAGGGATGCACTTGAGGACCTAGAGACAATGTGACCTCGAGGCCACAGGTTCCCCACGCCAGGCTAATCCGTTCTAAATGTTACATCTTATCTGTGTCCCCAAGAAGGCCATGGTCCTCTTGGGGAACAAAACAAGTTTTGATTTTGCCTTTAAGCCTTCTCCAAATGTTGGAGGTGACCTCTAGAATGATAAGGCACAATGAAGACTCAGTGATTCCTATCTCTGGTAATACCAGACCCTCTTAAAATTCCACCACTGGAGGAAGACATGGGGGATAGACACAATGAAGAATTTTCCATCATTTCAAGTGTGTGGGTGGGCAATAGGGGAGCAAGAAAAGGTGGGGGCATCTTATTCCTGGCAGGTGTGAAAGAAAGGGGGTCAGATCTGCATTCATCTAAGGTAGAATGAATTCTGCCTACAGGAAGACAGTAGATGGCCAGGACTTAAGGACCCTGAATTATAGAAAAAGAGTTTCCAGACCACTTACCCCACTTGATGAGGTGCTTGGACCCCAGTCCTAGGATCATATCTCTCCCCAACCCAAAGACCCCATCTTTGGCAATAACTCAGGAGTGGGCAACAGTGAGGCAAACTATCTCTCCCAGTTACAAGAACAAGCTGATCTCTAGAATTTCCCTTGTATAAACGGGACTATCTTGTACCAGCAGAACTATCATGTACTGATTCCCATAGTTACCATATATAATCCAGAGGTCAAGCTACAAATGTCAACTCCAGAGGCTACCTTGTTACAGACATAGCAGACACCCCCAACCCTTGCCCTTGCAGGGTTTCTGGTAGCAGTAGTGAATGATGCCTGCGCCCAAAGTAGAGAAATTGTATGTTCCTATAGGAGCTGACCACTCCCTAATCCTACCCCAGACTACCTAATTAGCATACTTGGCACACCATTCACTGTACTTTTTCTATATAAACTTTAGGCTCACCCCCATTAAGTTCTGAGTTCACTAAGGAGCTCTGCCTGCTTTATTAGCGTTACAATAAGCTTTTGCTGCTTGACTAGAAGACTGCTTGAGTCCTCAAATTCTTTCCAGCCAACTCTGCCCTGTATCTCAATAGTTTTGGGGTCCCTGCACCCATAAACCACATCACAGTGACACTAACATCCTCCCTAGACTCACAATCTGAAATCACTTTCTATTCTTCCATCACCAATACCCAATCCATCACCTACTCCTATTAATTATTCCTCCTCAATTTTTCTCAGATTTGCCTGTTCCTTGACAGCTCCCCAACTGCCTCCTTCCCCAATTCTGATTCTCTTCTTCCATTGGGATGACTGTAACAGCCTCCTCTGTGGGCTGCCTTGCTCCAGTCTGCCCCTCTTCAGCACACCATGCACACCACAGAGTTCCAAGAACTCTGCCGTCATTATGTCATCCCCCAGCTCAGAAACCTTTGAGATCTCCTTCCTACTTATTGGAGTGATTACACATCCCTCACTCTGACTGACATTTAAGGCTCTTCATTAACTCTCCCTCTTTTCAGCCTCACTTCCTTTTCCTTGGGAAGTTAAGGAGAGTGCTTGAATAGCTACACTATAGCACAAGGATGGGGATAGGACGTGGACCTCTGACTGGCACAGAAACCTCCTGTGAAATCAAATCAAGAAGCATTTCTTCAGCTCTTACTATGTATCAGGAATGGTGTTAAGTGTTAGGTGAGGAAAAGGTTCCTCCATCAATGCAGCTTGGTGTCCTTTCTGTAATTTATACTCTTAGACAATTGCCTAGGGCAATGACAAGTTAAAAGACTTGAGCTGGCTCATCTACTAGTATGTGTCAGAGATCTTCCTAGCTTTAAGGCCAACTCTATCTTCTATGTCATTCTTCCTCTCTGTAAGTCACTCAATGAACATTTCTTAAGTCCTGCTGTGGATAAGAACTACTGGAAGTGCTGTGGATACAAAGAACTCTCAAAGAGCTCATGATCTAACAGGGGAGACAACATGAAAGCAACTATGCAGAAGGAGGTATATTCACAAATAAGATCTATGCAGAACAAATTTGGGGTAGTCTCAGAGGGAAGGCATTAAGATCCTGGAGGAATGCCAAAGACTTCACTTGTGCTGAGACTGGAAGGAAGTTAGGAGGTGGAGAAGAAGAGGGCAAGTGTTTCAGGCATGGGGCAGAAGCAGGGAAACCTCTGAGTTAGGAGATGGAATGTGTGTGTGTGTGTGTGTGTGTGTATGTGTGTGTGTGTGTGTGTGTGTGTGTAACAGGAAGGAGGTCAGCATTACTGAATCATAGAACATATGGAAGGAGTAAGGTGTAAAGAGATGGCTAATTTACTAACCTTGGTCTCTTTCTACTGTCTTCCTCAAGGGATGGTTGTTTTAGTGACAACCTTGAGGTATCAAAGTAGATTTGTTCTCTTCTACTCAGAATCAAGAGAGACTTAGGTTTGAGTCCCAGTCTTGTTGTCTCCCAGGGCTATTTGTGAGGAAAGCATTTTCTGACTTTCAATTTTCTTTTCAAATTTATTCATTTATTTTTTTAGCATTCTTTTCCTTTTAAATTTTGGATTTCTCCCTCTGTCATGCCCTCTCCCCCCACACCGGGAAGACAAGCAATATGATATCAATTATATGTATGAAATTATGAAAAATATATTTTCATATTAGCTGTATTTCCAAAAAAGCAAGAGAAATAAAGTGAGAAAATTATTCATTATGCTTCATTATACTTCATTTTGCACTCATTGTACTAATTTTGGACATTGCACTTCAATTTGTCCTCAGAATTCATCAGTTCTCTCTTTGGAGGGAGATGGCATTTTTTTTTTCAGCTTGAATCCTTTGGAATTTTTTTGGATCATTGTATTGATCAGAGTAGCCAAGTCTTTCACAGTTGATTGTCATTATAGCACTGCCATTTCTGTGTATGATGATCTCCCAGTTCTTCTCACTTCACTTTGCATCGTTTCATATAGATCTTGTCATGTTTTTTTTTTTTCTGAAACCACTTCCCTAGTCATTGCTCACAGGCACAATAGTATTCCATCACAATCATATGCCACAACCTGTTCAACCATTCCCCAATTGGTGACTATCCCCTCGGCAATTCTTCACCACCACCACAAAAAGAGATGCTATAAATATTTTTGTAGATACAGGCCTTTTTCCTTTGATATCTTTGGAAGCCACACCTACTAGTGGTATTACTGAGTACACACAGTTTTACAGACCTTTGGGCCTAGTTCCAAATTGTTCTCCAGAATGGTTCAACTGGTTCACAACTCTACCCACAAATTTATTAGTATATTTCTTTTTCCCTCATGCCCTCCAACTTTTGTCATTTCTGATAGCTCTGTTCTAATCAATAGTGGTAGCATTCTTTCATATGAGTATAGATAGCTTTGATTTCTTCTTCTGAAAATTGTCTGTTCATATCTTTTGACCATATATCAATTGGGGAATGACTCTCATTTTTATAAATTTGATTCAGTTCTATACTCAGTATATATTTAAGAAATTAAACCTTTATCAGAGAAACTTGTTGTAAAATTTTTTGATGTTATTTATTGTCTATGGTACCTTTTAGCAAAATAGAGCTTCTCTGAATCCCCTTTTAATTAGTTCTATTTTTGCTTTTGTTCTGAGATCATAATTGCCACCCCCGCCTTACATTTTGTTCCAGCCCCTTATTTTGACTCTCTCTGTATCTCTCTGTTTCAAGTATTTCTTTTTTAAACAAGATATTGTTGGATTCTGATTTCTAATCCATTCTGTTATTCACTTTCATTTTATGGGTGAGTGCATCCTATTCACATTCTCTACTAATTTACAAACCGTGCTTTTCCCTCCATCCTGTTTTCTTCTGTTTCTTGTTCTCACTTTTTATCCTGTCCCTCATATTTGCTTTTAACCATCACCTCCTTTAACCTCCATTGTTCCCCGGCAGCCAGAAGCACCAGCACTCTGTAATTAGGGTCCCTGGTCTCTTGTGACTGACCCCTAGTGCTCTTGTCTATTCTGTGATTGTGACCCAGAACTACGTATGGGTAATAGAGTTACCAATCAATCTTAGCTATACCCAGTGCCAGCAAAGGGTCCCCTGTGATATCTTTCTGGTCAGTTGCTTGATCCTCTTACCATCTCTGGGTTGAGAACTCTAGAAGTGGCTCTTGCTACCTCAAGTGTGTGGGTTCCAGATGGGTGTCTACGCAGATGTCACAAATTTCTCCTGCTGTCCTAAGTTTTCTTAGGTTGGAAAAATGTCTCACCCTGATTTTTTGTTGGCTCTGCCACTCCAAGTTTTGATATAAGGTGTTATTTTAAAGTTGTTTGGAAGGGAATGTTGGGAGGGTTCAGCTGGCTTGTATCTTGGCTCTATCCTCCCTTTTCTGACCTTTTAAAAGGTGTAGAAATGTTAGTTATTGGAACAAACTATTGGCAGTAGCAAATGTGTTCAATTTGTAGTCAGAGGATCTGGGTTCAAATCCTAGTTTTTCAACTTGCTATCTGTGACTTTGGGCAATTGATTTAACCTCTCTAAACCTCATTTTCTTTGTCTGTTGAATGAAAAATTTGGAGCAGTTGGTGACTGAGGTCTGTTCTACTTCTAAGCCTATTATTATTATTATTATTAAATAATCTAAGTTGGAGGAAGGCTCTTATATTACCCTAAATTAGGGCTATTCACTACAACAACTGGAATTAAGGCTTTCTACATGATTTTGAGGAGTTTTAAAAGGAGACTTGATAATTTTGTCCTATCCATTTCAATTTCTGCATCTGACAGCAAATACCTCTCCAAATGAGTGATTATGTGGTAACTCAGGACCTGCATAGAGTGGAAAAAGAGAATACCAAGGTTTAAGACTTGTATGTCCAAAAGAGAATGATTGGAGGCCATTCTTCCCATCTGCCTGAAGATGGGCTGGAGGTGGGGGTTGCTGTGGTACTCATTGTCCACAATGGAGTGGTAGTATGTTAGGTCTCCTAAGATGGCTTCAAACTTTCATCCTCAATGCTTCCTGCCTTTTGGGGCTCCCAGAAGGTGATTGATGAGGAACAAGTTGCTCTCTGTTATCTCTGCTTCCAGATCTACTCATTGAGCACAGACAATTCATTGAGAGGCATGAGAATGAGACTGGATTGTTTCCTCCTTACTCGAAACTGATGGTTGTTATCCCAAGTACTGTGGGGCTCTTTGGGCCCTGATGGGCCCTGAAGAAAGAACCCACTTCAGCTCATCATCCATACTTTTCAAGAGAGAACCTCCAGGGAGATAGTGGAGAGAAAGAGATGAGATGTGAACATCTGTAGTTTAGAGCCCTTGGCG
>CM053585.1:361668199-361732189 GCA_028646515.1 Pseudochirops corinnae
TGCCACCTCCTGACCCCCACTTTCATGCCTCCCCCCTGTTGAACTGCTGACAGCTCCTTCCCTGTGCATTCACCCTGAGATCTAAGCTGGCTTCAGATCTCTAACTGGGTGAGTCAGGGTGACTGAACTCTGGGCAAATGAATGGAGAAAGGGAACAGGTTTGGCCCTGGGCAGGAGCATTTTTCCACCTGGGTTGGGGCTGAGGGTGTAAAGAGGCTTTTTGGTATAAATAATCCCAGAGCTGAATCCAAGGGTTTACCTCAGAGCTCTGCAAAGCTCTTAGCAAACAAACAGTCTCTTACCCTCCCCACACTCTTGACAGACTCTCATCTCCTTGACAGTATGAAAAACAAAGGGGAAAGGAAACAAGCAATTTGATATGACCTACTATATACCAGGCACTGCGTGAAGCACTTCATAGATTTATCTCATTTGATTCAAGGGAGGAGAGGTGCTTGAACAGATCAGTGCAGTGTGTAAGCCTGGTGAGGGGCTGGGAGGGAGGGAGGCAGGAATGCAACTGCGGTTTTCAGGGGCCCAGTTTGCTGTTCCTACCGAGAGAGTAGCAAGAGATGAATGGCCATTTGGGACACAGTCTAGATGACATGGTGGAATTTCCTTTCAGGGGCAGGGGGAGCATTGTGGTGTAGTACAGGACTTCTCAAACTTTTTGGCCTCAGAAACTCTTAAAAATTATTGAGAACCCCAAATGTGAGGTTAGAGTCAAATGCTATTGATTGTATTAGAAACTAAAATCACAAATAAAAATATTTATTACTTTATTTACAAGTAATAAATTCACTATATGTTAACATAAATAACGTTTTTTAAAGATGAAACTATTTTACAAAACAAAAAAATTAGAATAGAGGCATTATTTTACATTTTTAAACTCTTTTTACATTGTCTTTTCTATTTTGTAACTCTATTTTTTTTCTTTTTTAACTTTTTTTGTGATTCTTTAATGTCTGGCCTAATAGAAGACAGCCTAATTCTCCTTTTTGCTTCTGCATTTAATCTCTCATAATATGCCATTTTGCTTGAAGTATATGAAGAAAATCTGATTTTATAAAATATAAATGTATAAAATCATAAATAAAGTATTTATATAAAGTATATGAAGAAAATCTCCCACAGATATGTAGTTGGAAAAGGGAGTATTCTAGCAGACAAATAACATCTTAGTTTTTTATAGATTTTCACAGATTGTCTGAAAGAGTCTCCGGACACGCAGGGGTCTGAGGACCACATGTTGAGAACCTCTGGTGTAGCGGGAGGAAGATGGCATCAGGAAATGTGCGTTTGGAGTGATACTTTGCCCCTTATTAATCATATGATTGTGGACAAGCAACTGTGTCTTTATTTCCTTGCATGTAAAAAAAAAAGACGATTATACTTATTTTAATTCTCAGAGTTCGAAGGCACTCCCACCTGAATTAGAACCTTCCCCACCTCTGAACATCCCTATCAAATGGGTATTGGGGCTTGACTTAGATACCTAGTGATCTGGAAGAACAATGGCTCATATTTATGGGGGCACTCTATGGTGACAAACATTTGTTAGAAAAAAAATTTATTTTTCAATTAACAAATATTTATTTCCTTTCCCTCCCACCACCCACTTGATGGAGAAGTCCCACAAAACCCTTGTAACAAATAAGCAGAGTTAAGCAAAGACATTCCCATATTGGCCATGTCAAAAAATGGGTGTTTCCTTCTGCATCTGGAGTCCTTCACATCTCTGTCAGGAGGTGGGTAGCTTGCTTCATTGAGGGTCCTCTGGAATCGTGGTTGGACACTGCCTTGGTCAAGGTTCTTAAGTCTTTCAAAAGGTTTCAAAGCACTCTCCTTAGACCCTGGCAGAAATCCTGGGAGGCAGATTTTTGTACCTATTATGATTCTTATTTTCCAGATAAGGGAATTGAGGTTTGGAGAGATTAAGAGAAGACAAACAACGGAGCTGAAATTCCTCATCTGTAAAATAGGGTGATAATAAAAAATATACTGTTGACCTCAAAGAGTTCTTATAAGGAAATCACTGGCAAACTGTGAGTTGTTAAAGAAGATGCATTGTTACTTAATAAAAATCATTGTTTCTATAGTGTTGTAAAGCTTGCAAAACACTCTTCTTATAACAAGACTATGAGATCATAGTGTAAACATTTTGATCCCATTTTGCAGATGAGGAATTGAGGTCTAGAGGGTTGTGACTTGTCTAGGATCATGAAGCTGGGATTTGAACTCAGGTTTTCCCTACAACAAGATGCCTCCCTAAGAGATGTACAGAGCAGAAAGGAGTCATTGGGTACCATCCTTTAGCTGCAACTTTGTTGTTATAAACTCTAGCTTATAAATATTCCCAGTAAAGCAAACAAGGAATGCCCATCAACTGGGGAATGGCTGAATAAGTTGTGGTGTAGGAATGTAATAGAATACGATTGTGCTATAAGAAATGATGAGCAGGGAGATTTCAGAAAAACCTCAGAAGGCTCATATGAACTGATGGAAAGTGAAATGAACAGAACCAGGAGAATGCTGTGCACAGTAAGAGTAACATTGTGCGATGATCAGCTATGGTTGACTTAGCTCTCCTCAGCAACACAGTGATCTAGGGCAGTTCCAAGACTCATAATGGAAAATGCTATCTACATTCAGAGAAAGAATTGATGGAGTCTGAATGCAGATCAAAACATACTATTTTCACTTTTTTCTGTGTGTTTTTTCCTTCTCTATTTCTTTTTTTCAAAACATGACTAATGTGGAAATATGTTTAACATGATTGCACAGGTATAACCTATATCAGATTACTTGTTGTCTTGGGAAAGTGGGAAAAATTTAGAACTCAAAATCTTTCAAAAAATGAGTGTTGAAAATTGTCTTTGCATGTTTGGAAATTGGAAAAAATAAAATGCTATTAGATTAAAAAACTCTAAAGAAATAAACTCTATCTCATAAATAAACCCACGTAAAGCAAACAAAGGTTAGCTGGAGAATGGAATTGGGGTGAAGAGGCCAAGGTGAGCCATCAGGAGGGTGTGATGTTAGAGTAATGTCACTGAACAGGAAGGATTAAGGGCCTGGGATTGGGGATATCATTTCCAGTTTATCCACCCTTGGCTTAAGTTCCAACCCACCTTTCCACCTTTCATTTGGAAAGAAAATAGAAAAGATGAGAGAAAACTCCCTGAAGTTGGATTTACTAAGTTCATTCAGTTCACACAGCTCTTGGTGCCTGCCCGCTGACATTCCTGACTATGGCTGTACAGGCTGTATACCTAGTATAGAAACCATGCTGTTTTTCAACTTTTTCTTAGATTACCAAGGGAGAAATACTTCTGAGGAACCAGAAAGGGGATATGAATTCCTCTGGGAGAAATCATATCTATATTATATGGAGGTGAGCTTAGGACACTATAGATTTTATTTGATCTGTCTAGAAAGAATTTATTCATTTTGGTTCCCAAATCTTTAAAAAATGGATTTGAATGAAAGTATTTGTTTTCTTTCCCTCTCTCTCCCCATTGGACATCAAAAACCCAAAAAAATCAAAAAGTAAAAACCAAACCAAGATATCCATTGTAACAAATATGTATAGTTAAGCAGAGCAAATTCTTGGGCTAGGATCAAAAACGTGTCAGTCTGCCTTTTGAGTCTATCACCTTAGTATCAGGTGGTGGGTATTGTGTTTTATCATCAGTCTCCTGGAATTATAGACTATCATTTATTCAGGCATGTCCCAATTGATAGGTATCCCCTTAGTTATTAGCTCTTTGTCATTATCAAAAAAAAATTATTAGAAATATTATTTTACATAGGTGTCATTTTCCTCTGTCTTTGATATCTTTAGTGATGTGGTCCTAGTAGCGGAATCACCTGGTCAAAGAATATTTAATGGCTTTGATATTTGGAGGGTACAGTTTCAAGTTGCTTTCCAGAATGGTTGGACCAGTTCACAACTCCATCATTAGTGCATTAGTATCAGGCCCCCAAATTTATATTGGCTAAGGGAAGATAGCTACTCAGGTCTAACCCTCAGCCTATGAAGAAAAGTAGGGCCAGTTGTTGGGGAAAGGACCCCTTTGATTACAATATACTGTCTTGAGCAGAACCCCTTATAATGGATCTGAGTGACTGGGTGGAGATCCAGAGTGAGGAGGAGACACAGCCCCTTGTCTTTTGGGGGATAGGCACACATTTTTTCACACAGATGGAAACAGATCTAGCAGTAGCTGGTCAGAGATCCAGACATCAATGTGGGTGGAATGAGGAGTTAGGCTGGCGTGAGGAATTGGGAAAGTAGTTAATCCGGGAAGGCGTCCTAGAGGAAGCAAACTTTGAGTAGAAGTTGAGATGAAGGGAGAAATAGCATTTAGTGACTGGATCAGGCCATCTGCAATTGGAGTCCAAAGATTTGGGTTCTAGTCCTGGTTCTTCCACCTATCTATGTGACCTTGGATTAATCACTACCCCTCTCTGGGTCTTAGTTTTCTTTTCTTTAAACTACAGGGGGGAAGGTGGCTAGGTGGCGCAGTGAATAGAGTACTGGTCCTGGAGTCAGGACCTGAGTTCAAATCTGACCTCAGACACTTGACACACTACTGTGTGACCTTGGGCAAGTCACTCAATCCCAATTGTCCTACTTTCCCCCTCCAAAAAGCAAAAAAAATAAATGAATGAATGAATAAAATAAAGGGGTTGGATTAGATGATCTCTATCCAGTTTCTTTTGGAATGATGGAAATGAGCATTTTTCAGCTTCCTACTCTCTGCCAGGTACTTTACACATGTTAATTCATTTAATCTTCACAACACCCCAGGGAGTTAGGAGCTGTTACTTTTCTCATTTTAACAGTTGAGGAAACAGACAAACAAAGGTTAAATGACTTGCCCAGTGTTACACAGCTAGTGTGTGAAGTTGGATTTGAACTCAGAGCTCAGGGCTGTATCCACTGTGCCACCAAGCTGCTTCTGGGAGAAGGCAACCTTGGTTGGTGGGGACGTTGGGGAATAGCCTCTGGGGACAAGAGAGCATGAAGGGTGTGTGTGTGTGTGTGTGTGTGTGTGTGTGTTGGGGCTGGGGAATGAGAAAAGAATCCAGCTGGGAATTAAAAGAAATGACTAGGGGAAAGGGCTCAATGGCATAGAGGGAGGGGCCTAGAACTTGGTCCTCAGGGCAGGGACTCTCTGTCTCCCTACAGTGATAATCTACAATGATAAAAGGTAACCCTTGTGGTCCCCAAAGGCTTAATGAATAGGTGTTGACTGACTCCCTGTCTGTGTCTTTCTCTCTGTCCTGAGGGAGTTGTTGAGGGTAAGACAGAGCCTGCCTGCCTTTGGATTCCTGAGGACCTCCCCTGCCTTCCCTGTCTCTAGCTTTCCCAGACACCATGGATGGAGTTTCTTTCTAATTCCTCTTTCTGGGCAGGGTCAGGGAGAGTTTACATAAAGGACATAATGGATGGGGAGAGAGAATTTAGTGTTCAGTGCAGAGAAAGATTTTATGGGGGATAAACAATGACAGTGATTGATCTGTGGACTTTCCAATCACTCATTCTTAGGTCTTTATAAAGGTCCAAGGCCTGTTCATCTCCACTCTATTCATCCATACAAAGAAGAGGCTCATTCACATCTTCTCTTTGTTCCTTTTAAACTTTTCTCTTTGGTTCATACACCTCATAGTTATTTAGGAGTGTAACATTCCTGTGTGGATTATCCAGGCTCTAGATCAATTCTCTGTCTTTTTTCCCTTTTTACCTCCTCCAGAGGCTGCCTGTCTATTCAGGCCTGGGCTAGTAGGGCAGGGAAAGGACAGGGAAGAAAAATTCTACTTCTTTGCTTCTCACTAGCAATACTTCCAAAAACAGGGTGGGTAGTTAATAGGCAACAGTAACATCAGTGGCTGGAGTGAAGATTTGGATGAGGATTCACATCTCTTTTATCTAGATTCCCCCAGCCAATGGGAACATTAGGAGGTGACATATCATTATGGGGTAATAAATTATATATTCTCAATAATATAATCTTGGCAGCTGGGGTGATTTATTTATAATGCCTCAACATTTTATATGGACATCAAATGGGCCAGACAGGATACAGAATAGAAAATAGGAAACAGATAACCTGGTGTGGTGGTGGTGCTTGCCTGTAATTCCTACTACAGGGGAGGCTGAGGCTGGTGGACTCTTTGAATTAAGGAGTTCTGAGATGAAGTAAGGCTAAGTCTGATTGGGTGCCTGCCCAATCTGCTACCACTAAGTCAACTACCAATACAGTAAACCTCTTGGGATTGGGGAGCAGGACACTCAGCTGCCTAAAGAGAGGTTAACTGGTCCAAGCTGGAAACAGATCAGGTCAAGGCTTTTGTGCCAATTAGCAGTGGGATTGAACAGAGATTAACGGCTACCCTGCCAGTCTGGGCAAGATAGGGAGATAGAGTCTCACCAAAAGATTCCCCTAAAAACAAACAAAAAGCCCCAGACCACAGACAGATGTCCAGTTCTGAAACTCCGTGATTCCTTAAGCACAAACGAGTAGTGCCTACCATAAACAGAAGTGTCGAGAGCAAAGTAATGCAAAGAAGTGATTGTGACTGCTGTCAGGAAAAAGCTCTGAGGATGCAGCAGGTCTTAATCCGAGTTTGGAAGCAGTGATGGGAAAGTTGCAGAAGAGGCTGGAAGGGTTTCCTGCACAGACTGGAGGGCTGAACCAGATAGAGGATTCAAGGGTGTTGGAGGCCATTCAAGTCAGCTCTCAAGACCTGATTGTTTAATCTTCAGTGTGAATATTTATTCCTGAGAAATCATCAAATGCTACCAAACAGGGCTTGATTCATTGTTTTGTTGATTATTTGGATTTAAGAAAGGGATGGAGAAGATAGTAACAATGCAGATTAAAGTGTATCTTGCATACATCCCCCCTCCCCAAATGTATTGCTAAAGATTCTAAACCTT
The DNA here is from genome assembly GCA_028646515.1 of Pseudochirops corinnae. Classification (NCBI taxonomy): domain Eukaryota; kingdom Metazoa; phylum Chordata; class Mammalia; order Diprotodontia; family Pseudocheiridae; genus Pseudochirops; species Pseudochirops corinnae. The sequence goes on from CM053585.1 coordinate 361,675,149, forward strand.
GCAGACAGCAAGCTGGCTTTAGAGTCAGAGGACCTGGGTTAGAATCCTGGTTTAGCCACTTAGAGCCTGCAGCAAGCAACCAAGCCTCATTAAGTGTCACTTATCAATTTTGTAAAATGGAGGCCAATAGTGGTTTTTTTTTACACGTCTCAGAGAAGGCTTGATGATTGAATTAGATAAAGTGTCATGTTAACCATATAAAGCCCTGCCTGCTGTTATCTCCTAGGTGGTCTATGACTGCTTCTAGCTTTATAATCCTTGTTGGTGGGGATAGGGAAGGGTGGACTGGACTGTTAGAAGCTGGAAAATGGAAGAATAGTTTGTGTGTCCCAGATTATTTTGGTCAGAACCAAGAATCATGAGAGAAGAGGCTAAAGAGATGGGGAAGAGGAAGAAGCAACATATGAAGGGGTCCCAAAGGTCACTCGAGAATTTGTAGACTATTAGTTCTACCCTTACACACACGCACGCACGCGCACACACACACACACACAACCTAGACTTGAACAGGTGAAGTAACTTGCCACAAACCATACTCATGGTGTAGTAGAAAGATCACTGGCTCTGGAATTAGAGGAACTGGGTTTAAATTCTGCTTCTGACATGAACTTTGTCACACCATTGTCACTTAGGGCATCTAGATGGTGCAGTGGATAAAATGCTGGACTTGGGGCCTGGAAGACCTGAATTAAAAACCCATCTCAGATGCTTACTAGCTCTGGTCAAGTCATTTGACCCCCTGCCTGCCTCAGTTTCCTTATCTGTAAAACAACATAGCACCTATTTTCCAGGGTTGCTGTGAGAGTCAGATGAGATATTTACAAATGCTTTGTAAACCTTAAAGTGTTATATACCAGCTATTTGTTACTATTATATTATTATTATGTTTACTGCTTAACTTTCTTGGGTCTCAGTTTCCCCAGCTGTAAAGTGGTGTTGAACAAGATGGCCTCCCCCCCACCCCCCCATTTTAACTCTAAGCTTTATATTCCTATGATCCTAAAACTAGCCGGTGAATGGCAGAAATAGGGCTGGAACTCTGGTCTTTGGACTCAATTCCTTGCTGAGCAGTATCTGATTCACTAATACTGCTGAGTTTGTCTTTGCTATCAGTGTCATAGAGAGCCCCTGCAGGCTATCGGGCAGGTGCAAGTGATCTGCTCCAAGTAACTGTGCCCTCCAAATGACTTCTGTAGGTGTGTTTAGTGACAAGGCAGGTACAAGAAAGATGGGCTCTTGCCAAAGACCCAGCCCAAGGGATGTTTTAGATTTTTTTCCTTTTATGCCCCTGCAACCAAACCCAAGTGCTCCAGCATATATATAAGAGCCCTGCACAGAGGTCTGTTCATTCGCTGGCTCTGGCCTAATTCCCCTCTTACTGGTGGCTATAGTTCTTTGAAGTTCCTCTCTCCTCCACTAGCCATGGTTGTCAGATCTCAAGGCATCCGAGGCAGCTCCAGGGGCTTCAGCAGTGGGTCCGCAGTAGTGAGTGGGGGCAGGCGGGCTGCTTTCAGTTCTGCCTCCATCTCTGGGGATGGAGGCCGCTGCTCTGCTTTTGGAGGCTTTGGCAGCAAGAGTCTTTATAACTTTGGAAAGAACAGGAGCATCAGCATGGCAGGGGGCCGGCAAGGGGCTGGCTTTGGATGCAGTGCTGGAGGTTTTGGTGCTGGAGGTTTTGGTGCTGGAGGTTTTGGTGCTGGAGGCTTTGGTGCTGGAGGCTTTGGTGGAGGCTTTGGTGGGGCATTCAGTGGCCAAGGGGGATCCAACTTCTCTGTGTGCCCTGCTGGTGGGATCCAAGAAGTGACCATTAACCAGAGCCTGCTGACCCCACTCCACCTGGAGATTGACCCAGAGATCCAGAAGGTGCGGACAGAGGAGAGGGAGCAGATCAAAACCCTCAACAACAAGTTTGCCTCCTTCATCGACAAGGTGAGCTGTTCTAAGTCTAGATAGGAGGCATTAGACTGCAAAGCTCTGGGGTCTCATGCTGAAGGAATCCTAGATTTGGAATCAGAGTACTTGGGGATGAGGGTAGGCTCTGACAATTACTAGTTGAGTGACCTGGGGCATGTCACTTCCTCTCTGGGCTTCAATTTCCTCATGAACAAAATGACCTCTAAGACTAAATTCTAAAACTCTGTGATTCTTTTCTAACATGCTATGTGACATGAAGCAAGTCACTTACTCTTTCTGGTATCAATTTTCTGGGTTTCAATTTTTCCTAGCTACAAAATGGAATAATTTCTCTAACTCAAGGGATCATAAATCAGTTTCCAGATAGATGATACACAGCACTCCACCTGGAATCAGGAAGATCTGAGTTCAAATCCTACCTCAGACACTTACTAGTTGTATGATTTCAGGAAAGTTACTTAACCTCTGTTTGCCTCATTTTCCTTATCTGTAAAATAGGGAATAATAATACTCCCCAGGATGCTGTGAGGATAAAATGAAATAATATTTGTAAAGTGTACTTTGAAAACTAAAGGTTTTAGCACTATCTAAATGCTAGATGTGAATGCTATCTATTGGAACTGGTAGGTGAACTCAGGATATTGTAGAGACCAAAGTAATCCTACTGGTGAACTTTGAGCTCACAGGATGTGCTATGACATATTGGACAAGAGCTACATCCTTTGGATTCCAGTCCCTCTGGTTGGAAAGTAGAAATCATCACTCAATGGTCACTCAAAAATCATTCCACTCAATGGCCTCCCCATTTTGAGAATGTTTTGGCTTGGGGAAGAATATTGCTTAATTCCATTGAGGAGCTGATTGTGAAGATAAATCTGGGAAGAATGCCCTCTCCTCTAGCCCATGTCTGGTCTAGCCAATGGGCTGAGTAAGAGCCAAATGTGATGGCTGGTAGAGTGCTAACCAGCCTTCAAACAGTTGAGTCATGCATTGTGAAGTAGTTGGATAAGTATGATGCCTGATGACCCTTCCCCCAGTGGCCAAGAAAACTTTTATGAGTTCTACTCAGACAGGCTTTTAAAAATATCTCTAAATCTTGCCCATCCTATAAACAAGGGCCAGATCAAGAAAAGTTTGAATGTGTCTAATAAGAAATTGACAAAAGAGCCCTGGATTTGGAGTCTGAAGATCTGTATTCAAATCCTGGCTCAGTCACTTATTACCTAAATAATCTCTAGCAAGATATTTAATGCCTCTCTCTGTGCCTTGGTTTCCTTTTCTGTAAAACAAGGTGATTGGATTAGAAAATTTCTAATAGTCCTTCTAGTTCTAAAATCCTGGTTCTTAATGTTATTATTCTTGTTAAGGGCCAGGAAGTGGGGAATATCTTGACTTTTTTGAAGTGCGTATTAGTATTAGAACATGTAACACATGTGTTCTAATACTAATGTATAATGTCTGAATATATTACTAAGTATACATTAGTGTGAGAACGCATCTGGGTAAATTTAGGAAGTATTGTTGACGCTTAGTGCTTACAGATCTGAAGCAGACCAGCTTTTAAGCCACCTTCATCTTACCTAATTTACTAGGCTCAAATATAGATTGTTCCAAACTTCTTCCATTTACACACTATATATCTATTATGCACAATTATTTTTATTATTAATTTTTTAAATTTATGAAAAAAACAAGCATTTCCATAATACAGTACAATGAAAAAGATGATTGTGTATGAAACTGCAAATCTACTATGCACAACTTGCTATTCCTTTCATATATACAAAGAAATTATCACGTAAATTTCTTTTTTTCCTCCATCCCCTGGGATGGTTATCAATAGACACAAAGAGGTATATATACATATATATATGTACATGTATATGTAAAATTATTAGATCCATATTTCTTCACAAGCTATTTATTCTATATATACTATTTATCAGTTCTATCTCTGGATGCAGATAGCATCTTTCTTCATGTGTCCTTTATAGTTAATTTAGGTAAAATAACCTATTTCTTCAAAGTTGTTCTTAAAACAACACTGCTGTTATTGTAAACAATGTTCTCTTGGTTCTGCTCATTTCACTTTTCGTTATTTCATGCAAATCTCTCCATGTTTTTCTAAAATCACTGAGCTCATTATTTCTAATAGCACACTAGTATTCCAATACAATAATATACTACAACTTGTTCAGCCATTATTAGTTATGCACAATTATTTACATATGTCTTTCTCATTATGATGTGAACTCCTTGAGAGAAGGGACTGTATTTTTGCCTTTCTTGTTATCTCTAATACTTGCACAATGACTCGTCACATAAGTGCTTCGATGTTGATTGACTGTCCTTCCACTGACATCTCCAAGGAACATAGTGAGGGACGATTTAAGGCAGAAGTTATCACTGAAACCTAATTAATTCTTGAATGCTAATCTAAGCCCTTATTCTGGTGTGACCTGCCAAGCCCTTTTCACTAGAGGAAAGGCTGTAGTTACAGTAACTCTCCTAGAAATCAGAATCATAGAACGTTAGTATTTGAAAGTCTTAAAGATACAACTGTTTCATTTAAGAGATAGGGAAACGGAGACCTACCTATTTTCTAAGGTCCCTTAGAGCTCTGAGTTTATGATTATTCATCCCTCTATACCTAGTCAAGATTAGATGACTCATTCCCCACCTCCCACTCTCTTCAGATGGAAGGCATTTCTCTTTCAGGAACTCAGTTTCTGGAAGAGAAGAACAATGTTGTGTTTTCAAATAAACCATTCCAGGCTGTCTGAATGTTCTTTCTTTAGTCTACCTTAAGCCCCTTAGGGCTTGGTGAATCAATTCTGTTTCTAAATGGGGATTTCCTTCTAGGGCTTGTCTGAGTTAGTTGAGCTACACTGCCCAAGACTACAGCATCTGACACTGGCCACTTGGCTTCCTTATTTTTTGGCTGTAGGTGAGGTTCCTGGAGCAACAGAACAAAGTCTTAGAGACCAAGTGGAATCTTCTACAACAGCAGACAACTACCACATCTAGAAAAAACCTAGACCCTTTATTTGAGGGCTATATCAGCTCCCTGAGGAAGAATCTGGATAGCTTGATCAATGACAAGAGTCGCCTACAATCTGAACTGAAGGCTATGCAGGACAGTGTGGAAGACTTCAAACACAAGTGAGTAAGGCCTGGAGTAGTGGGACAGGAGCCGGGCTAGCTGTTTTCTGGGGTGTCTTTTCAGGTCTAACTTTCTGGGAGCCTGATATCATATGTAAACGACCATCCTCAACCCAGACTCACTCTCCTTAAGCTCCTAGTCACTACTGAAGAGATAGAGATACTGAAGGGTCAGTAGAGGTCATTGAATCCATCTTCCTTTTTCTAGACATCTGCATTTTTATGCACTTGACAAGTTGGATGGTTAAATAAATGAATAGATGAGTGGATAAACAAATGAATCAAGAAGTGTTTTCATATCACCAATTGACATCTAAAACCAAAGATCTCAAAGTCAGCAAGTTCAAAACAGAACTCTATTTTACCACCATGCCCAGTACTTTTCCAAGTTGAGGTTCAAGAATTAGAGGCAGTTTTGATGTGATAGGATAGTCAGATAAAAGCCTTGGAGTAGTGGAAATAGGACTGGCTTGGTAGTCAGGAGGGCTAATGTCTAGTTTCATCTCTATCACTGATGAGTTGAGTGATCTTGGGTAAATCACTTCTATGGGTACATCTGTAAAATTAGATTAGAAGATAGTTAAGGTCCCTTTCAGGTCTGGCATTTATGATTCTGACTTTCAACTCTAACAAGCAGAGTCAACTAGTGTAACTTATCACGTGAAATTGGAGACCATATAGACATGTGATGGTGAGAAAATACAAGTCCTTCTTGTGCTAAGAGAGGCTGTTTCTACATTGTACCAGAGGGGCTCAAATATCAGCAAGGTATCACCAAGATGGCCAAATTGGGTGGAAATCCTGAATTCTTTCCCTTTGTTAGCATCAAATTACCTGGATAGGGGCTGGCCCTCCTCTGCATAGCATCATGTAGACATAAGTCCTCAATTGCTTTTCCTCTCCCTTTGGAACAAACTTTCAAATTTTCTCTTTGCTTCTATAGTGTCAAGACTGATTTCCAGGATTTCAGTCTTAAGGAAGAATTCTGGAAAATTCCATTTTCTGGACATTTCCAACTATCTGAATATTTGGTAGCTTCTATATATGTGGCTCAAGAAACATTAGCTAAGCATGTTTTCCCTCTCCCATCCCCCTTCTCTCTGACCCTAACAGATATGAAGAAGAGATTAACAAGCGTACAGCTGCTGAAAATGACTTTGTGGTCCTCAAGAAGGTAGGACGTGAACTCTCTAAAGGACTGGTTTTTTTGTGCATGTCTCTCTCTGGAGCCTATGAACAATGCTTTGAACATAGTAGGCAGTCAATGAATGCTTTTTGAATTGAGCTGATGATGAAGAGGGCAGAAAAATGCCAGTGATGCCTTCTTTTTCTTTTGGTCAGTCTTTGACCTGATTCATCTAGTTTAGCTATCCCTATTGAACCAAATCCATAAGCCAAACCCCACTCCACTTAATTCTGTCTAGTTCTGTGCAGTCAAAGGGAATTGGGGAGCTGAGCCAGAATCTGAGAAATTAAGGTCATACAGATGGCCCATTTGGCTAATGCAATCCCTTTCTGCCAGATAGACTTTTAGTACTGCCTCTACAGATAGAATTTGATACTATACTGGCCATTGTTCCCTTCAATTAGCTTTTTCTACATATTTCTACAAATCTAACTGAAATACTTCCTCCTGTCATAGTTCCATGTCCTTCCAGTAATAAAATGCTACCTTATCTACCCCATTTTGTAGGATGTAGATGCTGCCTACATGAACAAAGTGGAGCTGCAGGCCAAGATGGATGCCCAAAATGATGAAATCAACTTCCTTAGGGTCCTTTATGAAATGGTAAGGACTCCTTTATTCTCCTCTGGATCTGTGATACTGCTGGTTAGAAATAAGGTCCTGTCCATTTAAAGTCACTCCTCTTCCTTGTCTGGAAAATGAAATCTCGTTGGAGAAGAGCTCAAAATGGTGGAAGGGATTATAAGTCAGAGATTCTATGGATGGAAGTGATTGGTTCTGTTAGCAGAATTCTTCAGGGTCAAAAATTCATTGGTGATAATGACCCATTCCATTTTCATATGGAAGATACTCAGTGAATACTGAACTAAATTGAATTAAGAACTTTTGAAACTCAGTTTATTGTAGAACAGTAGGACTATCCTCCTGCAGAAATAAATAGCTCATACTACTGTTACCACTTGAAAGTTGCCAAAATACCTCCCTTACAACATCTCTATGAGATATTTAGTATGGTGGAAGTATTCTAATTTCTATTTTATAGATGAGGAAACTGAGGTTCAAATATGTTATGGCTTGCTTACAGTCACATAACTAGGAAATCTGTGTCTAAGGTGGGACGTGAATCCATGTCTTTTGATTATGAGACCAGGACCTTTCCCATAATGCTATGCTCACTCTCAATGAGTCCTCTCTTTCTCCATATAATGTTCCCAAGGGGCTAGCAACTTTAGGCCAGTCCAAACATCTATGGTCTAAAACACATGTTTTTGACACTCAGAAATAATTTAGAGAGATATACCTTAGGGGGCCGAGGTCCGCATCTATCTTTGCACTTTGTAGGAACTGTCCCAGATGCAGACCCATGTCAGTGACACCTCTGTGGTCCTATCCATGGACAACAACCGATCTTTGGACCTGAACAACATCATCGCTGAGGTCCAACTACAGTATGAGGATATCATCCAGAAGAGCAAGGCAGAGGCTCAAAATCTGTACCAGAACAAGGTGTGTACTGGGAGAGTTGTGGGGTTGGGCATGAGTGTGGTCTGTGGGTCTCTGCTTCTGGAATTTCTAAGACTACTCCACCATCCCTCAATAAGTTCTTGGAGAATATAAGTAAAAGCCTCAGTTAAGCAGAACAACAGTTAATCTGTTTCAATGGGACCACATAGATGTGCCCCCAAAACCAGGCAGAGATGATTAGGGCTTATTTAATATTTGGGAATGGATATTCATGCCATCCAATGTGGAGAATGGAGAATTGACCCAACTTGGCATTTTCCTGATCTTCAGGTCCAGCAACTTCAGAATTCTGTTGACCTGCATGGTGACAACCTGAAGAGCACCAAGAGTGAGATCTCTGAGATCAATAGGATGATTCAGAGGCTTCGGGCTGAGATTGAGAATGTCAAGAAGCAGGTGAGTCCCACCTCTGTTCCAGAGCCAGGAAGATGGCATGGGGTAGTACAAAGGTGGGGAGTGGGGTGGGGGAATGACAAAGCAGAATAATGCAAGAGAGGCAAATGAGTGAAGTGTCTCAAACAGATCAGATGGACATCTGTCCTCTTGATAAGAAGGCTTGAATAAGGAAACCTGGATCCAGGTCCTAGCTCTGCCTTAACTGGGGGTGACTTTGGGTGAGTCATTTCCTTTTACTAGTGCTCAGTTTTCTGTGATAACAATCACGATGATGATGATGATGATGATGACTGACAAGTAGCTATCCCTTTCAGGTTTTCAAAGTATATGAGGCAATGTGACATATACAGTGGTGAGAGTTCTGGATTTGGAATTGGAGTTAATAAACTTTTTTAATGCTTTAAAGTAAAAGGATTTGCATTTGAATCCTGGATCTACTACTCTAGTCTTTTGCCCTCTCTGGGACTCTCTTCTCTGTTACAGTTAACACTTCCTTTCCCCCCTTGCCCCCATAGTGCCAAACTCTGCAGACATCTGTGGCTGATGCTGAACAGCGTGGGGAGCTGGCCCTGAAGGATGCCCTCAGCAAACAGACTGAGCTGGAGAGTGCCCTGCGGAAGGCCAAGGAGGAGCTGAACCGGCTGTTGAAAGACTATCAAGAGCTGATGAATGTCAAAATGGCCCTGGACCTTGAGATTGCCACTTACAGGAAGCTGCTAGAAGGAGAAGAGTGCAGGTGAAGTGGCGGCAGAGGTGGGGAGACAGAGGGAGTGGATGGGAGCCAATGGGCAAGGAAACTGAAGCTGGCTTGTGAGCCCAAGTCTCTCCCCTGCTGCCTGGTTCAAACCTTCCCTGGAACGTTCAGAATTTGGGTCAGGGTGGATAGCTAGATCTGCTCCAGGCCAGGATAGTTTTCCAGTGAAAAGCATCAGACATGTAAGCGTAAGGGCTTTTAGTTAAACCTAAAGATTTCCTCCAGAAACTGTTCAAATGAAGCAGGAGGTATGAAAACAGAGTAGTCTCATCTATTAAGGAGGGTGAGAGGAATAATCCTATCTAGATGCAGGGGCCAGACAGGATGACTTATGATTCACTAGGTTTTTTTGTCTTCCCACAGGATGTCTGGAGAATGTCAGAGTGCTGTAAGCATCTGTAAGTAACCCTATTGTCCTCTTGCTCATATGTTGAGAAAGATTTGGATTTTTGGAGCCTTGATCTCAAAATTGTTGATGAATTAATTTTGTTGATTAATTTATTTTTAAATTAGTTTTTAATTTTTAATATTTTATTAAAATTTTTTTTGCTTCTCTCCCTACAGCTGTGGTTAGTGGCAGCGCCAGCTCTGGAGCCATCGGAGGAGGCTTTGGAGGCCACGCTGGGCTTGGGCTGGGCAGTGGTTTAGGCGGTGGTTTAGGTGGTGGTTTAAGTGTCGGTTTAGGCAGTGGAAGTGGCTTTGGGATTAGCGGCGGCAGTTCCAGCACTAAGATCGTCTCCTCCAGCAACCTAACCAAAAGGACCAGCCGATAATGGGGAGATGGCTCCCTGTATTCACCTGAGCACACTGCAAGCCTATCTCTTCAACTTCTGTGCCTCTTTCACTTAAAGCTCCCACCTCTGCCCCATGCCTTCTGGGCCTAGCTCTCAGGAACTGCTTAAGGATAAGAGCATCCCCTCTTCTCCCCCTTCCAAGGATGTCCGTGAGGGTATAGTGTCTTTGGCCAACTCTTTCTGGGTGTTTTACTGCCTTGTTGCTGTTATGGGATGGCTTCCTGACTGGACCAGGAAGGAGTTATCACTTGACTCTCCATCTTGGACAGACAGAAGAGAAAAATAGTTAGGAGGTTTTCCCCCCTCCTTTTAAATAGTCATACCCCTTTTCTCAATAATATGTGCCATCTCTTACTCATAAATGGAACCTCTCAAACTCTTAACCATTGGATGACCAAACAAGTCTCTAGCCAGACCATGGTGGGCTTCGCATTCTTCCGAACAGACATGCCCTTTCCCACCCAGATATACTTTCTCCCACCCAGGTCGGGGTTTGTTTATATTCCTGCAATTAGAGATACCTTCTCCCACTTAAAATAGATGATCTAACACTTTCACCTTATTTATGCCAGTCCAAAATTCATTCTCCATCACTGAAAAGGAAAAGTCCCGGTTTTTCAAGGTTGGCACACAGTCAGTTGTCCTTTGATCTTCTCCTCTTTCCCCCACAGCTCCCTCACTCTCTTGTTCTGTTTCTGTTTTGGTGTATCCTCAATAAAATGCATATATCATTCATTCTGAGCCAATTGTGTTTGTAACTAGGACATAGGGAAACATATGAATGAAATTATTCATATTGAGATGATTTATTTTTATTATTAAGGGATTCTTAAAATTTTAAAAAAATATCATGGACCCCTTGACAGTCTGGCGAAACCTTCTCAGAATAGTGCTTTGAAATGCATGAAACAGGTAGGATTACAAAGGAAAACAATTATGATGAAATATAATTATCATAATTTTTTAAAAAGCAAACTTACAGATTCCGTTTGAGATTCCTTAACCTAGAGGCTTTTCCCTGACTTAAGTTTTAGCTTCCTGTGTCCTCTGGCACTGAGGGGCTAGAGGAACCAAGAACAGTGAGAAATATCTATCCATAATATTGAAGACAAGTCCCTGGGTAATGGCGATCCAATTGAACCAAATTCCCAAACAATTAAAGAGGCCAAGACTGAGAGAAAGGCTGATTGATTATGCTCTCCAATTGCTCAGATTCTCTAATACTTAAATTCAACCACTATAAATGTTTCAGCTTTTTCACTGGGCTTAATGTTGGAAGTAGGCTAAAAATCCATGGAATAGATCTGGTCTCCCTATCAGGAGCTTGTTCTAGCATTCAGTTACTGAATGAATGAATGAATATGTTGAGCACATGGAATTTGTGACTTTTTCAGAGTGGGAACTCCTTACACAAGGAAATATGCAAGTCATCCATAATTTAAGTCTTAGAGAATTGCTTGAAGGTTATTGAGGTTAAGTGACTTGTTCACACAGTTGCTAAATATCAGAGGTGGAATTCATATCCATGTCTTCCTGAATCCCAAGTCTACCATTCTATCCTCTCTTGACTCTCCGTGAAGGACTGAATAAATATATGAATAGGTCTTGTCTCAACAAAGCTTTCTGGTCTCCTTAACTTCCCTGCTTCTTCAGGAGCACATCAGTTACGCAGGATATTCAGTTAAGGAAATTATAATGGAACAGTGAAGAAAGAAAGTCATTCAGGGAACAGGGAGTCCTGCAGATGGGGTGGATGATTGTTGTTGATAGAGGGAGCTGTAATAGCAATTTTTTGAATTGTGACTTGGAGATCATATAGTCTAATGTTTTCATTTTACAGATGAGAAAACTGTCACTTAAAGAGGGACAATTGACAGAACTGGGACTGAACCACAATCTCTTGACACATCTGTTTGCTTTTCTGGACATTCTGTTTGGGTGAAAAATTGAGCAAGTTAAAGCGTATTCACAATCACCTAGGGATTTAAAAGAGCCTGGGAAGTCATTATACCCATCTCACTCCCTTCTTTTTGGAGCCTGGGGGTCAAGCTGTCCCATTGTATCTACTTTCAAAGTTTATAACTAGCGTTAAGGTTTAGGAGGTGACCACTAAGACATCCATTGTTGTAGTTTTTAGGTGATATTCATTATCACTTATAAAAGATACACAGGATCAAGAGACAGCTACGTCTGACAGTCACCTTGAGCCCCAGGATTCCCAACTCTGGGGTACAGCTGGTAGCCAAATAAGTGGTCCTTCATCATCATTGTTTGGGATAACAACTCAAAGGGATTTTATACAAGGTATTGACAATAATAGCAATAGCAATCTTGTGCTAATATACAAGAAGGTGCTAATGGAAAACTGAGTTTCTTTAACTTGGGCTGGGACTTTCCCACTGTTATGAGGAACTTCCTTTCCCTTCCCCTATTAGTATAATCTTCTTTGGGGAGGGGTCATCATTTAGGAAAGTAATAATGATAATTCTGTACAGATTTCTGGCCTGAGATGATCTATATAATTGTAAGAATACACTGCCATTCATTTTGCGAGCTGCCTTTAATGGAAAGGTCTTCTTGGGTGACAAAGAGGCTCCTTAGTAGATAAAGTCTAGAAAACCTGAATTCAAATCCTGTCTTGGATGCTAACTGTGAGAGCCTGGGCAAGTCTCTTAATCTCTCTGTGGCTCAGTTTTCTCATCCATAAAATGGAAGATTTGAAGTTGATACCTTCTAGCCCTAAATGTAAGCCCAAGAAAACTTCTAGTAAAGGGAACTCCACAAGCTCTCAGATGTACCCATTTCTTCCTCCCCACAATGTTGCTTATTCCTACCCATCCTAGGCAGACATCACTATTCTCCTTGACTATTGAAAAGCTCTATGACTTCCTCCAACTGTGTAATTCATCATACTTTTAAATGTCAATTCATCTCGCCACAATGATAGTTGGCCCCTTTCCTTGCCAAGTATATCTCATTGTCTCTGTCATTATTTCATAGTGATATTCTCTGTCCTCTCCTTCAACCCCTTGGACACTGGTGCCTGGCTCCAATGCTGCCTTGGGGCATTGGATGGCCAAACAACCAAATGTCAAATTCCAAGGGGTAGACATTTGGCAGGTGATTTCTGTTGAGAAGCCCAAACCTGCTAGAGGGCCCTGTCCTTCACAAACACCACTAATCTCCTAATTGTCCCTGTTTCTTATTGCCCCAGCTTCTCCCAGGCATGTGTCAGAGGAGGAAATCTCCACAAATGCTGTCAAACTGCTTCAGTGTCTTCTCGACATTGTTCCCTGCTTGCTGCTTGGCCCCTGGGAAAATACCAGTTCAGCGCAGCTCCAGGTGTCTTGGGCTGGGGGAGCCTGGGCTTTGGCAGGGGTGGAGCCTGGGTTTCTTAAGCCTCTACTCAACCATGGCACACCTTGAAAGTTACAGGCTGGTGTATCTTCCCTTCCCCACTTAAAAAGGAAAATACATAAAAAGCTACATTTTGCCTACTCTCTTTGTTTCCATTCAGGTGCTAACGCCTATGTTACTTCTGGGTCTTTTTGTATGTGCGTGGGCAAGAGTGAGAGTTTTAATTTAGGACTAGAGAATGAAGATGAGACCTATGATTTCATGAGTTTAGTGAATTCTCAAAGGAGGGAGCTTTCTTTGCTAATGCAGGGCAGCACCTTCTCTGTAATTAGCAGTCTAAACATTTTTATTTATTGCATTAGGAAGCATTGATTTTCTCTCCCTCTCACTCTCTGCTGGGTAAACAGGAAGAGAAAAATGAGATTTTTTTTTTTTAAAAAAGCATGGTCAAGCAAAACAAATTCTCATATTGGCCGTGTCCCAAAATGTGTCTCATTCTGCATTCTGAGACCATCAACTCTCTGTCAGGAGGTGAGAATTAAGAAAAAAAGTCATTGGGGAACTGGAATCATGATGGGTCATTGTGTTGACCAGACTCTGTCTTAAGTCTTTCAAAGTGTGAAATTAATAGTGTTAAAGTATTGCTTAGAATATTTAGATTATCGTGGGACCATAGATTTAGATCTAGAAGGTACTTGAGACAAGTCTCTTTATTTTACAGATGGAGAAAGACAGAGGTTAAATGACAATGTTCACATAGCTAGCGAGTGTTTGATATGCGATTGGGTCTTAGTTCTTCCTGACTCTAGCACAGTGTTTCTCAACCTTCCTAATGCCGCGACCCTTTAATAACGTTCCTCATGTTGTGGTGACCCCCAACCATAAAATTATTTTCGTTGCTACTTCATAACTGTAATTTTGCTACTGTTATGAATCGTAATGTAAATATCTGATATGCAGGAGGTATTTTCATCGTTACAAATTGAACATAACCCACAGATTGGGAACCGCTGCTCTAGTCTAACATTCCATCACCTCCGAGAGGTTAAGTAATTTGCACAGAATGACACAGGCAGTATGTGCCAGAGATGGGATGTGAACCCAGGTCTTTCTGGCTCCAAGAATGGTTCCCTGTCCACTACCCTACAATGCTTCTCATTCTGGTATTTTAATTGAAGCTCTAAAAATCTGATCTTAAATTTGAAAACAAGGGGTAGCTAGGTGGTGCAGTGAACAGAGCAACCAGCCCTGGAGTAAGGAGGATCTGAGTTCAAATTGGGCCTCAGACTCTTAACACTAGTCATGTGACCTTGGGCAAGTCACTTAGCCCCAGTTGCCCTCCAAAAAGCAAAAAAAAAAAATTAAAAACAAATAATAAAAAATTAAATTAGACAACAAGTAAACATTATGGCACAGTTTCCTGGTGGGAGACCCAAATTAGCCAAGACCCAATTTTACACGATCTCTGTAGTCAGTCAGATTGGATCATCTGGGTTGAAAAAAAAGTCATTTTTGGATTGCTTCTGAATTGATACAGATCTGGCAAGCTGGACTGGGGTCAGTGTTGCCCAGGAGGGATTGCACTGTATGTACATTCAGATGTCCTGGTCTTTGTCTGCTTGCTTCTGAAATCAACTCAGAAATCCAAGGTTCTGTGCACATACCAAAAGAAGCCTTAGAGACCCCCTCCTCTGACTGCCTCATTTTACTGATGAGAGGAAGTGACTTTTAATACTATTATGTTTACTATTTCTGTTGTAAATATGAAAATGATACAGGATTTACCAATAAAATATCTTACTATCTTACATATTTATTGTATGTTTGATATTTGTTTGTGTTCTATTATAAAATTATAATAAACCCATAATTTTACATGAATGTCATTTTGTAGATTGTTTTATGGAAAAGTATGACTGTCTTATTGTTTGTAAAAAAGAAAAGGAAAACCTTATGTCAACTCTGAAGTCATTGTAAACTAATTGCTTTGTGTCATAGTTCTATTATCTTTAGTGCTCCCTATTTCAGGAAGTGATTGGGAAAAACCTAAATTCACCTAAATAAGGATATTGGAAAAGCTAACAAGAAGAGAGATTTTTTTCATACCTTCTTTGGTCTTAGAACTAAATCTCAGATTTGTTCTTCACCAAAAGCAGGGAAATGATAATCATTAAATATCATATTTTGGCCCAAGTCTGAATTATCAAACTGCTTTTGCCTGGGGCTGCAACTCCGAAGACCAGAGGTGAGATTCCCCTTATCTTGGGACTTACTCCCCATGAGAGCAAAACAGACATCCTAAGACTGTAAAATGTCAATAGACCCTGCTCTGGTTGTTGTCGATTTGCATTTACAACCAAGGAACACTGTATAGATGATCACAAATAGAAGTCGTAAAGTTTTGTGACATGGTCATCTTGAATCAAGATGGTTTTAAAATATATAAAAAGTCTTATGATTCCTCTGTTCATCAGTCAGGACTTTAGTCCTGCACTCCATGTACAAGTAGTAATGCTAGCCTTTAGGGAATAATGAATAAATTCTGTAATTTTTATATTAATATTTGTCTCCTTCAACCCAAACTTTCTCTAGATGTTGACAGTTCCAATTCCATATCTACTAGCATTTTGAGATTCTATTTACATAGACAAGAATATATGCCCCAAGGTCAAATGGATATAATTTTTTTGATAAAGTGTACTTTTCAACTATATCACTGCTCCTCTGTGTATATGGGGAGAATCTAGAGTTAACTATATACACCCATGCTATGAGATTCTGATTCCCAGAGAATTAGGGACTTCATGTCATCTAGACCACCATATACTGGCACAGGAACCCCGCCCCCACAACGTGGCCACTTACAAATAAATGGGCACCTATCCTTCACTTGAAGATGGTCAGTGATGAGGGGCAGCCCCTTCTATTTTTGGATGGCTCTAATTTTTAGGCTTTCTTTTGTTGCTGTTTAGTCATTTCCAACTCTTTGTTGACCCCATTTGGAGTTTTCTTGGCAAAGTTATTGGAGTGGTTTGCCATTGTATTTCCTTCTCTAGCTCCTTTTACAGATGAGAGAACTGAGGTAAATAGGGTTAAAATGACTTGCCCAGGGTCACACAGCTAGTAAGTATCTGAGGCTGGATTTAAACTCAGGTCTTCTTGACTCCAGGTCCGGCACTACCTACTGTGCCACCTGGCTGCCTTATATTGAGTCAAAATCTATATCTCTATAAAACTATAAATACATAAAAACATAAAATAAATAAACTATTTTATTTATAAATATAAAAACATAAAATCGATATCTATCTTTTGCTCTTGGTTCTGTTCTCTGAGGCCAAAGAGAACAAACTGAATCCATCTCTCATGAAACAACAGTTCAGAAACTCGAAGATAACAATCATGCCACCCTTTTCCTAAGCCTTTTCTTCTCCAGGCATACGCAATGTCTTCAATTTTCATGTAATCTCATTTCTAAGTGTTTAGCCATTCTGATCACTTTTTTTTTGAAGATTACACACGACTTTCCTAAAATGCAAGCTTAGAACTTAATATAATACTGTGATAATGTGAACCAACCAGGACGTAAGACAAGGGAACTGCGGCTTCTTTCAGAAAGATACAGCATGTGACAGCACAGTGACAGATAGTGGTAAGTCTGGAATATCAGTGAAGTCACATGTGGTGGGATGTTGGTGAGTGATGTTTGTTGGCATATGTAAGATCCCCAGTGTACTTGGACCCCAGGATGGAAGGAATCAGGCCTGATGTCTGAAAGGATAGTGTCTATCTGTCTATCTCTCTGGGCTTTGTCTACTGCCACCACCAGTGGAATTGGAGGCAAAGAAGGGAGACCTGTGCCTGATGTGAAAGCAAACACTGGGGCTCTTAGAAACAGCCTCACTGGAGACAGAAAGGCCTGATTAAGGGACGGAGACCAGCAAAAGAAATAGAGAGTGATTGTCATGGAAGAAGAGACAGAACTGTGCCAGGGAAGTTAAGAGGAATAGGTGGGCAGATCCTGATTTGGTCTCTCTCATGTGTAGTTGTCTCCAACGCTCCTGAAATATTGCATTCATTTGTTGAATGAACACCTAAAGCTTGTATCCAATGATGTTAATTGCAACATTAAATATGGTGTTATTGCTTATCCTTACATAAACGCATTGCTGGAAGCTAAGTGGGACAATGGATAGAACACTGGGCTTGGAGTTAGGAAAGCCAGAGTTCAGATCAGGCCTTAGATATTCCCTAGCTGTGCCCCTGGGCAACAGACTTAACTATTGTCTGTCTTAGCTTCTTCAGCTGTATAATGGTGATGATACAGATAGCACCTACCTTGTAGGGCTGTTATGAGGACCAAACGAGATACTATTTACAAAGGGTTTAGCGTAGTAGGTGCCATGTAAATGCTAGTGATTATCATTGTGGTCACTGTCATTGCCATGAGTCTGAACTGTAGTTTGCTGGGTGTCACATACTTAGACTATTGTTTTATTAATAGAATAATATAGTATAAATATAATATATGTAAATATATTAATATAATATAAAAATTAATATAATAATACAAATATAATAGATATGATATAAATATATATTAATATAAATATAATAGATATAATAGAGATATATTTCTATAAATATAATATATAATATAAATAAAATTTTGCTAACATCTCACATGTCTGGTTTACTTCTTTATTATGAGTTTGCTAAACAGAGACATTGTGGCTTGTTCTATTGCCCAGATGAGGTCAAAGTTACTTGAAAAGTATTGTAATGTTTTTGAATTGTAAACTCATAGAGGACACAGAGAATAAAATTAAGAACATTATAAAGTCAGAGGAAGAGCACTGGCCCTGGAGTCAGGAGGACCCGAGTTCAAATCCGGCCTCAGACACTTAATACAAAACTAGTCGTGTGACCTTGGGCAAGTCACTTAACCCCAATTGCCCTCCAGAAAGGAAAAAAAAATAAAGCCAGAGGATGAGAAGGAATAGGAGGGGTTAGGTATTGGGCAGCTAAAGAAAAGAGAAAGGAAAATACAAATTAAATTGAATTATTTGTTTAAAAACAATGCATAGAAGAGGGCAGAAGGAAAGCTGGAAAGAATCAGTCATGCAGTACAACTTTGAAAGTTCTACGTTGAATATATATTTAAAATGAGAAGCAAGAGATTCATGATCGATTTGCAGTCTAATGTTCAATTCTATTTTTCTTTTCTACTGCATATATGGAAAAGTTAATTTTATTTGATGTTGAAATTCAGAATTAAAAAAAAAAACAGAAAAAAGAGACAGGTCAGAATATGGAGAGTCTGTGTGTTAATTTATAGCAAGGTCAAGGCCATTTGGCTAGTATTTATTGTATCATCTGATCTATTTGGATCATTCAAAAATCCCTGATACAATAACCGTAGGAGTCATTACTCAGGGACTTATCTGCACACGTACTCCTGAGGAGTAAGAGTTAATCAAGGACAAAGAGTCCTTCACAAGGAAAGAAGGGACACTGTGTAGAAAATTCACTGATTGACAAATTCTCCAAAGAAACTAAAACCTCTTCTGATCCCGGTGGCACAGGGGATCGAGTGCTAGGCTTATAGTCACAAAGACCCAAGTGCAAATCCAACTTCAGACTCTTACTAGCTGTGTGACCCTGGCCAAGTCACTTAATTTTTGTATTTGCCTCAATTTTTTCATCAGTAAAATAGGTGTTATAATAATACCTATCTCCCAGGGTTGGTATGAGGATTGAATGAGATGATAATTGTAAAGCGCTTAACATAATTCTTGGCATCTTTTAAGTGCTCTATAAATTTTCTCTATTAGTATTATTATTTATGTTAGCTATGCAGAATAGGAGGCAGATTTCAACTGTAGTGGGAGGGATTAAAGTTAGGCTCAAGAAGGAATTTTCTCAAGTCAGGGTGGGGGTGTCAGACTGGCCTGGGTGAGCCCAACAATTTGATGAATCTTCTTCCGAGGAGATCTTGGAGAGTCAGAAAGTCCAGGTGAGGTTATAATCCCTGAGACAGGGGTATGGTCTCAATTTGGTCCTTTTCTGTATCAGCATCCCTATGAGTCTCTGATAAATTGCAATATAATGATTCATTTCTTTTTCTAGGTGAAAGGGATTTAGGGCTTACCCAAATCCACAATCTAGGTGGAACTGAATGATGCAGAGTGGAATGAAATGATGCAGATGTTTTTATGATGGACACACCCTAATTTTATTTTCTTCTAGTAGATTTTGGGAGATTCCAATTAGAAATACTATCTGATCTTTAAAAAAAAACCCACTAACCAACAGTGATTTACAGGTGCTTTTTTTTTTTTTGACATTACTGTCACTTGCCAATGACTGTACATCCCCCATGGGACTCTTCCTTGTAACAAAGAGCACGTTTAAGCAAAACAAACAACATGTTACCATAGAAAAAGCAATAGATTTGAAGCCAGAGGACTTGGGTTCAAATTCTGACTGCCACATTTGATCTTGTTCAGTATCAGACCTCCATGTCAGTTCATTTCTCTGGACTTCGATGTCCTTATCTGTAAAAATGAGGGGGTTGAGTAAGCAGTCTGATAGAAATTAGGCTTGGAGGAACATCTTATTCCATACTCCACAATACATTCTAATTGGGTATGTAACATTAATATGCAATATCATAGTATTAAAAATCAGAAAGGAAGCTTATCATATATCTTTCACAAATATGGGTAGGAGATGCATTCTTAGTGAAATATGATATAGAGATAATGGTAAAAGATAAAATTAATAATTGAATAATTGTAATTATACAAAACTGAACCAAAAGCCAATCCTCAAGAAATAAGTGGTCAAAGGATACTGACACAAACACAAAACAACCAGTTCTTTTAAAAATTTCAAACTATTAGTTATTTAAGAGAATACACCAAATCACTGATATAAGAGAAAGTCACATCAAGACAACTGTGAGGTTTTTATGTCATGCTCTACTTATTGGCAAAGATGACAAAAGATGGGAATAATCAATCTTGGTGTGTTTGTGGAAATATGTAGCTTACACTAATACATTGTTGGTAGAGTTGTGAACCTGTACAACCATTTTGGAAAGCAATTTTGAATTATACAAATAAAATTACTACAATGAAAAAAAATGAGGGTGTTGGACTTGATGGCCTCTAAGATCTAAATCATTGATCCACATCTATAGTCTGATACCTTACTTCTCAGAGGTAGGGATAGATTTCACCATCAGTCCGCTTCCTATACTATGCTGCCTGCACTGTAGCCATCACCTCCATCCTCTTCCCACTGGAACCTTGGACTCTTCCCCTGGGATGCTAGTTCTGATAGTTGTGCTTTCCCCTGATCTTGTTCAGAATCAGACCTCCGACTCATATCACACCGTCTTGTGCTTACCCCATCCCAGGTTCTAGCTTTCTTTCAAATGCTGATCTTCCCCATTAGAACGTAAGCCCATTGAGAGCTGGCACTGCTTTGCTTGCTCCTGGTTGTGTCTCCAGAACTTAGCACAGAGCCTGGAACATAGCAGTTTAATAAATGCTTTTTTTGTTTATCTATTATTTATCATCAGGATTGATCATTCCCCTGATGAGTTCTGAAGGCTTTCAATGTTTTCCTTTATGTTATTGGTGTTCTCCTGGTTCTGTTTACTTCAGTCTGCATCAGTTCAGACAAGTTTTCCCAAGTTTCATTAACTTCTTCACCTTTGTCATTTCTTATTGCCCAGTAATATTCTAGCACATGCAATTGCAATTTGTCAGTCATTCCCCATGAGCCTGACTTTCAAGACCTTCTACTTTCTGTCTTATCCCATTTTACCTCCAACCTCTCACTTCATTGCCTCGACTCTTACATTTTAAACATTAATTTTTTTCAATGAATAAGCATTTATTTTCTCTCCCTTTCATCCCTTCCCCCGTCCCTTTGGGGGGAAAACAAATATACCAATATATATAGTCAGGCAGAGCAAATTCTCACATTGGTCATCACCTCTGTCAGTGTAGAAAGATATACTCTAGCTAAAGTAATCTGCTTCCCATTCCTCATACTCAAGCCACCCTTGAACAGGCATTTTATTCAACCTGTATTAAGAAATACAACACTTGTTGAGCACAAAACCAGGAGCAAAGGCCCCCTTGTTCTTGTACATGGGATTTGGAGTTGGAAGAGAGAGGAAAACTATATATCAAGTCCTTCATTTTCCAGATTGGAAACCAAGACTCTAACAGTTTAAGAGACTTGTCTACAGTCACATAATTAGAAGGCAACAGAGCCAGGTTTTGAACCCAGGTCCTCTGACTCCAAATCCAGAATTCTTTTGTGCTGCCAGGTCTTGTGAATCATTTACTTCTCTGGTCTTTAGTTGTTCCAACTGTAAAATGAAAGGGTAAAGGCAGATTGATATAGGAGAAACAATCCCAGTAGAATGTATGCTCCTCATGGGCAGAGATGCATCACTTCTGTCTTTTGTCACACATATGGACCCTGGGAAGTCTGTAACAGGTCAAATGGAAGGTTGGGTCTCCAAAGTGCAGTCACATCACCCCCTCAGAGGTAACACTAAGGGGTTGGGTGCTTATTCTTCTGAGACTATCGACTTGAGCCCCCATTCTGGTGTGTTCTCTGCACTATCAATATCTAGCATTAGTAAATATCATTGACACAATTGATTAGTGCCCAGAGGATTTGCCCCTACCAAGTTCACTTCCAGATGTGGCATAGCTGGATGAGAGTTGGATGAGAATCTTAGCCATCTTGGCATAGTGGAAATAGTCACTGAAAACCTGTGCACACCTGTGGGAAGCCAGGTCTCTCCATTCTACATCATCACAAACCTCTAGAGGAAGGCTCAGCTCCCCAGCCTCCATGGGGGAGACTGCATCAGGTGGCGGATGCTTGCTATGCTCCCAAGCACTGGGCTCACCCAAGAATGGTCCAGTTCCCAGCTCCTAGCTCCACAAACATGGCACCTAGCTCAGATTAGAGGTTTGCAAACATTTGTTGATTTGAATTGAAATAGTACTGAATCAGGAGTTGAATGTGGGTTCTACCAGGCAAATCATTTGACATTTCAGGGCCTCAGTTTCCACCTGTGTCAAAAAGAGGTTGGATTTGATTATCTCTGATACCTCTTCCTACTCTGATGATCTGTTACTACAATTTTATTTTCTTAAGCTCCGAAGTCTCTTGCTTTTATTTGATACCCCATCATCTCTGCCAAACCATGTCTCTGTCCTCTCTTGTAAAATCAGCTCAATGCTTCCTGTTTCTGAGAAGACTTATCTGGTTTCTGTCCCTTGAAGTTACTCTATTTATGTTATCTATCCTTGTACATCTGATGGACCCTGGGCTGCTTCCTTTCCCCAGAAATGTCCAGATTGTAAACATCTTCCCTGACCACTTCCCCAAGCATCTGGGCCACTCTGGGGGCACCACCCTGGTTCTTGTCCTCATCACCTCTTGTCTAGGCCATTGAAATAGTTGTCTAATGGGTCTCCTGTCTCCAGCCTCTTCCTTTTTCAACCCATCTTTCACACAGGTCCCAAACTGTTATTCCTAAAGCAGAAATCTGACATTACTTTCCCTTGCTCAAAGACTCTAATTAGTTCCCTCTTGCTTCTAGCATAAGGACAGGGACTGGACCTCTGATTTCTTTGGGATAGGGAACTCCCGGAAGAGGTAATCCCTTCTACCTTTGTAGGCTGGGACCTTCTCTGCAATTCTCAGAGTCACTTAGGGTGTTGAGGGATTAAGTGATTTGCTTAATGTCACAGAGCCAGTATGTGTTGAAAGGCAGAACTGGCTTACTGGCTCCAAGTCTAGATCTCTAACCAGTGCTTCATGTTGCTTCCAGGCTAAAATACAGAGTCCTCTGTTTGTTATTTAAAGTCCTTCACTGTATGACATTAAACTATCCTTCCAAATTCATATTAATTCCCCATATATATTCTGAGGTCTAGTCAAACTGGCCTTTGTTGTTGATGGTCATTCACGTCTAATTCTTCATGATCCTATGGACTATACTGTCTATGGCAGTGGTTCTCAACCTTCCTGATTCTGCGACCCTTTAATACTCGTATGTGGGCGTATCTGCATGTGGGCGGACCTGCCTGGAGACGGATAGAGGAGCAGTGTCTCGGTTCCTAAGATCATTGGAAAGATATGTTTTCCGATGGTCTTAGGCAACCCTGCTGACCCCTGTGAAAGGGTCATTCGATCCCCAAAGGGGTCGCGACCCACGGGTTGAGAACTGCTGGTCTATGGGATTTTCTTTGCAAAAATACTGAAGTGATTTGCCATTTCCTTCTCCAATAGATTAAGGCAAGCAGATGTTAAGTGACTCGCCCAAGGTCACAGCACTAGGAAGTGTCTGAGATTGGATTTGGACTCAGGGCTTTCTGACTCCAGGACTAGCACTCTATTCACTGAGCCATCTAGTTGCCTCTCAAACTGCCCTACTTGCTGTTTTATATACATGACATTCACCCTTACCTAAGCTGTGCCCTGCGCCTGGAGTACTCTCCTTCCTTACCTTTGCCTCTTGGAACTCCTAGCTCATCTAAAGTGTAGCCTTTAATTAGAGGCTTTTCCTAATTCCCCAGTTTTTAGTGCTTTTGTTGGATTTATTCTTTCCTGATTTTGTACTTGTCTGTATGTATGTTGCTTTCTTCTAGGTGAATGGAAACTTCTTGAAGGCAGGAGCTATTATTTTTATCCTTGTGTTCTCAGAGTGTACCACATAGAAGATGCTCAGTAAATGTTATTAAATTGAACTGAGTTGAATTACCCCTTTGCCACCTGGGGAAGTCCCAATCAAAGGCAGTGATAGTGGTGATTGAGTCTTGACAAATTCTTTGTGGATGATGACTGGAGAGTTCTTTCCAGACCTACATCTCCAAGGATGGTCTTCTTCCTAAGAAGATAGCAAGCAGTTCCTTAAGTCACTGAAGACCTGGAAGGCACTACTCTTCCCTTGTTAATAGTAGTAGTAGTCGTTGTTGTCATTGTAGTAGTAGTAGTGGTAGTGGTAGTAGTAGTAGTGGTGGTGGTAGTGGTAGTAGTAGTGGTGATGGTGGTGGTGGTGGTAGTAGTAGTAGTAGTGGTAGTAGCAATGGTGGTGGTGGTAGTAGTAGTAGTGGTAGTAGTGGTGGTGGTGGTGGTGGTAGTAGTAGTGGTAGTGGTGGTGGTAGTAATAGTAGTAGTGGTGGTGGTAGTGGTGATGGTAGTAGAAGTAGTGGTGGTGGTGGTAGTGGTAGTAGTAATAGTAGTAGCAGTGGTAATAACTACCATTTATATAGTGCCTACTATGTGTCAAGTGCTGTGCTGAGTTCTTTGTGAATATTATCTGATTTAATCCTTACAAGAACCCTGGAAGATACGGGCTATTATTATTACTATTCCCATTTTACAGATGAGAAAACTGAGGCAAACAGAGGTTAAGTGACATGCCCAAGGTCACAGAGGTAGTAAGTATCAGAGAAACAGAGTGAGACAGACTCAGACAGAGAAAGAGAGAGAGAGAAAAAGAAAGAGAGAGAAAGAGAGAGACAGACAGAGACAGAGACAGAGACAGTGACAGAGACAGAAGAATATAATGGCCCAGATTAGGGGAAGTAATAGGGATACCTTTGGGGGAGGGAGGAGGGCTCAAAAAGAGAGTGTTTAAGACAAACTTCACTGATCTAATAGTTTTACCAAGGTCAGATCCCACATGGAGAATTCAGAAGAAATCTTTTCCCATATTTGAAAAACTCTTGGCACTGGGCTTGGTACACTACTGTCCTCTCCAGTGAATCCACATCAGCATTCAGAGTTAGTCTACTGCCAAGGCTATGCCAACTGCCCCATTGGCAAGACCTGTCTAAAACTTGAGAGTTTACTGCAAAGAAAATTTAAAAAGACCCATCCTGAAGAAATAAGCAGTCAACTTGGCAGGCTCCTGAGGCACAGAACAAAGTTGTTTGAGGAACCAAACCCAGTCCCTAAGCCTCTGAAAAACACCAGGCAGGCAGAATCTCTCTTTCTGAATCAGACATATTCAGTGATGTTGCCAAGTCCAGAGATCTGGGATTCGAGGATTTCTGGAGACTTGAAAGCTATGGCAACAGTAACCAACAGAACCAACTGCTGCTGATCCCCTCACCTCCCAGAAATCCCAGTCTGAATGGGAGTTCTCTCTACCTACCTCACTTT
The DNA here is from genome assembly GCA_028646515.1 of Pseudochirops corinnae. NCBI lineage: Eukaryota > Metazoa > Chordata > Mammalia > Diprotodontia > Pseudocheiridae > Pseudochirops > Pseudochirops corinnae. Next base: position 361,700,446 of record CM053585.1, read on the forward strand.
ACCTGCCAGGCAGGGACTGAATGCATTGGGCAAGTCAGGGAGCAGGAGGAAGAAAGGGAAAAGGAAGAGGCACAAAGGACTTGGCTAGCCCTCTGTAGGGCTAATCAGCCCCTGTATAATGAAATAATGACTAAATTGGCATCTCTTGAGTGTCAGCAAATGGCCCAAGATGCTTACTAATGAGACAAGGCTGTAGGCTGCCGGGGATGCCAGAGGCGGAAGGGACCTGTAACTCAATCCCTCACTTCACAAATGAGAAAAATGAGTCTCAGAGAGATAAAGTGACTTACTTGAGGTCACACAGTAAATAAATATTATCTGATTTAATCCACACAAGAACCCTGGATGGTAGGTGCTATTATTATTATTATTCCCATTTTACAGATGAGGAAACTGAGGCAAACAGAGGTTAAGTGACATGCCCAAGGTCACAGAGCTAGTATCAGAGAGACAGAGTGAGACAAACAGACCCAGACAGAGAAAGAGAGAGAGAGAAAGAGAGAGAGATTGAGAGAGACAGACAGACAGACAGACAGAGATAGAGACAGAAGAATATAATGGTGAGAACTCAGGCCTCTTGACACTCAGGTCAATGTCTTTTGAAACGCTTCATCCTCCCCTTATTTCAGTCTTTGAACATTTCTGATCTGGAGCTGGAATTCTTAACCTGGGGACCATAGATTTCAGAGAAGTCTGAGAAGTTGGATGAGAACAGAGATTACATTGTTAATTTCATTTACCTCTAACCGAAATTGAGCATTTCCTCCAATTATTTAAAAGCATGATTTTGAGAAAAGATCCATAGGCTTCATCAGACTGCCCAAAGGGGTCTGCGCCACACAAATAAGGCTAAGAGCCCATGATCTGGAGGAAGGGGATGTGCTTTTTCTCTAACCCTACCAAGAGCAAAGAGGACATGGGTTTGTCAGCGAGCAGTGGGGACTGAGGCTAGACATAAGGAAGAACTTCTAGCCACAGGGTGGTAGCTACAAAATGTGGTATAATTCAAGCTCTGAAGGACTTTCACAAAAGAATCAATGTTCATTGATCTGGAATGGTTGAAGTGAGGCCCTGCCTGGCAGATAACACTGTCTTGCTAGAGGAATCTCTGACGCAGTGTAAACTATCAACAAGGAAGACATTAACTTCCTCAGGGCAGGAGATCTCAAAGCCCCTGCCTTCTGTCTCACATGGTTTACCTGCTATCAAAATGAGGGAAATCGAGTCTGGGTGGGCAGCAGTAGGCTTTTAGCTGGATTCATTCCTCAGACTCTTTTCTCAAGAATATTACTAAATGAGCTGTTTGTAAAGTTCTTAGCACATAGTAGGCACTTATGTTCCCTTCCCCATCCCTTAAATACAGACCTTCTAAGATGATGTTTTGTCAAGAGGAATGGAGATCCAGAGATCAGAGCCAAGGAAGAATTGCTTTGTGTCTGTGCTTATAATGTCTCATCACGATATTTTAAATGGTTATAAGGGTAGAATGAGAACCCATTTGTTTTCAGAAAGGGAATTTAGTTGGCCCATTTCTGTCTCTCTGGGAATTGGGAGCTCATATCCTTTGCTGGCTCCCTATTTCTCAGTGATGGTACTTGTGGCTATGTTTGCACCACACCCAAAATATCTGGTGAAAAAAAGTTTTAAAAAGTCACTCTGATTTCACATTAAACATACGGCTTCTGTTCCAGTCAAACTAGCCTTTCTTCTGTTCTGCATCCTCAACATTCCATCTCCGTCCTCTTTACTCTGTGCCTAGAATACTCCCCCCCTTCACCTTCTACCTTGTGGAATCTCCAGCTCTTTTCAAGGGATTCTTGGAAATACCTGGATGATTGAATTGGGCTGTAGTGAAATTCAGTTAAATGGGATTCAACTTTAGAAGTATTTATGAAATATTCCCCATGTGCCAGGGATAGTGTTTGGTGCAAAGCAAACAAAAATAAAACAAAGTAAAAAACCCTAAAGTAGTTAGGGATTTTTATATTCTACTACACAGAGATAAATACAAAATATTTACAAGTCAATTCAATAAATATTTAAGCTGCTATGAAGTGCCAGACTCTATTCTAAGTGCTTTACAAAAAAGAATATAGAAAATAATTTACGGGAGGGGATTCCTGCATGAACAACTGGGGAATCAGAAAGTTCTTTTGTAGGAGGTGAGTCCTTAGCTGAGCTTTGAAAGGAATTCAGGGATTCTGTGAGGTAGAAGGTGAAAGGGAGAGCTTTCCAGGCATAAGAGTCAAGGCAAAGACAGAATGTTGAGGTTGGAGAACAGCAAAGGTAGTGACTGAAACATAGTGGACTTGAGGGGGAATCCATGGGGAATGAATTGGGAAAAACCAGCTGGAGCCAGATTATGAAGGAAAAACCACTCCTGGTTTGGTGTCAGAGGATTTGGGTTCAAATTCCAGCTTTGCTATTTACTGCCTATGTGACTTTGGATAAGTCATCTGGGATGTGTAAAATGGATGAGGGGATTGGGCTGGAGGCTCTACCATCTCTTCCAGCTCTAGGTCTGGTGATATGGGACCTGCTCATGTCCTTTCCTCCCTCAGGGTCTCTCCTGCCCCCTCTCCCCTGTCCATCCTCCAGGAAGCTCAAACAAGGCTTTGCACACAGACTGTGCTGGAAGGCCAGGGAGACCCTTGAGGGGACCAGACTCCAAGCTCAGAGCAGCCCCACCATCCTGCCAAGACCAGCTGACATAAATGGGGAGATGGCTTCTTGATGTAGCCTGATTCAGAGGAGTGTGCCTTCTGGGTCCTGAAGAGACAAAACCCAACATTGACAAGATGGCCTTGCCCAAGAGTGGGGCAACCCTGGGAGTCGCCCTCCCCTCTGCTGCTCCAGGCAGCCCTGTCACTTTAGCACTTTTACCATTTCAGATTATTTTCAAGGTGTGTTTGGGAGCTTGGAACAAACTTATTGCCTCCCAGGCAAACCCAACCCATGAATATTTGGGATTAATTATCTCTCCCTCATTTGAGCCTAACAACCTCCCCAAACGTATATAAAGGCATCGGTGTTGCAGAGGCCTCCAGTTACTTTGGCTTTTCACTGTCCTCTGTCCGCCTCTTAGTGTCACTGGTCCTCTTGCCTCACTGCTTTCCTTGCCCTGCAATTCAATCACCATGAACAGACAAGTCTACAAGACCTCAGGCGGTGGGAGCCAGGGCTTCTCTGGCCGTTCAGCTGTCGTCTCTGGCAGCAGTCGCATGAGCTGCGTGGCCCGCACAGGGCGCTCTGGTGGAGGAGCCTGTGGGTCCCGTACTGGGGCAGGTGGCTTTGGTAGCCAAAGCCTCTACAACCTGGGTGGCAATAAGAGCATCTCCTACAGCGTGGCTGGTGGTTCCAGGGGTGGATCCTTTGGCTATGGTGGTGGACACAGCATCTGTGGAGGTGGCTTTGGAGGTGGCTTTGGAGGAGCTGGTGGCTTTGGAGGTAGCTTTGGAGGGGCTGGTGGTTTTGGAGGGGCTGGTGGTTTTGGAGGGGCTGGTGGTTTTGGTAGCCTGGGTGGCTTTGGAGGAGCTGGTGGCTTTGGACCTGGTGGCTGCCCTGGTGGCATCCAGGAAGTGACTGTCAACCAGAGTCTTCTGCAGCCCCTCAATGTGGAGATTGACCCCCAGATTGGGGCTGTGAGGACTCAGGAGCGGGAGCAGATCAAGACCCTCAACAACAAGTTTGCCTCCTTCATTGACAAGGTGACACTTTGACCTGGATACCTTTCCCCTAGTCCTTAATGTGAGGAACTTGTGATTGGCATTTAGAGAACCTGTTCTGGTACATTTCTAGAGTGGGTAGCAGGAGTAGGGAGAGTGAGAGAATAGTTAGAAGAGTAGTGGTTGAAACCATAATTATAGGATTCAGAACTGTAGGGGCCTTGGGATCTATAGAGGGGAAGTGACTTGTCCAGGGTCACTCGGGATTTGAACCTAAGATCTCCTGACTCAAAATATAGCGTTTTTCCTTGTTTTTGACTAATGATCTTGCTGGATTGAGGGCAGGGCTAGATTCACAGTCCGGTGAAGAACAGAACTTAAGTTCTCCTATAAGGGGAAAACCTTAGATGTGCAGTGTATCTTAAACCTAATATTTTCCTCCCTGTGAATGTTGTATATATCTATTAATGATGTATATATTTTGGTGATATATCTATATCTATATCTGTATATATCTACATATATATATGTAGTAGAGTTGACTAAGTTGAGAAAAAAGATTTTAATTAAGATAGAGCATCCTATAATGTATTCCCATTAACGTTTTCTTGAAATACATTTTCTGTAACATGGCATGCTACATTTCTTTCTACATTGAGTTAAACTTCATTAGGCTTCCAGGCCCATTTTCAAAGTGGGGGGCTACATGCTAGTGGCACAGGTTCATCCCAGGAGAAAGGACAAAAAGGATAGAGAACCAATGACTCACTTGTCTTTCTACCTCATCCTGGGTTTGTCAGAAAGAGACCTGGGATTTCAAGGACTTTTGAGACCAATGTGATTTGGCCTCTCCCAGGGTCTGAGTAGAAGTAGGGTTTGCCTCCCTCAATATAACATGTCAATCAGTATTATTACCACTAGCCCTGCAGACACACCCTCAGCAGGAGTTTTCAAAGAAGCCTGAGAAGGAAGTGTGTGCATTTTAATTCAATCTGTTAAATTTTTGCAAATGAGTCATGGAGTTTCCAGGGATGGCAAGGAGTCAACTAATCCATCCTCCTGCTTCTGAGCAGAGCTGATTTTCATTCATTTTGCTTGCTCCTGCTCATTTGGTGATTATAGCAGGAAGAACCCTGTGCTTGCCATAAGAAGGCAGATTCCAATTCTGACTTTCTCTTATTACCTCTGATTTCCCCCTACTTCCCCTCAGTTTCCTTGACTTTAAGACAAAGCAATTGAACTAAACAATTTCTACAAGACCTTCCAACTTAAAAAAAAAATCCCCTGAATTTTCACTGTCTGTCCAGCATGGACAAGAGCCCTCGACTCTTGGCATTACCCAGGCTAAAGACTGCAAGTCTTTCTTCTGGAGATGTTTCCGTCTTTCTCCCCCACTGAAGTCTAGTTGCCTGATGCTGTTTGCCCTAATGCTGTGCAGGTGCGGTTCCTGGAGCAGCAGAATAAGGTTCTGGAGACCAAGTGGGACCTGCTTCAGCAGCAGGGTGTCAACTCTGTCACAGGCACCAACAACCTTGAGCCCTTCTTTGAGAGATACATCAGCAGCCTTCGGAGGACTTTGGATGGGCTCCAGGGGGAGCGTGGGAAACTGGATGGAGAGCTGAGGAGCATGCAAGAGCTGGTGGAAGATTTCAAGAAGAAGTGAGTAACCCATGCCAGGAGCTTCCTCTCCTGGGTATTTGTAAGAAGCAGAGTCAGAATTTGAACTCAGGCCCTCTGAGTCCTAATCTGGTGTTCTTTCTGCTATACCATAGTGCTCCCATTTCCTTTCCCTGATTCCTTGAGAGGACTCAAGCTTTCTGAGTCTCTATTTTCCCTTCTGTAAAAGGTGGATAGTATGGGAGGCTAGGTGGCACAGTGAACAGAGCACTGGCTCTGGAGTCAGGAGGACCTGAGTTCAAATCAGACCCTTAACACTTACCAGCTGCATGACCTTAGGTGAGTCACTTAACCCTAATTGCCCTCCAAAAAAGTAAAAAAAAAAAATGTGGATAGTAATACTTGCAAGACCTATCTCACGGGGATGTTTGGAAAAAAATTACTTTTGGAACCTTAAGGTACCATGCAAATGTGTTATTATTATGCCAAACACTGTCTGGTTTCTCCTTCATCCCTACAGATATGAAGATGAAATCAACAAACGCACAGCTGTGGAGAATGAGTTTGTGACACTTAAGAAGGTGAGTAAGAAATATGCTATGCAATAATTTTTTTAAAAAGGAGAGTAAAAAATAAATAAAAAAGGTGAATGAGAAAGGCATGAGATTCCTGGGTCCCAGGTCATAGGCTGTGTGTGTGTGTATGTGTGCGTGTGCATGTGTGTGTGTGCGTGTGCATATGTGTGTGTGCGCATGTGTGTGCGCACGCGCATGTGTGTGCATGTGTGTATATGTGTGTGTGAGTGTGTGTGTGTATGTGTGTGTGCGTGCATGTGTGTGTGTGTGTGTGTGTGTGCTGCTGGGGAGCTGGGAGGGCATCTCTTTCACTTCCTTGCCCACATACTTACCTAGACAGCCAGAATTAACTAGAATGAACAGAATTAACTAGAAAACCTGGTTTGTTCCCTTCTCCAAGGTCAAGTGTGTCATAAACTTCTTGGCTTGTAGGAAGTCATAAGGGGTCAGCTTAATCATCCCCCTGCCTCTGATCAAGGCACCATTGAAATCTCACTAAAAGAAACAGAGTCTCCTATGTTCAGTCCTGCCATAGGACTAACTTTCATCTTTCCTGCTGCATTTGCAGCTCATTGGCTAAGCAGTATTACAGATGGGTCCCTGTTGTGTTTTCTTCTCTTTCCCCCAGGATGTGGATGCTGCCTATATGAACAAGGTTGAGCTGCAGGGCCGGGTGGACGGCCTAATTGATGAAGTCAGCTTCTTTAGGGCTCTCTATGAAGCGGTAAGGATGCTTCCTGCTTCCTCAAGCAAGGTATCTTCAGATACCCTGATATCTTAAGGGGTCTCTTCAGATCTGTGATGGAGGCCCTGAAGGTGACTCCTCTGTTGTCCTTGATCCCACTTCTTTATCACTGGATCCTGGTCTAAAGTCTGAGACAGGAAATAGCAGGAACAGAGGAGCTCAAATCCCCACCTGCTAATTTCTCACTCCCAATTAAGTGCCCAGTTTGTAATGAACATCTATGTGCTTGGCACTCGGGCTACAGTGGAATTACTGGCTACAGTTCACTCCATGAGGAGTTCACTATTTATGCAGCAAGCATTTATTAAATGCCCACTATGTGCTAGGTCCGGTCATAGAGACAGAGACAAAAATGAAATAGTCCCTTCTCTTAATAAGCTTCCTTTTTTTTTTTGAGAAATAAGATGGATCCATATAAAATAAGAAACAATCAACAATGTCTAAATTAAGGGATAAGTAGAGCTTATTGCACTGTAAGAACCATAAAGGCAGAGACTAGATTTTAGCTAAATTTTGTATGTTCCTAGAACATTTACAGAGTGCTCTGTATGCAATGGAAGCTTAAGGCCTGCTTGTGGATTTTGTATAGGAGTTTGGAAATGAAAGGGATCAGTATGGATTGGAATGGTCTCAGAAGGCTTCATAGAGGCTAAGCCTTGAAGGATGAACAGGACTAGAATAAACAGAAAAGGAGGGGGCAGGTAGTCCAGGCTGAGGAGGCAGGGGTCTTTGTCCTTTCTGTGATTTGGGCCTCACAAAAATCAGGTAGTACAGGTTAGTGGAAGTGTAGAAATTAGATGGCAAGTCTCACAACAAGATTGGATCCCTTCTGGTCTCACATGAGCTTCTGCAGGATGGAGGGGGACTCTGAGGTGCAAGCTAGGGTTCTTGGGGCAGAGACCTTGCCTCCCACACCAGTTCCAGAAGCTCAGTGATTAAGCAGGACTGTTTCTGCCCTACAGGAACTGAATCAGATGCAGACCCATGTGAGTGACACTTCTGTCATCCTCTCCATGGACAACAACCGTTCCCTGGACCTGAATAGCATCATTGCTGAGGTCCAAGCACAGTATGAAGAGATGGTTGAGAGGAGCAAGGCAGAAGCCAACGCCCTGTATCAGACTAAGGTAGGTGTCAGGAATCTGTCTCAGCTAGGAACCATTTATATTCTAAACTAGGGCTCTGTGGATAAGTTATCCTTTTGGGGAAAAGCCTCCCTTTTTCTTTGCTCTCTGTTTTCACACTATTCCTCATCAATCCCTGGAGTACCCCCACTCTTCCCCTTGTTGAGTGGCAAGTATTTACCTTTTAGAGAGAAGGGTCCATCCTCTCCTGCCTATGTTACACATCAACGACCCTACATTCCTACAATTCCATGAAGGTTGATCAGAGTGAAAAATTTTCTTTATCTGGCAACTTAGAATGAATATAGAGCACAGGTTCTTAACCTAAGGTTAAGATAGACTTCAGGAAGTCTGTGAACTTGGATGGGAAAAATATACCTTTATTTTCACTAATTTTGAACTGGAATTTAACATTTTCTTCAATTATAAATGTAGGCAATAATTATTATTCTGAGAAGGGCTCCCATCAATCTGCCAAAGGAGTCCTAGTTACAAAAAAGGTTGAGAATCATGGTAGAGGGGATCTTGAGGACATGAAGCAAAGGTGAAGGGAAAAACAATGGGAAAAGGAAAGATGACAAGGTCATCTATCTCATTGAGAGAGGAGAGTGGAACACCCTCAACAGCTCTGCTTGCCTTTGTCCACAAAGCTCTGCATACCAGGGGTGGTATGTACAAAGAAGATGGTCAAAAGGAACATCCCTGGCTCAGTGACATGTTTGGCCAAAGTTTAGTCCAGGACAAAGACGTACCCCTTTGTGAAGCACAACATTTGCTCTTCTTGTCTCTAGCTAGGAGAGCTGCAAAACAAGGCTGGCAGGCACGGTGATGACCTGAAAAGCACTAAGAGTGAAATCATGGAACTCAACAGGATGATCCAAAGACTTCGAGCCGAGATTGAGAACATCAAGAAACAGGTAGGTGGAAGAGTCTAGTTAGATGGTGGGTGCCTAGACTGAAAGTAGCCTCCAGAGGTCATCTCCTCCATATTTCTGACTTTTGCTTCTTGCCTAAATAATTTTAGATGTTTTCTTCTCAAACATCTTTGGAATAATGAAGGAAGGAGCAACTAAAAAGATGGCAAGAAGTGGTAGTGATGTTGGCATTTATGTTACCATCTCCATCTCTCTCTCTGTCTCTCTCTGTCTCTCTCTGTCTCTCTCTCTCTCTGTCTGTCTCTCTCTCTCTCTGTCTTTCTCTCTCTGTCTCTCTCCATCTATTGCTTCCCAATAGAGGTTTTCAGGCAAACCTGGAGAGTCCACTCAATAGACCACATTTCCCACTCTGATGATCTTTTTTCCTGTCTCCTCTGTCCTCCAGAATGCCAATGTACAGGCAGCCATAGCTGAAGCTGAGCAGCGTGGGGAGCTGGCCCTCAAGGATGCCCAGACCAAACTCCAGGAACTTCAGTCTGCCCTGCAAAAGGCCAAGGATGACCTGGCCCGCCTGCTGCGAGACTACCAGGAACTGATGAATGTGAAGTTGGCCCTGGATGTGGAGATTGCCACCTACAGGAAGCTGTTGGAGGGAGAGGAGTGCAGGTGGGTAATCTCTGAACCCTGAACTAAACCAATATCGGGGAGTAGCTGCTTGAAAAAGGAGCTCCAACTCTTAGATAAACCTTACAAAGAAGCTCTGACCTTTGTTAGCTCCCCCTCCCTCTTCAGGCTAGCCTTTACCCAATATCAACCATTAGTCCTCAAGGACTGATTTGCCAGGTTCTTGAATTTAGCTTGGGCTCCCAACAATGATGTGTGATATCTTTCTCCCTAAAAGATATTTGCTATATAATTGAATCACCTTTCTCCTGCTTCTCCTAATAGGATGTCTGGGGAGTTCCAGAACCCTGTGAGCATATGTAAGTAACCAAAATTAGAATGGACAATAACATTTAATCCCTGATTATCTGTTAATGAAAGGGAACAATGGAAACCCAAAATTCATTCCTAGGGGAATGCATGTCATTCTGGGGATATCACATTGATTTTTTTTTTTAATTTGGGGGAAGGGGCTCCAGGCAGTATTAGATGAATTTATGTTTCCTACCTATCAAATGAGATGATATATTAAAAGCAATTGGCAAATTTTATATTATGTATATATATGCATATATATGTTACATATGATATATTATATATAAAATATATATATAAATAATATATATAATATATATTATGTAAATACTAGCTATTTTTATTAGTTCTCTGACCTTAAAAAGTAATTTAACCTTCTTTGGCCTCAGTTTCCTTATCTGCAAAATGGGAGAATTGGATTAGATGGTCTGACGTCCTTTCCAGATCTAGAGAGATGAGCCTATGACCCCCCACAAGGGGGAATAGTCTGCTGCTTTCCTCAGGGTCAGGCTGACTAGGAGGTAGAGGATTCCAGTTTGGGATTAAAGCTCTGGGGTGGGTAAAGCCACATACTGAAAACTGACAGCTGACTCTAAAATGTAATTATTTTATAATTCATAATAGTTTAACAATGTGGAAGTGAATTAATTATAAAATTATTATCCTATATAAAGGCATCAAGTATTAGTTGTAAATGGCCATTATATCATTAAGTAGGATTAGAAGATCTAATCCTGGAGGGGACCTTAGAAAGGGCAGTCCAGCCTTTTCACTTTGCAAGAGAAGTTAAATTACTTATTTAAAGGCACAAAGCAATAAGAAATAAATGGGATTTGAATCCAGGTCTCCTGATTCAATACTCTCTCCCCTATATCACAGTACCACTAGGTAATAATAAAACTAAATAGGGTCGTAGCAGTAGTAATGGTAAAGATGATGATCATGGTGGTGGTGGTGGTGATGATGAGGATGAAGAGTATCTCCCCTGGTTTGCAAAGGCTTGGTGGGATCCTTGGGGGAGCCCCGGCTGCAATGACCTTGACCCGTCGGGTGTCTCACTCTCCTTGCAGCTGTGGTCAGCAATACCTCTACCTCAGTGTCGGGCGGTGGATACGGCGGTGGCTTCGCCGGTGGACGCGGGGCAGGCAGTGGTTTCGGCGGCGGCAGCGGCTTCGGCGGCGGCAGTGGCTTCGGCGGCGGCAGCGGCTTCGGCGGCGGCAGCGGCTTCGGCGGCAGCAGTGGCAGCGGCAGAGGCAGCGGCTTCGGTAGCAGCAGCAGCAGCTTTGGCTCTGGAGGGCGCTCTAGCGTCAGCGGGGGTGGGATCATCTCGGGCGGCACCCGCGGGGTCAGCAGCAGCAGCAGTAGCAGCACGGTCAAGCACTCTCAGTCATCAGGTCAGCGCTCCTCCAGATAAGCACCCAGGCCAGCTCCGCCGCCCCTCCGACCTCGGAGTCCTGCCTCCAGCTGCTCCCCTCCTGTCCCTCTCTGCGCGCCTGGGTTGGTAATCTGTCTGCACTCCTAAGGTCTCCTCTCACCTCACCCAGAGGTCGAGAGGCCACTGTTGTTCTGATGTATATAAAACGCAAACCCCTTCTGCCCCATCTATTCTGTCTCCAATAAACTGCATTGTGTTTCACATCAGGTTTCTGAGTTTGTTTATTAAGGTCTCTTCTCCTCCCAGAGGTCCTTCCAACATTTCCCATCTAGGGCCACTCCATTAACGGTCTTCCTTTCTGGTATGCCTTCCATCTGTAACTCACTTTCCTTACCACATTGACAATATTATTTCTCTAGCACCACTGCAGGGTCCTTGCTCTCTTCTGTCCAGAAACTCTTTGGGGCCAACATGTATTTCCAATACCCCCGTGCTGGCTCTGATAATCTGGGATGACTGAGGGGTAGCATGGTGTGGCTCAGAGATGTGCATTTGAATCACGGGTCTGCTATTTAACATTAATGTGATCTTGAATAAGCAAGTCTCTGGGGCTCAGTTTCTTAATTTGTAAAATGAAGGCATTGAGCTACCTGATGGCCATGGTTACCATTAGCCCTTAATCCTATGAACCCATGACTGAAGAGTCAACTATCTACCACCCCAGACTCCTTCATTAAGAGAACTCTAAGGGGGAAAAAGCACCTGTGGGCATAGAGCATTTATGGATTCTAGTGGGCCTGGTGTCAGACAGGTGTGACAAGAATGTTTAATAAAATTAAATAAATTAAGACTTAATATATTCTTTCCTATTCATTCAGGGAAATCATGAGCACCTAAATTATCATAATTAGAACTGGAAGGATGCCATCTAGTCCAAGACCTCTCATTTTAGAGGCCACAAAACTGATGCCCAGAAAGAAAAAATAAGTTTTCTAAGGCACAGAATTAGCTGATTGCAAGAGTCACGACTAAAATTTCAGACCTCAACTTCCTAACTCCCAGTGTAGACAGAAGTTAAATGACTTGCCCAGGGTCACACAGCTAGGAAGTGTCTGAGGTTGAATCTGAACTCAGGCTTTCCTGACTCTAGGCTTATACTCTACCCACTGCACCACCAACAGTTCAGCTGTAGAGAAAACAGAAAGATGTATAAGGTCTAAGGTTACAGTGGAAGAATAGATGTCAAGGACCACTAGGCTGTCTGTAGGTCAGTAGCACAGGGAGTGGAGGAGGAGGTGATGGTGATGTCTGCAGGGCTTAGAGACAAGTAAAGCCTGGAGGACCTTAACAGGCAGTGGTGGGAAAGATATTAAAGTCTGTAGGTCTTCCATCTCACTAGAAGGAATACAGTTGGTGACTCCCATCTTATCTGAGTCATGCAGGCCATGAAGTAGTTCAGGACTTGGTTCTGGGCCAGCTGAAGACAAGGGGAGAGGGAAGGCAAGGGAGGATAGGAGCCCCCTCAGTCAATAAGAGATCTTTGTGTTCTGGGGCCCACCGTGGATACCCTGATGCAGGATATTCAGCATCCTGATGCCCCCAAACATCATGACAGGAAGAATATATTTTTTGGAAAGTGCTAATATCAGAACAGTGTTTGAGTGGCCACATTAGTTCCTGGAAACATAGTCACCTTCTTGCCTGGGGTTGAGGAGAGAAATTATTTGAAGGTTTTTACTTAGACTGTGTAGTACAGGTGACTCACAACCCCACTAGTTGTGCCATGAAGTACTTCACAGCTCTGTTTCTCCTCATCACCTGCTTTGATGGCATCAGATAGCTCTTATTAAGTGACTCATCAAACGTGATGTTCTGTTAGGTGCTGTATAAATGGAATAGCATGAATCTAGTCCCTGCCCTCCTGTCTTTCACACTGAAGACACACATGGAGTGAAACAGAAAAATTAAACCAGGCTGAGCATTTGAGGAGTGCAGCTAGGTGGCACAGTGGATAGAGCACCTGGCCTGGAGTCAGGAAGACTCATCTTACTGAGTCTGTGTGACCATGAACAAGTCACTCAACTCTGTTTGCCTCAGTTTCCTTATCTGTAACCAGAGAAGGACATGGCAAACCATTCTAGTATCTTTGCCAAGAAAACCCCCAATAGAGTCACTAAGCATCAGACATGACTGAAGTGATTGAACAACAAAAAGTATGGGGGAGGGATGTATTAACATCACAGGTCAAGAATACTAGAATGCAGAAGTTAAGTAAAAAATTGGGGGCGAGATAGGGGTAAGAAAAATCTCAGAAGTCCTTTGTCTTTTGTCACCAGGGGTAGAGAGATAGAAACTTTTCATCTCTTTCTTGATCAATCTAGAAAGACTTCCTGATGGAGGGAGGTTTTTTTTAAAAAGAGATTTCAATTTAGAACTACATGCATGGGTGGTGGATTGTTAGTCTATAATTACCTTGAGGGTCCTTAGATTGTCTCAGAATAGGAGAGACCAGAAGATCCCACATAAGAGAGAGGAGTGAGGAGAATGTAGGAGGATTAGGCAGGTGTGGCTGGGTTGGAGAAAAGCCTCATGATTGGATAGGAAGAGAGGGTAGGATGTGATTGATCTTCTTACCTTCTGATTGGTTGATCACAGACCTCCTTATGGTTATGCAGTGAGCCCCATTTTGAAAACAACTGCTCTAGAAATATTAAAATTAGGACTACTCAGATAACAAGTGAGCATTCACCTAATATTTTATCTATACTTTTTTGAAAAATAAATGTACCTGGCATTTTTGGTTGAAAAATATATTTCTATGCATTATCTCATTTGAGCCTCACATAATATTATTACTCTGATTTTGTAGTTAGGAAACTAAGACCCGAGTTCACACAACTAGGAAATAATGGGATTAGGAACAGAGCCCAGTGAAGTCTTCTGACTCCATATCCAGTGGTCTTAAGGAAGAACAGAGAATCTTACATCCTTAGATGCAGTTTGAGAGAGTCCTGTTTTGGGGGCATTTTTTTCACCTTATGTACAATTACACTAAAGAATTCTAGCCCAAACATTTTAGATTCCCTGGATCTGTGGCAGGGACAATAACCAGGGAGGGAGAATAGATGCATGGATTTCCCCCTAACTCTCCATATCTTGACATTAATCTGAGGATAGAATTTCTGAGCTGGCTTCAATCAATAAATGTTTATTAAGTGCCTAGGGGGTACAGTGAATAGAGTGACAGGCCTGGAGTTCAAATCTGGCCTCAGACACTTATTAGCTGTGTGACCTTGGGCAAGTCACTTAACCCTATTTGCTTTAATTTCTTCATCTATAAAATGAACTGCAGAAAGAAATGGAAAACAATTCCAGTATCTCTGCTAATAAAAGCCCAAATGGGGTCACACATGATGGGAAAATGACCATACAATGTTCTACACACAAGGACTGGAATTGATCCTTTTATTTCTTCTTCATTATCAGCATCACTACCACCACCACCACCACCATCATCATCATAACTATCACTACCACCACCTGGCCACCATAACATCTGACCACCATCACTTGACTACCACTACCATCACCATCATACTGCCATCATCGTGATCATCATCATCTCCACCACCACTACCACCACCAAAGTTACTGTCATTATCATCACCATCAACACCACTACTACTATTATCATCATTAGCATTACTTTCATAATCACCACCACCACCTTACTACACCTTCTAACTACCACCCCCATCACCACCAGCACCATCAGTATCACTTCACCACCACTATAACAACTTGATCACCATCACCACCACCACCACCACCACTATCATCATCATTGCCATCATCACTTCCATTACCATCAACAAGCATTTATTATATACCAGGCACTGTACTAAGTACTAAGAATACAAAGTAAGGCAAAAACAGTCCCTCTCCTCAAGGAATTCACATTCTAAGATGTGTGCCCATGGTTGTGATGTGTTGTTGAGTTGCAAACATGGTTTGTATGTGTTGTTGAGTTGTTTCAGTCATGTCCAACTCTCCATGACCCCATCTTGGGTTTTCTTGACAAAGATACTGACAGAAGTTTGTCATTTCCTTCACCAGTCCTTTTTTTTTTTTATTTTTTAAACAGACGAGGAACTGAGAAAAACTGGGTTAACTGACTTGCCCAAAGTCACATAGCTAGTAAGCGTCTGAGGTTGGATTTGAACTCAGGTCCTCCTGACTCCAGGCCAGTCACTCTATCCACTGTGGCACCTATCTGCTTTTAGTTATCTATATCTATCTATCTCTGTCTCTATATCTATGTATCTATGTATCTATCTATCTATGAATTAATTTCAGAGGAAAGGAGCCAGCAGTGGAGGGAGGGGACTGAGAAAAGTCTTTTGCAGGTGTTATTTGAGTTGAATCTTAAAGGAAGCAGGAGGTGGAGATGAAGAGGGATAGTAATTGTTACCATAATAATAGTTGTTGTCACCTCTCCAACTTGGTGGTTAAGTCCCTCCAGGCCAGGGACTATATCTCAGACTTCTTTTGTGTTTAGGTACTGTTTAATAAGCATTGGTAATGACACAGCTCAGCCCACTTCCATCTATTCTAGACTTGTTACCTCACTTTTAAAATGAGAGACTAGATGTGATGGTCTCTAAATTCTCTACCAGGCTTAGTATTCTATGATGGTGACAGGTAGCCTTGGAGGCTGAGAAATGCTGTTTTATGTCAATTTCACATTCATCAGCGCAGCTTGCTAGTTGAGAAGGGGAAACTTATTCTTCTTTGTCAGAGTAGAAAATAGTCCTCTTCCGATTGGGAAGTCCTTCAAATTTCCTGCTGTTAGCATGGAGAAGCAATTACACAATCATTGATTCTTTCTTCTTTGGCAGGTAGAGGGAGAATGCAGAGCCAGAGGGCATGGCAGACTGGTAAAGGATTTTGGAGGGGCAGACTAGGACTCTCTTTTCACAGGTTTGAATGGTCATTGCCAATGTACCAAGCTTCTCTGCCATGCTGAGAGTGAAGAAAGGTAACAATTATGAGAAGCAGGGAGGGCTTTTGTTGCCAGACTAGCCTGAAGATAAACCCCACCAAGGGCAGAAATCTTTTTAAAAAATTTATTTACTTTAACATCCATTAACAAAATTAAAATTTTTGCAATTCAAGTTCTCTCCTTCACTCCAGCCCCTTTCCTCCCTCCCCACTTAGAAGGCAAGCAATATGATATCCATTATATTTGTGAAGTCATGCAAAACACATTTCTGTATTAGCCATGTTGCCAAAAATAAGTAAGAAAAGTAAAAAAGGTGAAAAAATATTCTTTAATTTTCACTCAGCAGATTCTCTTTCTGGAGGTGGAAGACATTGTTCATGATGAATTCTTTGGAATTGTCATGGATCATTGCATTGATCATAGTTGCTAAGTCTTTCTCAGTTGATTATTGTAACAATGTTGCTGTAGTGTTCTTCTCATTCTTCTCACTTCATTCTGCATCAGTTTAGATGCTTTTCCAGTTTTTCTGAAACTATCTCCTTTGCCTTTTCTTGTAGCACATTGTTATTCCATCACAATCATATATCACAACTTATTCAGCTATTTCTTAATTGATGAACAGCCCCTCAATTTTCATTTTTTGCCACCTCAAAAAAGAGTTACTATAAATATTTTTGTACATAGGGGTCTTTATCCTGTGATATCGACCTAGTAGTGGTGTTCTTGGGTCAAAGGATATGGATAGTCTTATAGCTCTTTGGGCATATTTCCAAATTGTTCTGAAGAATGGTTAGACCAGTTCCCAATTCCACCTACAGTGGATTCATGTCCCCATTTTCCCATATCCCCTCCAGCATTTGTCATTTCCCTTTTTGTCATCTAAGCCAATCTGATGGGTGTGAAATGGCACCTCAGAGTTGTTTTAATTTGCATTTCTTTAATTATTAGTGGTTAAGAGATTTTTTAAATAAGACTATTGATAACTTTATTTCTTCTTCTGAAAACCATCTATTCATATCTTTTGACTATTCATCAATTGGGGAATGGGTCTTATTTTTATAAATTTAGCTCATTTCTCAATATATTTGAGAAATGAGGCATTTATCAGAGAAATACTATAAAACCCTGCCCACTGCCCACACTTCTCTGTTTTCCTTCTAATTTTTTTTTTCTGTATTACCTTTGAGCAAAAATTTTCATGTAATCAGAGTTATTCATTCTACCTCCCATGATCCTCTCCATCTTTTATTGGCTTTAAACTTCTTTTATTCATAGAATTGACAGGTAATTTTTTCCATGCTCCTCTTACTTGCTTATGATCTCTCTCTTTTTTATCTAAATCATGTCTCCATTTTCACTTTAACTTGGTATGCAGTATGAGTTGTTGGTTTACCCTTAGTTTCTGCCAAAGTACTTCCCAGTTTTCCTAGTAGTTTTTGTCAAATAGTGAGTTCTTGGAGGACGAAAGTCTTTCTACTCAAGTCTGGAGTGAATAATAGATTAAGGTGGTGTTGGGAAAGGTACTAAAATGTACCCACAAGTTGATTTCGCTAAAACTTTGCTTTTTAGGATGACCTACTTTACCGCATATGATTTAATTCTGACTGCTTTAATAAACATTTATTAGTGAAAAGAGTAAAGAATAGACGAAATGACTTATTTCACTTTCTTTCTCAGCTAACAATCTTAAAGCTTTAGGTTGGCAGTTCAAATCAAAGCACCCTTATCTACCCTGGCGCTAGTCTTCAATAATTGTAAGATCAATTCTTTTAAGGGAGGATAAGCCACTCTTGAAAAGTAAGCCCTCAAACCCAAACTTTTAAATGATCACGGACATCATAGCCTTTCAGGCCCATTTCTAGACACACAGCTCTTGTCTAGTCTTCTCTTTATGTACCTGTCTTCAGCAGGCTAATCTTTCAGCTCTAGTTCCAAATGCTTTGTGATTCACACTTTCATTATTCCCTCCTGTCCCAGGTTTTTTTCATCTGTAAAATGGGGATAATATTAGCACCTATGTCCCAGGGTTGCTATGAGGGTAAAATGAGGTGATATTTTTAAAGCACTTTGAAGTTTGTAACACAGTGAACTCTTAAATATTCCCATTATGGTTTACCCATGGTCAAGCTTTTAAATTTCTTATTGATATTGATACTTCTTTTAAGCCAGTAACTCTAATTAGCTTTATCATCGACTTCACAAGAGAAGGAAGCTTGATAATCTCTCCTTTTTTTTTTTTTTTTGCTTTTTGGAGGGGGAAAGGTAGGGCAATTGGGGTTAAGTGACTTGCCCAAGGTCACAGAGCCAGTTAAATGTTAAGTGTCTGAGGTCAAATTTGAACTCAGCTCTTCCTGACTCCAGGGCCGGTGCTCTATTCACTGTGCCCTCTAACCCCTCCAGAGAGCCTCTCCTTTTCAATGAAAACTCTGTTGGAAACTAGATGGGACTCTGAGTCTGAAGGCCTTCAATCTCACATTTACTACCAGCATGAATTGGATCCAGTCTCCATTTTTGTCCTCATCTTCTGTCTTCTTTGTCCTCATCTGTAAAATAAAGGACTTGGGTTTGAGAATCTTCAAGCTTTCTTCTGTTCCTAAGTTCTATGATCCCAACTGTTTACCTTAGAGAAGGCATGGTGGAGATTTTCTCCGAAGGGTAGCTCTGTTGAGTAATGATTGTCCCTGTTTTATTGACGTCCCTATTTATTTGAGGTCAGGGCCTTGAAAACAGCCTCCTCACTCGGTGTGTGTGACAGGGGGTGGAGGCAGGATTAAAACAGGAATCTTCCAAAGTGCTCCAAGAGTTTAGAAATAATGCAGAAAATATGGCAAAGGATGGCAAACCTAGGTTTTTTTTTTTTCAGTACTAGTAACTGAATGGTGAAAAAAACAACACAAGTCAGCTAAATGGAGAGGTGCTTTGGCAAGTTTTGTGATCTGCCCATGCATCACCCTCTCCTCACTCCCCTCCAGCTATGCCGTTGTGCGGCTGAGGATGCAAATGAGGATTTTTTGGAGTGATTGTTGCTGGGCAGCTCCCTTCCCAAGAGCTTAGATGGGCCACTGGGAGGAGTAGGGAGTTGGGGGTGGTATTATCCGTCTTTGTTTGCTTTACAATGGCACCTGACGCTTCAGAGGAGACAGGCTCAGCTCCCTCTCCTCTCCAAGTCTGTCTATGCCCAGGATTGGCAAGGGAGAGCTCGATCTCACTTCTCTAAAGAGAAGAGGGAACATGCAGAGCTGGTTCACTGGGAAGGGGGTGCCTTAGGGAGGGGTTGATAGTATGAAGTGGGGGTGGGAGAATGTTGCCGGGAAGGCATCTCCAAGTGGAAGCCATTGGAACCATTTCACAACTATCTGATTCCTTGATGGAACGTGTCTATCTTGATTAGTGACATACTTGTACGTTCATTAGAAACAAATTCCTTAAATACCTACTGTATGCAAGCACTTTGCTAGGCACTCGGAGAAAAACAAAGTTTGTTGTTGTTTAGTTGTTTTCATTCATGTCCAATTCTTCTTTGTGACCCCATTTGCGGTTTTCTTGTCAAAGACACTGGAGTGGTTCACCATTTCCTTCTCCAGCTCATTTTACAGATGAGGAAACTGAGGCAAACAGGGTTAAGTGGTTTGTCCAGGGTCACACAGCTAGTATGAGGCTAGTTTGAATTCAGGAAGATGAGTCTTCCTGACTCCAGACCCAGGACTCTGTCCACTGTACCACCTAGCTGCCAAATAACAAATCTTAATTATTGATATACTTGTACATTCATTAAATATACATTCCTTAAATACTTTCTATATGCAAGCACTTTGCTAGGCACTGGGGGAGATACAAAGTTTAGTTAGATACAATTCCTACCCTCATGGAACTTATAGTCTAGTAGGGATATAGTAAAATAAATATAATATAACATAACATGATATAACATACATGGCATGATACAATATGACATGATATGACACGTCATGATATGGCATGACATGACATGTGACATGATATGTGACACAAGATAATACTATATGATAAATATGATACTGTATGATATGACATGAAATGATATGATAGGATATATGCTATAATATGCTATAATATGATATAATACGTATGACATGACATAACATAACATAACACAATCTAATATAACATCATGTAATATAACATAATACGATAGATATAATATAAAACGCAATAATATAATCATCATAATGTAACATAACATGGCATATGATATAACATTTATGTTATAAATATAATAGATATGTACAGATAATAATAATAATATACAATATTACATGGTATTACAGAGGGGCAGGACAAAATGCTTCTTGAAAAGTGAGGAGAAATAGCTTTACTAACAAGTGAGTGGGGATCAGGAACACAATGACGCACAAGAAGTTTTTTAAAAGCACTATGTGCAGACTTCTATACTAGTTGCTTAAAAGGTGCAAAGTTTAGATAAGACAGACCCCTACCTTCATGGAGCTTGAAGTTCTGGTAGGAGTGTGTGTGTGTGTGGGGTTGGGAGGGAGGTTTAACGGAAATACTCTGAGATGTCAAGTTACAAGAAGAATGGCGCTCTCCATAGATGTGCAATTTCCATTTTGGGACTTTTTCTTACTGCTGTAATCATAGATCCAGACCAGAAAACATGCTTTATGCTTTTACTTTTATGTCTCTTCTAAGCCTTCAGGTAGCCCAACCAGGTGGAGAGATATTATTGTCATGCTGAATGATGGTGGAGGTGGGGTGAGAAGTTGGGTCTCTTGGTTCCCAAAATACACCTTCTTTCTTGAATCCTCCCTCATCCCACCTGGTATTCCTTAGGTCTCCACCCCAACCCACAGCATTCTTATGAGTTGCCACCCTTTATTCTCCTTCAGAATGTGCTCTGAGAGCTCAAGAGTCATTTTAATATCAGCCTGAGATGGTCACGAATAGGAAAATTCAGCTCCTCTTTGACTTTCCTATCTCTCCTGAATTCCCCCACAGCTGATACTTCCTATAGCTAGATACTTCTTATAGCATGGTGTAGAAGAAAGAGACCTGGATCTTTCTTAAAGATATTTTACCTCACATTTCACAAATCAGAGGACTTGGGTTGAAATCATGGCTCTGGCAATTAGCTGCCTTGGGTATGATAATGATAGCTAGCATTTAAATAGTGCCTTAAAGTTTGCAAAGTATTTTATGCATATTATCTCATTTGATGCTTGTGACAACCCTGGGAGGTAAGTGCTATTATTATCCCCATTTTACAGATGAGGAAACTGAGGCAGAGAGATTAAGTGACTTGCCCAGGGTTTTATATCTAGTAAGTGTCTGATGTGGGATTTGAATTCAGGGCTTCCTGCCTCCAAGTCCAGTGCTCTCTCTATTCACTGAACCATCTATCTAGGAAGGTATAATGCTGCTCTTCCCTACACCTGTTTCCTCACCTGCTAATTAAGGAGTTTGGTCCTTTCCAGATTTAAATCTTTTAATAATTTGCATTATTACGCACAGCCCCATGAAGATCACTAGTGGAAAGGAAGGAGAGGAAGCTGTTTTTAGAACTTCAAAACATTTAATATTTCTATAACACTTCATAGTTTGCAAAACACTTTACTGACAATTGTAACAAGGCAGGTAGGCGCAGTGTTATTACTTCCATTTTCAAATGAGGGAACTTAGTGAGGTCAAATGACCTGCTTACAGTTACACAATGAATGTCAACCCTGGGGCTCCAGGGAGCCTGGAAAGACTCTCCAGGAGTTTTTGAGCTTAATCCTCCCTGCCTACCCCGCTCTCACCCCAACAATCCTAAAATCACTCAAGTGGGTTGACTGTCTATTCTGATCTATTTTTGCTCCCTTCCGCAAGCTCTTCCTTTGTGTCTAACTTTAAATCTTCTTTCTGTACATAATAGAAGCTTGTTCACTTTGTTCTGTTCTCTATGGAAAGAGAAAAGGATGAAAGAAGAGGGGAGATAAAAAGGAAGAACTAAAGAATAAATGCCCTCATAGAGAAAACAAATCTAAAAGATGCCTCTGAGCTGTGGTTCAGAATCTGGAGGTGGTAGCATCAGGCATGAGCATCAGTGTCCTCTCCATTTCTCTCTTTCTTTTTCTCAATTATATGTAAATTTTAAAAATATTCATTAAAATTTTTTTGAGTTCCAAATTCTCTTCTTTCCTTGAGAAGATAAGCAATTTGGTATAGATTATACATGTGAAATCATGCAAAACATATTTCCATATTAGCCGTGTCACAAAAGAAAACTCTGACCAAAAATTAAAAAAAAAAAAACCAAGAAAAAATTAAGCTAAAAAATGTATGCTTTGATTTGCATTTGTACTCCATCAGTTCTTTCTGTAAAGGTGAATAGCATTTTTTTTCCCCTTAGAGTTCTTTGGAATTGTCTTGAATTATTGCATTTCTCAGAATAGCTAAATCATCATGAAATATTGCTGTTACTGTGTACTATGGTCTCCCGGTTCTGCTGACTTCACTTTGCATCAATTCATGAAAGTCTTTCCAGGCTTTTCTGAAAACATCTTGCTCATCTTTTCTTACAACACAGTAGTATTCCATCAAAATCATATACTACAGCTTGTTTAGCCATTCCCCAATTGATAGGCATCTCCACAATGTCCGGTTCTATGCCACCACAAAAAAAAGCTGCTATAAATATTTTTGTACATGTAGGCCTTCCTCCCACCCTTTTTTCCCCCTCTCTTTGGGATATAGACTACGGGTACTGTGCAAATGGTGTGCACAGTTTTATAGCCCTTTGGGCATGATTCCAAATTACTCCTCAGAATGGTTGAATCAGTTTACAACTCTAACAACAGTGCATTAGTGTCCCAATTTTTCCACATCCCCTTCAACACTTGTCATTTTTCTTCTGTCATACTAGTCATATTAGCCAGTCTGATAGATTTGAGAAAGTACCACAGAGTTATTTTAATTTACATTTCTCTAATCAATAGTGATTTAAAGCATTTTTATATGGCTATAGAGAGCTTTGATTTCTTCTGAAAACTGCCTGTTCATATCCTTTAACCATTTATCAATTGGAAAATGACTTGTACTCTTATAAATTTGACTCAGTTCTGTATACATCTGAGAAACGAGACCTTTATGGGATAATTTTTCCCCCACCCCCAATTTCTTGCTTTCCTTTTAATTTTGGCTGCATTATATTTGTACAAAAATCTATTAATTGAGTGTAATCAAAATCATATATTTTATAACCTATAGTGCTCTCTACTTCTTGTTTGGTCATAAACTCTTTCTTCATCCATAGATCTGAAAGATACATTTTTCCATGCTCTCCCAATTTGCTTACAAATCACCTTTTATGTCTAAACAGTGTATCTACTTTGACTTTATCTTGGTATACAGCGTGCAACATTGGTTTATACTTACTTTTGCCAAACTGCTTTCCAGTTTTCCTAGCAATTTTTGTCAGATGGTGAGTTCTTGACCAAAAAACTTGGATAATTGGGTTTATCAAACACTAGGTTACTATAATTGTTTATACTGTGTGTTGATTCCATGGTTCGACCACTCTACTTCTTAGCCAGTACCCGATTAGAGATTTGATTCTCTTGATAGTCTTGACCTTTGGTCTTTCTAGATGAATTTTGTTATTATTTTTTCCTAGCCCTATAAAATTTAAACTTAAATGGTATGGCACTGAATAAGTAAACTAACTTAGGTAGAATTGTCATTTTTCCTATATTGTTTCAACCTACCCATGAGCAATTGATATTTTTTCCAATTGTTTAGATCTGGCTTTATTTGTGTGAAAATTGTTTTGTAAATTGTGTTAATATAGTTCCTGGGTTTGTCTTGGCAGGTAGACTCCCAACTAGTTTATATTTTCTGTGATTATTTTAAATGGAGTTTCTCTTTTTATCTTTTCCACCTTGGTTTTATTGGTAGTATATAGAAATGCTGATGATTTATGTGGGTTTATTTTATATCCTCCATCTTTGTTGAAGTTGTTAATTGTTTCAACTAATTTTTAGTTGACTCTCTAGGTATCATCATATCATCTGCAAGGAGTGATGGTTTTGTCTCCTCATTTCCTATTCTAATTCCTTCAATTTCCTTTTCTTCCCTTACTGCTATAGCTAGCATTTGTAGTACAATACTGAATAAATTTGATGCTAGTGGGCATCCTTACTTCACTCCTGATTTTATTGGGAAGGCTTCTAGCTTATCCTCAATACAGATAATGCTTGTTGATAGTTTTAGACAGATACTACTTAAGGAAAGATTTTTTTATTCCTATGCTTTCTAGTGTTTTTAATAGGAACAGGAAATTTTTAATAAGAACAACTTTATTTTGTCAAAAGCTTTTCCTGAATATATTGAGATAATAATATAATTTTTTGCTATTTTTGTTATTGATATGGTCAATTATGCTGATAGTTTTCCTACTATTGAATCAGCCCTGCATTTCTGGTATAAATCCCACCTGATCATAATACATAATATTTGTGATATATTACTGAAATCTCCTTGCTACTGTTTTATTTAAAATGTTTGCATTAATATTCACTAGGGAAATTCATCTAGGTTTTCTTTCTCTGTTGTTGCCCTTCCTGATTTAGGTATCAGCACCATATTTGTGTCATAAAAGGAATTCAGTAAAATACTTTTGCCAATTTTTTCAAATAGTTTATATAGTATTTGAATTAATTGTTCTTTATGTTTGGTAGAATTCACTTGTGAGTCCGTCTGGTCCTGGGAATTTTTTCTTAGGGAGTTCATTTATGGCATGTTGAATTTCTTTTTCTATTTAAGCAGTCTGTTTCCTTTTCTGTTAATCTGGGCAATTTATATTTTTGCAAATATTCATCCATTTCACTTAGATTGTCAGATTTATTGGCATATAGTTAGAGATATAAAATTTCCCCTTAATACTGTTTTGACGGTGTCTGATTTTTTGGGTATGTTATCTCATTATTTTCATTCTCATTAATTTGTTGCTCCTATGATTTATTATTTGATCTATTCATTGCATAGCAATTACTTAGCTTCCAAGTAATTTTTAATCTATGTTTCCACAGCCCTTCACTGAATGTCATTTTATTGCATTATGATCCAAAAAGGATGCATTTAATATTTCTGCTTTTCTGCATTTGATTGTGAGGTTTTTCTGTCCTAATATATGTTCCATTTTTGTGGAAGTGCCATGTACAGTTGAGAAAAGATACTTCTATTTCCATTCAGTTTTCTCAATAGATCTATTGTATCTAACTTTTCTAAAATTTGATTCTTCTCCTTAACTTCTTTCTTGTTTATTTTATGGTTAGATTAATTCTAGTTCTGAGAGGGAAAAGTTGAAAAGTCCATTTTGCTTCTGACCATTGCCTCCCTTAATCTGCTCTCCTTTCTATCAACACCTCTCCCCATGCCTTATGCTCCAACAACAACCCCTTCCCCATCTCTTCCACTCACTTTCAGCTCCTCATTTGGCTTTTTGCCCCAGTCTTCCAGAATATGCTCTGCCCAACTCCACTTAACATTTACTCAGACTTAATGTCTCTGTGAGGGGCCAAGATTAAGTCATTCCAAGCTTCCATGGACAGGGATCTCTTACGGTCTCAGAAATCTCAATCTAGAGGGAAGAGAGTGTGACTCTATTAGAAGGCCATGAATTGCCCATTTGTATGTGTGGTGGGGGAATCCTGCATTATCTGTTCCCCTGCTGGCCTTTGCCTCAGTCCCTTGACTCTGGGATCAGAGGGCATTGTCAAATATGCTTGAAAGAAGTCATCCTACCCCATGCCTCTCTGTCACAGAGCGACAGTCTTTCAGTCCTTATAAAGGACCATAGATTTTGAACTGGAAGTGATCTTAGAGCTCACTAAGTACAACTCTACCATTTTAGAGATGAGGAAATTGTGGTCCTTTTAACTGAGGCTAAGTGATTTGCCCAAGGTAAAGAGCAAAACTAGGATTTGAGCCCATGTTTCTTGACTTCAAATTGATTATTCTTTCCATTACACTGTGTTACCATTGAGCCCCAGCTCCTTTCCCTCCCCTGTATTTCCACTTACTGCTTGCCTGCCTAAGGCCTGTGAAGAAATTAATTCAATTGGTAGAGGAAAGACTCACCTCTTTTGTCAACTGGGGCAAGTTTGGGGTGATTAAGCTGTGAAAGCAAAGCTATTTGGGGCCAGGGGATTATCTCTGAGGCGTGTTGGGAACCTAGAACTAACTTATTAACTTGGAGGCAAACCAAACCCTTTATGACTCTTAGCTAATTGCTTGCCTCTCCTTCCACAAAGCCTCACTTCTTATCGGTATATAAATGCCAGGCCCCACTGGCATTTCTATCCTTCTACCTTGTAGTCTTCTCTACTCTTCCTTGAGAAGTTCTTTATCCATTCACCATGAGCAGACAAGTCTACAAGACCTCAGGTGGTAGGAGTCAGGGCTTTTCTGGCCGCTCTGTGGTAGTCTCTGGCAGCAGCCGCATGAGCTGTGTGGCCCGCACAGGGCACTCTGGTGGAGGAGCCTGTGGGTCCCGTAGTGGGGCAGGTGGCTTTGGCAGCCAAAGCCTCTACAACCTGGGTGGCAATAAGAGCATCTCCTACAGCGTGGCTGGTGGTTCCAGGGGTGGGTCCTTTGGCTATGGTGGTGGACGCAGCATCTGCGGAGGTGGCTTTGGAGGTGGCTTTGGAGGAGGTAGGGGAGTAGGAGGTGGCTTTGGAGGGGCTAGTGGCTTTGGAGGGGCTGGTAGTTTTGGAGGGGCTGGTGGTTTTGGTGGCCTGGGTGGCTTTGGAGGAGTTGGTGGCTTTGGACCTGGTGGTTTCCCTGGTGGGATCCAGGAAGTGACTGTCAACCAGAGTCTCCTGCAGCCCCTCAATGTAGAGATTGACCCCCAGATTGGGGCTGTGAAAACCCAGGAGCGGGAGCAGATCAAGACCCTCAATAACAAGTTTGCCTCCTTCATTGACAAGGTGAGGGAGCCCCCATTGAGCCAAAAGCAGTGCTATTGTTTTGATGATTGGTTATGGGAGGATATCCAAGAATGGTGGTAGTGTCAGGAAAACAAAGGACTTGGATTATTTTCTTAATTTTGCCATGATATAGTGTGTGACATGGAAGAAATAGCTCAACTACTCTTTGATTTTTTCCCCCCTGACATGTATTCTGGGGGAAGAATTCTTGTGGTCTCAATCCATGACATAGAGTGGGTATAAAAGAGAGGGGAAATAAAAGTGTATTGAGATCTAGGTGAAGAAAAGAGTTGGAGAAATCCAATCTTATAGTAACCTTTCAAACATTTATGGTGAGCAACAGGCTTTCCTGTAATTAAAATATCATTGGCATTTGTTCATTCTTGGAGTATCCTTGCTTGTAGACTTAGCTTCCTTATGCTGTGAGTTGGCTAATGTGAAAATGAGCTTATATTCTCTTAAAGTAGTGGTTCTCAAACTTTTCCATGGTGATAGGACTTTTCATTTTTTTAAAAACAACTTTGGCAGAACTCTTGCAAACAGATCCTCTAAAATTAGGATATTTAATGCATGATTAACAAGCAACATAAGGTTCATTTAAAAAAATTCTAGCAAACTTTCAGTGTTTCATATTTCCTTGCTGGACAGTTTGAGAAACTCTCTTCAAAGGTGTAGAAATGCATAGACATGGATGAATATGATGGATGTCATGAGGAAGTCAGTTCTAGACTTAAAATTAGCCCTTGGTAATCTGGAAACTGGATAATTGTGACTAAGTTTGCAGTAGTGGGAATATATGAGGATGACTGAATCATTTCGTAAACTTTTCTTGCTTTTATTCCTCAATGAAATTGACAGTGATGACAATTTTCGGAATCCAAAGACCTTCCCTTCTGTGATACCTTCTCCTCAATGAGAACCTTGGATTTTTCTATAATTGTAGGGGAGAGAGGGTGATCCAGATGGAGGGCCTGGATTGGTGCTGGGGTCAGGATTGGCCAATCCCTGTCCATCCAAAATAATGTCTTCTCTCTCCTGATGCTTTGCAGGTGCGGTTCCTGGAGCAGCAGAACAAGGTTCTTGAGACCAAATGGAGCCTCCTCCAGCAGCAGGGCATCAACTCTGTCACAGGCACCAACAACCTCGAGCCCCTCTTTGAGAGATACATCAGCAGCCTTCAGAGGACTTTGGATGGGCTCCAGGGGGAGTGTGGAAGACTGGATGGAGAGCTGAGGAGCATGGAAGAGCTGGTGGAAGACTTCAAAAAGAAGTGAGTGCTCTAAGTTCCTCTTGGAGATTAGCAGCAGCAAGGCATGGTCCTAACTGGGCCTTTTCATTGCTCCCAACTGAATCTTTAGTTAATATCCTTAGATTGATTGAGAGATTTTACTGAAATTAAGCACCAAAAGGCTTGGCTCTAGAATACAGAACTAGGAGTAAGAAGAGGAAATTTCAGAGACTAAAACTTGGGCTTGATGAAATAAAAATCTTCCTATTAGAGCTGCCCCGAATGGAATATGCTGTCTTGGGGGCAGCGTTTCCCATCACTGGAGAGCTGTAAGAAGATACTAAATAATACTTGTTGGAGATCTTGTTAAGGGGATTTCTGCTCAGGTATGGATTGAACTAGATGCCTTTTAAGGTCTCTTGATTCTTTGATCCAGGGTAGAACAATCTCACAAAGTGACGTGAAATTTCTAATAAACTCTACTCCTGGGCCTCTTCTAGGTTGGGGAGAGGAAAAAGGGGAGACAGTTATATTTGGAGCTCTTGGAATATCCTAGTCACCTGGCTCCTTAAGTATGGTTAGGTTTATCTTGGTGAGGTTATTCCTAATGGATGATAGCTCTCAGAAGATACAATATTTTCTTCTTTCCATAGCAGTATCCTCAATTCTCTATGTTTTAAAGAGACAGCATTGTACAGGTTATGGGATTTGGAGTCAGAAGAACTAAATTTGAATCATAACTTTACTACTTACAGCTCATGTGATTTGGGTAAATCACTTGTCCTCAGTTTCCTCATCTGTAAAATGAACTAGATTATTTTTAAAGTCTCTATTGGTTTTCAGTCCTATGTTCTAGAAAGTTATCCTTCCTCTAGCTTAGATATATGAGGAGCAGAGGGATGAGATTCAAAAAGGGAAGAATCCCTTTTTTTTTTGGGAGAAAGAGAGGAGAGAGAGAGAGAGAGAGAGAGAGAGAGAGAGAGAGAGAGAGAGAGAGAGAAAGAGATTGATTTTGCTTGTATCTTTGGAGTTTCTCCCTTCTTTTTCTTTTTACCCCTGAGATGTCACTGTCCAATTGTATATCTTTTTATTCTACAGATATGAAGATGAGATCAACAAACGCACAACTGCAGAGAATGAGTTTGTTGGGATCAAAAAGGTAAGTGAGATAGGCTTGGTTAAAACCAAGATTCTTTTTTGAAGGTTGTCACCCTATAGCAGATCCAATCAGCAATGCTTTAGGGCAGTGGTTCTCAACCTGTGGGTTGTGACCCCTTTGAGGGTCGAATGACCCTTTCACAGGGGTCCCAGGGGTCACCTAAGACCATCGGAAAACACATATTTCCAATGGTCTTAAGAACCGACACGGCTCCTCTATCCATTTCCAGGCGGGTCTGTCCACATGCAGATATGCCTACATACGAGTATTAAAGGATTGCAGCATTAGGAAGGTTGAGAACCACTGCTTCAGGGTTTACTCATCTACTTTTTCATAAATGGATCTTGGAGGGGAAAGAAAGGTTCTCTATGTGGGGAAAAAGCCATTTTAAGAAATAGAATTGTTGCCATTTTTGCCAACAATATCAATACACTAATTAACAATGAATATATGCAACATTAATATAGCACAGTGCATAGAATGCCAGACCTGAAGTCAGGAAGACTTTTTCCTGAGTTCAAATTTGGTTTTAGACATATACTAGTGTGACCCTGGGCAAGTCACTTAACCCTGCTTGCCTCAGTTTCCTCTTCTGTAAAATGAACCAGACAAGGAAATGGCAAACCACTCCAGTGTCTTTGCCAAGAAAGCCCAAAATGGGGTCACAAAGAATTGGACATGAATGTTGAAAAGTAAGAGTAAATAAACTTAAAAAAGGAATTGGACATGACTGAAACAACTGAACAACAACAAACATAAACATTGGGCATCATTATTAATAGTCACCCATTATAATAATAGTAATATTGTAGATTTCCACATGGTAGAAATCTTGAGGAGCGTGATAATAACAACAACTCATTCTCTGTAACTCACGGCTCCTTAACCTTCAAAAAATGTTTTGACAGCTGTATTTCAATAGAATCTGTTTCCTTTGCAAAACCTTTGTATTTCATCTTGTGCATTTAAAACATTACTCTGAGAAGGGTTTTGTGCATAGATTTCTAGGGGTCCATGAACTCAAAAGGGAAAAATTACATCTTTATTTTTAATACAACTGGTTTCCTTTTTTAATCATATGTGTTTGAAATGCATTTACAACATTACGCATGCATGCACAATGCATTGAATGGACTGAAAACATTAGGCAGATATGCATAAGGGAAGGGAACAAGCATTTATTAAGCCCCTACTGTGTGCCAGGCATTGTGCTAATCACTTTACAAATATTAGCTCGTTTGATTCATGCACCAGCCCTGTGAAATGGGTGCTATTATTATCTCCATTTTATAGTTGACTTAAATGACTTGCTCAGGGGCACATGGCTAGCAAGTTTCTGAGGCTGGATTTGAACTCAAGTTCATAATGTAATTAAGTGTATTTAAAGCCCCCGGAAAGGGGCCACCAACTTTCTCAGACCCTCAAAGGAGTCCAGGATACCAAAAAAGTTAAGAAACCCTGCTTAGTGATTCTAAGGCTTTCAAAGCACTTTCCTTTCAACAACCCTGTGAGGTATGTTGTACAAGTGTTATTATTTTGCAGATGAAGAAATTGAGGTGAGAACTGGGAAGAGGGAGTGTAGTGTAGTGGTTAGAGGACCACATTTGGAGTCAGAAAGATGTAGGTTCAATGTGACCTAAATCGTAAAGAAAGGTTTTGATTATGAATGGAATAATTTAATGGAGTCATGTGTTAAATGATAATAACAGCCAGAGAGGGACAGCCCCAAATGAAATTTACTTTGGAAAAGGTCATTCATTAAGAAGAAAGTACACACTGGGAGAGGGAGTACTGAGTCTGAGGGATAAATCTCTGTGCTCTTGTTCTTCCCCTCAGGATGTGGATGCTGGTTATATGAACAAGGTTGAGTTGCAGGCTCGTGCAGACGGCTTGACAGATGATCTCAACTTCCTGAGAGCTCTCTATGAGATGGTAAAGACCCTTCCTCTACCTACTCCAACTGCTCTGTGCACCTCCCCTCAGGCACCTAAATTCAGTTTCCTGTCAGCACCATGGAGAGGGCAACAATGATCTGACCTTCCTGGGGATATGACCTTCACATATAAGCAATGATGTTTAAACAGTAGTAGCTTTAGAGAAAGGCTGCTTAGCTGCTCTCTCTGGATCATCCAAATTTGATTGAGCCTTAGTGTTTTCCTCAAATGCTCTTTTGTTTCCTTCTCATCCTTGCTCTAGCCCCTGCTGCATCTGTTTTCCAACTCCTTTCCCAGCCTACACCACCAGAGTCCTCAGCCTCCCATCCACCATCCACAGAAGACCCTGGGGATGAGGATGTATTAGCAAGCACCCTAGCATACCTAGGGCGGCTACTAGCACAGGTTCTTAGATCTGCTTTTCTAAAGGAAAGCAACTCAAAATGGGTTAACAATCTTACTTTAATCAAACATATCATTTACCTAGTTCAGGGGGGAAAGTCAGC
>CM053585.1:361732689-361743233 GCA_028646515.1 Pseudochirops corinnae
GCTTCCCCTGTTGCATGGTGAGAAGTATTGGATTTGGAACCAGAGGACCTGGGTTCAAGTCCTAACTCTGCTCCTTATCAGCTGTGCCCTTGTTCAAGTTTCCTAATCTTCCTGGGCTGCTGTTTTCTCATCTGTAACCATGGTGATCACAGAACTTGCATCATATACCTCACAGTATTGCTGATAGGAAAGTGCTTTGTCAACCATTCTACAGCACTGTGAGCATTATGCTGTTTCCTGAGGGAGTAGCTTCAAGGAAGCCTCCACTTTTTTCACCCTCCCAGAGCATCTTGAGTTCTCTTGTGAACCTGCTCTATCAGGTCAAGGACTGAGTGATGGGAATAGATCAACCGGGTTCCTAAGGAAGGGAGTAAGGCACAAGTCACCTAATTGAACCTGCCTCCTAAGGAGCTGATGCCTTGAGGCTTTAGGGCTGGGCCAGGTCCTGGCAAGGAATAAGTTTACCCATCAAAAGGAGAGACTACAAATTTCAAGTTTGGTGGAGACAAACCAAAACTAATTGGGGGGAAAGGCACTCACTTGGGGAGTTGGCAATTAGGGCAGTGGTGCGCTTCATATTTGAATAAACCATTGGCCTATTTTGTCGGGAGAACAAAGTTCAGGAAGATTCCAGATTAATTCACCGACTCTCCTGGGCCCTATAAAAAGGACCTGTCCAGTCCACTGTCTTAGTAGGTTCTCACTCTTCCTTTGCCTTCTCAACTCCGTTGTCTTCCTCCATCCTAAGGAAATGCTGGGTCATCAGTCTACCAGGTCATCCCAGACCAATAAGGGTTTCAGTGGATGTTCTACTATGATCTCTGGCCAGAGCCAGACCAGCTCTAGGAGATCCAAATCAGCCTCTCGATCAGGAGGGATGAGCATGGCCACTACCTGTGCCATGATAGGTGGGGGCTTTGGCAGCAGGAGCATGTACAGTCTGGGAGGAAGCAAGAAGATCTCCTGTAGTGTGGCTGGACCCAGCTTCTGTGGTGGCCAGAGTGGTGGCTTTGGTGGAAAAGGAGTGGGCAGTGGTTTTGGAGGAGGATCCTATAGTTTTGGAGGTAAAACTGGTGGCTTTGGAGGAGGATTCAGCGGTAGCAGAGGTGGATCCAGTGGTTTTGGTTGTTCTGGTGCTTTTTCTCTTGGCATTCAAGAAGTGACCATCAACCAGAGTCTCCTGCAGCCCCTCAATGTGAAGCTTGACCCCCAGATTGGGGTGGTAAAGACCCAAGAAAAGGAGCAGATTAAAACCCTCAATAACAAATTTGCCACTTTCATTGACAAGGTGAGTGTTCATGGCTATGTACTGGTTTGGAGGTAGAGGATGATGGAGCCCACTGAGACTTCTCTTGGACTTGGGCTCAAGACTGCCTTGAAAATTAACACTGTAGGTTTGGCAATTCTTAGGAGGAAGTGACCTGAGATGGGGTTACCCAATCTCCTTTTCTCTTACTGGGTTATAGGTTCGGTTCTTGGAGCAACAGAACAAAGTTCTAGAGACCAAGTGGTGCCTCCTGCAGCAGCAAACAGAGAGCTCCAGCTCCAGTTCCAATAGCTTGCAGCCATTTTTTGAGTCCTACATCAACTGCCTCCAGTCCCACCTGGATGGGCTGCTCAGGGAGAGAAGCAGCCTGGAGGGAGAACTGTGTATGATGGAGAACATGGTGGAAGAATACAAGAAAAAGTGAGTGATGGAGGAAGCCAAAGGAACAATCACCTGCTCCTGTAATTAATGAGGTGGTCATGGCTCATATCAAATAGTGGATGAGACCCTAAGATGGGGGACATGTTCTACCCTTATTTCCAAGATCCTTGTAGGGTGCAGGCTAGAAGCAAAGAAGGCTTTAATTTCCAAGCTTTGCCCCCTGATTAAGCGACATATTTTCAAGATGGTTGAATGACAGCTTGTGGGGGACGTTGTTGAAGGCTCATATTTCAGGTAGTGGTTGTTCTCAGTGACTTCTGAGGGCCCTTCCAACTCCAGGATGCCATAATTTTGAACTTACTTCTGACAACGTACGTTGGTATCTTTGAGAATCAACAATGTGCAGTGAGTGGATAGAAGAGCATACTTGGTGTCAGTCAGACCTGGGCTTAAGCCATACCTCTGACACATATAAGTGGGGTGACATTTATAAGTTATTAACTGTTAAGTGCCCCCAGATAACTCTCTAAGAATGTAAGTTAGAGAAAAGCTACAGATCTGCATCTGAAACCTCAGGTCTCTAGTCTACCCTCCCCACCCAAAAATCTCAAACAAAACTCGAAACAGTCCCCCATCCGTGAAAATAAGGAGGCTGCTATATCAGGAAGAAACAGAATTTGAGGAATGTGACAGAAATCCTCTACTCAGAGAATTTGCAGTCTGACATAGGAGAAAAGCACACGTCCATGGCATACACACAGACAAGAGAGTGACTGTGGTTGGCCTTGGGGCACCTGGGCAAAGTTTTAAAATAGATTAAGCTGGGTAAGTAAAATGATGTAAATTTGGGCAGGCTGAGTTCGTATCAGGAGTTTAATCTGGAAGTGTTTGGGGTGGAGCATAATGGGAAGGAGGAGAGGGTGAGGCAGGTACAATGGAAATTGGTAGGAGAGGAGCAATGTGGACATTTAGTTCTTTCTTAACTCTGTTTGGCTTGGGAGAATATTAAAATAAATTTTCACTCCCAGAGCTCAGAGCATTTAAGAAAAGAAAGGAGAACCAGACTGGACAGGGACAGAGGCTAACGTATAAAGGGAAATCCTGGAATGAGGGAATGGGCAAGCTTGTGCCTAAGTGTTTGGAGAAAAGATGGAAGAGGCATTAGAGGTCTGTATTGTGTATTCAATGAACTTTTAAGAGCCTGGTGATTCAAAGAATCTGTTTCTAAACCTGGTTTTGTCTGAATTACCCAGATAATAATCCCATGTAATTTTTGATATGTCAGGAGACTGAAAGATAGACCCAAAAATCCAGCCCCAGGTCATTGATGTAAATGCTAGGATGTGCATTTCCTAGACTAGAGTAGCTACAACTCATGCAAAGCTTTACTGAGCTAGGTGTCTTCTCTCCTCCTCTCTCCCTCTTAACCCATCAAATCCTCTCTCGTCCTCTCGTACTCTCCTGAACTCTCTCTTCGTCCTATCCTGTCCTTTCCTGACCTGTCCTCTCCTGTCTGTCCTGTCCTCTCTTTTCCTGATCTTTCTCCTCTCTTTGTCTTTTCTCCTTTGTCCTCTCCTCCTCTTCTCTTTCTCCTCTCTTCCTTTCCCCTTTCCTCTCCACTCCTTTCATTTGTCCATTTCTTTCCTTGTCTCCTGCAGGTATGAAGATGAGATTAATAAACGAACCACTGCTGAGAATGAATTTGTGGTGCTGAAAAAGGTGAGCTGGGCAATGTGGCTGAGCGGGTCTGGGTTTGCTGTGGGGGAGGTGGGTGGGGTGGGGGTGGGGGATGGGCTGAGGGAAGATGCCTCAGATGCCACTTGTGTGACTTTGGGTGGGTAAGTAGCTTAATCTCTCTGGACCTCGGTATCTTCAACTATAAAATGAAGGACTAGGGTCTCTGCAGTCCTGTCCAGCTCTATAATTTATGATCCCTAATGCCTCTTAGAGCTCCAACTTGACCACTTATGCAACCTTAAACATGTCAATTAATATCCTCAGAACCTCACTTTCCTCATCAGCAAAACCAGTGTAAAAATATATGCACTAATCCCACTAGCATGAACTTGGAATGAGATCTAATCA
Source organism: Pseudochirops corinnae (assembly GCA_028646515.1). NCBI lineage: Eukaryota > Metazoa > Chordata > Mammalia > Diprotodontia > Pseudocheiridae > Pseudochirops > Pseudochirops corinnae. The sequence continues at coordinate 361,736,423 of CM053585.1, forward strand.
AATAACACATATGATGTCCTCATAATGTGGCTTTACAATCATTCCTTCCAGGATGTGGATTCTTCCTACATCACAAAAGTGGACCTGGAGGTCAAAGCAGAGAGCCTGTCTGATGAGATCAGCTTCCTGAAGGCTCTCTATGAAGCTGTAAGACTCTGTGCCCTTTCTACCCTCTCTGGCTTTTGGTGGGTGGGAGAGTAGTTGAGGAGTGCTTTCCTCCATAAATTAGATAATGAACCACCCTCATTCTCAACTAGAACCAGGGCTTGCAAGCCACTTATAAAGATTCCAGGATAAAAGAATTGTTGTCTCCTCCCATATTTCCCCAACTTCTCCCCTTTATAATGAGTTGTAATAGAGCCCAGTGGCCCTGGGTTCAAGTTCTACTAGACATTAATTGCACAGCTGTGGGCAGTTTCTCTCCTCCCATTGTTGTGGAGAAAGTGTTTTGTAAGCCCTAAGGCGCTTTAGAAAGGTAAGATAAAATTACTCCCTTGGCCCATTCTTTGTCTCTCCTCTTGAAGTCAATCCTACCCCTAACCATTCTCCAACTCCTAAACCGCTCTCTCTTCCCAAGATTGTGGAGAAAGTGTTTTGTAAACCCTAAGGGGCTTTAGAAAGATGAGATAAAATTACCCCTGTGGCCCATTCTTTGTCTCTCCTCTCTCCTCCTGAACTTTCCCTTCCTCCAGTCGTAGCACCTGTTACCCAAAACTCTTAGTGTCTCCCCAGCTAGAATTCCAGGTCAATCCATTTTTAGGTGCTTAGGGGCCAGGCTGAGCACAGATCACACCCCCCTGAGTTCTTAGCCAGATTGTGAGTAACCCTACTGACTGCTTGGTTTCTCCAAGATCCACATCTTCCTGCCAGGGAGTGGTTTAGACTGTCCTGAAGAACTGAGGGGTGATAAGGGAACTGTTTCCTCTGTATGCATAGGAGTATGCCAAGGTGCTGTCAGAAACAAGCGACACCTCTGTGATCGTCTCCATGGACAACAACCGAAACCTGAATCCGGACAGCATCATTGCAGAGGCCAAAGCTGTGTTTGAGGAGATGGCCCAAAAAAGCAAGGCTGATGCTGAGGCACTGTACCAGTCCAAAGTGAGCAAAGCCCCCAAACCTGTTTGAGTCCCACCAATTCTTCTCTTTTCTAGTATCTATTTCCTCTTCAGCCATCACTTAAATGGCTATTCCTCCTGCTCCTCTTTTCAAAGAACACAAGTAATCCACTTCAACATTTGACTGAAGCATGCAATCTCAGAGTTGAACAGGTTGGACCTTGAGGTCTACTTTTAAGAATGCTCTTTACAAAATCCCTAACAAGATGGTATCCAGTTTATATGGAACCAAAATTTACTTCTTGTAACAACAGTGACCTCGAAGGTTGAGTCCAACTCTTTCACCTTTACAGATGAGTAAACTGGAATCCAGAGAAATCAAGATCATACAGGCATTCATGTAACAGAGTTGGGTTTTGAATACAGGTCCTCTGAATCCAAATCCCATTCCATTTCCATTGTACCAAACTGCCTACTGCTCCTGGTTCTGCTCTATTGGGACAAGCAGAAGCCTCTTCCACATGAAAGTCTTGCAAATCTTTGGGGACAGCTAGCATGCCCCCTCTAAATCTCTTTTCAAAGATAACCTCACCACCACCCCAGTTCCTTCCACAACTCCGAGTTTGGCATGAGATCATTTGTTCTCCTTTTTTACCTTCCTCTGGGTGAACTCCCACTTGTCAACGTCCTTCCTAAAATGGGATACCCAGGACTGGACACTGTACTTCAGTGTGACCAAGTACAGCAGAAATATCTCTTTTGTTTTGGATCCTGGGTCTTTTTAAAAGTACACAAAGCTAAAAATCAACAGAATCCATCTTCAAGGAGCTTATGATCTTGTAATGTCAACTTGGAGGTAACAGAATAGTTCCCAGCTGTCTAGCCCCAACTCCCCACCACTGGAGAATTTTACTGGGAAATTGGGAGGCAAGCTTGGCAGAGAGAAGGGTAATGGCACCCATTAGGGCTCTCAAGATCCATTGTTTTAGATCTTAAGGGGGCAAGTATGTGTCTACATTTATGCCCTTCCTAGTTTAAATTTCCAGTATGGACTTCCCTGGACCTGATCTGATCAGCTCCTTCTCTGCTTCTCTTTCCTCTTGTGTCTGAGTACCTGAAGCTAACTCTTCTTTTCTCTCCCCTCCGCCTTTCAGATTGGGGAGCTGGAGATCACAGCTGGCAAGCATGGGGATGACTTGAGGAATACCAAAAGTGAGATCGCTGAACTCAGCAGGATGATCCAGAGGCTGCAGGCTCAGATAGAAAGCATCAAGAAGCAGGTAGGGAGGAGCTCCTTACAGGTCTGAGATTCAGATGCTTAAATAGCATCTGATAACCATGGGGCCAAAGCCTGGACTCAACAAGCTGGGCATATTTCCCAGGACTCTGGGAAGAACTTTCGGAGGGAGGAGTCTCATGCTTGGAGAAATTTCGTGTGATAGCCAATGTGCAATAGCGTAAGATGTAAGGTTGCAGGGGAACTCGGGTCTCCTGTCATTACTGTTCCCTTGTCTCCTGCCTTCACTATGGGACAATGTTCTTAGAGCTTTACCAGGATAAGACAGAGTTTCTATGGACTGGACCCATGGATACCTTTTCTTTTCTCTGAAAAGACATACAAGGATAACTTTTCATGTGGTCCCTGAAATATACACTCTGGTCAGCTGTCAACAGCTGGCATAGGCCATTCCTGAATGACTGGCTATCAAGGCCGGTCCCAAGATGGTGGAGGGAGATTGTCCTGTCCAGTTACATAGCTGATAGATTCTTCCAGAGGGCAGAAGCAAGAGAACAGGTGAGCTGTTGCAAAGACCTCACAGTCACTTCTCCCTTTCCAAAGAATGCCAACCTGCAGACAGCCATCGCAGATGCTGAACAACGTGGGGAACTTGCCCTCAAGGATGCCCAGGCTAAGCTGGCTGAACTCAGGGAAGCCTTGCAGCAAGCCAAGCAGGATTTGGCCCATCTTCTCCAGGAGTACCAGGAGCTGATGAACATCAAACTCGGCCTGGATATTGAGATTGCCACCTACAAGAAACTCCTGGAAAGTGAGGAATGCAGGTGAGAGATATCATCAAAGGATGCTGGGTTGAAACTCAGCTCTAGAAATTAATCAGATATCTCTCTATTATCATCACAATAATAACAGCTCACGTTTGTGTAGTATTTTTACAAAGTGTTTCCTCTCATCAACTCTAAGAAATAGAAATATGAGTTTTATAACCTTCAGCATAGAGAAGGAAAACTGAGTCTCGGAGAGGTTGAAGCTATAAATCTAGGAACTGGGATTTGGTCCCAGGTCTTCTGTCTTCATTTCTATGGATCTTTACATAAATATGAATTATCATATGTAACACATGGCAATATATATAGTATATGATAATATATTATGATGTATGTATTATTATAATACATAAAAATACACATCAATAAATGACTTTACCTCTCTGGTAAGTTTTAGGAGCCAAGTCTGACCAATATTTAATTCTTTCCCAGCTAAGTTTTCTGTTCTCCTGATATTTGCTTTCCTTTTCTAAACAGAATGTCTGGGGAGTGCCAAAACACTGTGTGTATTTGTAAGTATCTTACTCCCTTCCTTTTGTTTGATTAAAATAACATTCTCCTCGAAAACAAATAGCCTTGCCATATTCAGTTAGTTCATACACATATCCTTCTCTCAATGTTCTATTTATTTTTTAACCAGCTAAGTTCTATCCTTGGTGGGGGCTGGGGGGTGGCGGCGTTTGGAGCTTTGAGGTGTCCCAAAGCCTTCTGTTTGACTTCCCAAGTCACCCAGGGCAAGGTGTCACTTGGGGCAAAGTCAGGAAGATAAGCTTATTTACCTTTAAGATTCACCTGGAATTCTTCATCCTTGGTGTGGAGAGACTTGAAAGTGCTTTTCTCCCTTCCCATTTTAAGGACATTTTTGATGATTAGCCCCTGTTGTTGTTGTTGTAACTGTTGTTCCTCTTATCGCCCCCACCCCCCCCAACTTTGATGTCTAGATTCATGTCTGGCTGAATCCATTTATGTTTTTATCCTGGAGATGTGTGTGTGTGTGTGTGTGTGTGTGTGTGTGTTTGTGCCTGTATCTTTTCTCAGATCTTAAAGGTCTGTTTCCTGTTTCCTACACCTCTGTCCCATTGAGCACTCTAGTGCTAATAACTTCTCCAGCCAGCTGTCAGGTCAGGGCATAGGTGACCACTGATCTGTTCTCTCTGCAGCTGTGGTCAGCAACACTAGTACCAGCACTAGTTCTGGAGGACATTCCAGGGAGGGCAGCAGAGGTGGACAGGTCACTGGAGGGAGCAGAATCTCAGGTTCTGGCTCTAGCAGTCGTGGAGACCAGACTGTGATTGCTGGCCAGCGCTCCCAGTCTGGAAGCAGGAGAGTCACCATTGGCCAGAGTTCTGGAGAGAGTGGCAGCTCACGTTCAGCCAGGATTGTCCAGACTACCACCAGCAGCCAACGGTCCACCACCAAGTATTAAGGCTTAGCCACTGTCTTGGCTCCTTGCTCCTTGCTCCCCTCCATGCCCTCCGAATCAAGAACAGAGTCTGAGAGATGAGTCTTCCTTGGACTTGGAACCATCATGCATCTCAGCATCTTGGTGGGCTGAGGCACAGGGGGAGAGTTTGGTTCGCATGTTCACTTGTCAGGGATGTTGCAGAAGAGATTTCTGTTTCATGTATTGATTGGACTAGATGACCTCTGAGGTCCTCTACAAATCTGAGATTTCTGTGATATCCATTAGGATTCTGTCTCCACTTCCAATTCCAGCACAGCCCTGTGTTTGAATATGAGTCTTTGCCCTCTCTCTTTATCTTTCTGCTCTTCAATAAACTGCTGCATGATATACTGCATCTTGGTTTTGTGTCTGTTGTAGAAAACAGAGATCCTCAGTAGTTTTCTGAGCAAGATAATGATACCTTGGAACTAGATCAATATGCACAGGAGTTGGAAATATGGAAGAGGCTGAAGGGACGTTAGCCTTCATTGGATTAAGTGCAACCTCATAACTTTCCTGAATGGGCTGTGACCAGCATCCTTCCTTCTCAATGTGACATGATGAGTCAGGATAGTGTAGTCATACTGTCAGGCTTATCACAACCCTAAATTGGTTCAATAGTCTTTTTCAGGGTTCCCCAAATGTATAGTTTTGATAAATTGGTATCCTTTCCTGTTCATATCTTTCCTTACCAGCACACTCCCTCCCCTTCTCCCTCTTTTGTTGTCCCCTCCCCATGCATTCCACTGATGCTCTCAAGTCTTTTTTTTGGGGGTTGTATAAAAATAGTTCACAAGTTATATCTAAGAGAGCTTCCTAGGGCAATGAGATGTTAAGTGACTTGGACATAGTAACATAATTTGTGTCAGAGACAGGACTTGGCCTTTGATCATCAAGGTTTATAAGTAAACTGTAACTTTTATTAAAAAGAGTCTCCCAACATGGAAACTTTCCAGAATTTTGTATGTCCAACTATAGAGCCATAATCTGGATTCTAGGAGCCAAAGTTACTCTCTTAAGTCATAAAAAAATCCTGGATCCCTCAACAAGAGTATTTACATCCCTCTAAATTCTTTATTCCCTGCATTAGCAGTAGCCAGTTAGAGGTTGTATATTAATCGATGTAGTGTTATAGAGGGGAGTCCTGCATGAGGTGGAAGGTTAGACAGTGTCTGATCTGGGCTCTTGTGGTCAGGATTTGTGATTTGGGTAAGGGTATGACAAATTCACCTCTGAGGTCCGTTCCAGCTTTTCTCCTTTCTCCATCTCTCCCCAAGCTGTGTTTCCTCCAACCCTTCTGACATCCCTGATTAGGCTAAGAGGAGCCCTGTTATACAGGGTGAGAACTGGTTGGGGGCTAAGATTTAAAAATATATATTCTATTTACACATATGACTATTATAAATACCCAAATTAACTATAAAGGACATATGAAGAAAGACACCGTCTGCATCCAGTGCATGTGGATCTAATGGCGGCATCTTTAAGATGGAGGGGGGAGGGAAGAAAAGAAGAAATTTACATAATAATTTTGTTGTATATTTGAAAGGAGTAACAAGTTGTGCATAGTAGATTTGCAGTTTCATGTGCAATCATATTTCACAGTTCTGCTATGGAAATGCTTGTTTTATTTCAGAAATTAAAAATAAAATTTAATAATGCCCCCCCCCCCCCCCTCCATATCCTTCCCCTGACACAGTCCTATGACCGTGGAAGCAAGGCTGTGTAGAGATGGAGCTGAAGAGAGCCACAGATTCCTAGCGGGAGAAGGGCCATCATCCCCCTGGGAGGAGGAGGGGACTCCTTGGCAACGATCATATTCTCCCCATTTTTGCTGGTTCAGGTGGCTGTTGGCTGGAATTAGTTACGTTGAAGCAGGGAAAGGAATAAAAATATGACCCTCTCTCGGGGACTGGGATCTTGTGGACTGAATGAGCAAAGCGGGAGCTTCAGGGAAGCTTGGTGAGAGTCTGGGGACTGAGGCTGCTTCTCTTGTCTGACCTTCATCAGTTCCTCTGGCTTGGGGAGTGGAGCTCTACAAGATTTCCCACCCCCAATCTCTGTTTATATCATAGTAACAGCTAACTGTGTGCCGGGCGCTGTGCGGGGCGCGAGGCAAGCACTTTCCAACTGTCACCTCATTTGACCCTCATAAGAATCCTGTGAGGCGGGTGCTATTGTTCTCTCCAGTTTTCTCAACTGAGGTAGAGAGCGGTACCTCACCCAGGGTGACACAGGTAGTGAG
>CM053585.1:361743333-361765184 GCA_028646515.1 Pseudochirops corinnae
TACAAGATTTTTCTTATATCTGTAAGTTTTTTTGGTGAACTCAAGTGGTAACATATGGGTCAGATTGAATTATTTTGATTTTCAATGAGTGATGGGAACACTATAAGCATTTTGTATTTCCTTGATTTCCCTGAGCAGGGGGCAGAGTGTCCTCTTTGACTTTAGGCTTTAAATTTCTTTCTTGTTGTTATTGTCTTATTATCTTTATTGCTAATATTTCCATGTCAAACGATAGCAGAGGAAGAAGGCTTTGGTGCTTATTCCTGTTATTTAATCAAAAGTTTCCAGTCTTTTCCACTGCATAGTAATAATACTTATAATTAACAACATATTTATATAAAGCTTTAAGGCTTGCAAAGAGCTTTACACGGGTTGTCTTAATTGATCCTCTCAATAATCCTGTGAGGTAGAAGCTATTACATTATCACAATTTTTAGAGATGAGGAAATTGAAGATAAAAAAAGTTTCAGAGATGTCCCAGGTCACACCAAGTAAGTGTTAAAAGTGAGATTTGGATTCAGGTCTTCCTGATTCCAGGCCTGGTACTTTCTGCCTGGAACTACTTAGCTTGCATATAATGCTAGCTTTTGGTATTAAATATACACCTTAAAAATTCTTTTTAATCATACCTAGGCTTTGCGGTTGTCTTTAAAGCATAGACCAGTATTGCACTTTGCCAAAGGGTTTTTTCTATATCTTTTGATGTAGTCTTGTGGTTTTTCAGTGTTTTTGTTTTGAAAATGATTAATTATGTTAATTGTTTTCCTAATGATGAGCTCTTCTTGCATCCCTGGTATAAATCCAGATGACTATGGATTCTTGGCTATGAGCGCTCCTGTTAACTCTTGTACAGAAATGAGTCATTATTTCTGACAGAAGTAGTGGCTCGGCCTTGCACTGGCCTTTATTTAGCTAGCTTTTGTTAGTATAGTGGGAGGAGCCCTGAATTTGGAGTCAGGAGGCCCTGTGTCAGCCTTGGCTGTTCCGCTTCGCTAGCCATGTGCCCTTGTGCAAATTGTTTAACTCGATTGGCTCTCTGTTTCCTGTAGTTGGTGAAGTGTAGAGTAATGAGTCTAGTGTCAGGAAGACCTCAGGCACTTAGCTACTGAGCAAGCTAGGAGACTTGTTGTTGTTGTTGCTGAGTCATTTTTCAATTATATTTAACTCTTCACAATCCCATCTGAGATTTTCTTGGCAAAAATACTAGAGTGGTTTGCCATTTCCTTATCAAACTCAATTTACAGATGGGGAAACTGAGGCAAACAGGGGTAAGTGACTTGCCCAGAGTCACACAACTAGTAAGTGTCTGAGGCTGGATTTGAACTCAGGTCTTTCTGACTCCAGGTCTGGCCCTCTATCCACTTTTATACCTAGCTGCCCTAAACTAGGAAAGCAAACATGTACTATTCTGGGCAAGTCACTTAACCTCTGTCTAGTTTGTTCGTCTTCATAATAGCAGCTATCTTCCAGGGTTGTTGTGAGGACAGAATGAGATAATATTTAAGTGTTTTGCAAATCTTAAAGTACCAAATCAATGCGGCTATTACTATATAAAAATCAGAAATAATGCACTTACAACCATAGTTGATATGAAGATCAAAGGCAATAATGTAAAGGGAAGCAATTTTTAAGTTGGATCATAGTCAGCTTTTAACTTTATTCTCATCTGTTGCTAAGGGGAGCCCTGAAGAAAATAGCTCAATTTCCCACCGATAATATTGTAAATGCAGACAGCCGGGTGGCTTGGTGGGTAGAGCACTGAGCTTGGAGTCAGGAAGAGATGAATTCAAATGTGGTCTCAGATACTTAGTAGCTGTGTGACCCTGGGCAAGTGACCTAACTCCTGTTTGCTTTAATCCACTGGAGAAGGAAACGAAAAACCACTCTGGTATCTTTGCCAAGAAACACCTTGGACATCATGGTCCATAGGGACATGAAGAGAAAGATGAATGACTGAAACACAACAATAGTATTGTCAATGGAGAAGGAGAGAGCTGACCCTCTGCTTTAAGCCTCTGCTCACCCAGAACCTTCCCATCCTTCAAAGTCAAGTTCAATCCTTGCCTCCTGGAAGACCAGGTCTTCCCCAGTACTCTGGCCCAAATTACTGCAGATCTCCTTTGCCTCCCATCCTACTTCACTGCTACCTAACTTTTTATCTCTGTCTATGTCATATCCCCAAATAGGTTTTGAATTCAGTTTCTTTCTCTGTAAAAAAAAGATAGAGAAAGGCTGTAAATCTATAAATCTATTGTAATCTGCTGGAGGGCAAGACTAAGGTCTTACATGTCTTCTATGGAACTTACATGTCTTCTTGGACTAAGAGACTAGAAATAACACTGGATTAGGAGTCAAGAAGGCCCAGGTTCAAATCTTGGCTTTTCTACTTACTAACTGTATGATCTTGGACAAGTCACAATCTCTCTGAGACTCTCTTCACTTGGATCTTAAGTGGCACTATTCCTTATGAGATTGTTGGGAAAATGCAAGGAAAGAATGTAGGTAAAGTCTTCAAATAAATACCAGCTATTAATATTATTAACACAGTGCTGGACACATAGAATAGGATTTGAGAATTTGTAGAAGGAGTGAGTGCCAGGTGTGCTCTTCACATTCCTTCAGTATGTAAAATTGTGATGATTCATTCATTCCTTCATTCACTAACTCAGCAAGCATTTATGAAGCAGCCTGCGGTCTGTGAGACCTTGTGCTGGGTTTTGGAGACATAAAGAGAGATATGAGAGATGGACCTGTTCTATCCTTCTTGCCTCAGACATCCCAAATCTGAGACACCCCTCTCCTTGTACCTACGGCTCCTCTTCTCAACCTGCCCTTTTCAGTCTCTCTTTTTCCATCTGAAACTCTCGAAGTTCACTTCTGGCTAAAGAGACCAGATTTCAGGGAAACTTTAAAATGCCAGGCTATTACTAACTTTGCATTTCTGAAGCCCCTTGCAGAATAATCCTTCATTAAGGCTACCTGCTGTGCTGTGTATTCTTTTAATTAATTATTCTTGTTAACTATGTGCTCTGCTTATTTGTTTCTACATTGCTGAAGGATAAGGAGTGCTATAGGTACCATCTGAGGTGTGATGTCTCTGAACAAAGTCCCAGTGACAAGAACCGTAGTATTTCCACCTTGCAGTGTCCCCAGAGGAAAACTTTGAGTTTAGTAAGAGTCATTCTTTATCATTGAATGGGGTGTCCAAAAGTTACAGCTTACATCTGCACTAAGACTTGTGGGACATGCTGGAGTTGCAGGTTGGGGAGATCATTCCAGATCAGGCACACAAGGAAGGGCTCTTTGTGGAAGACCCAATTCAAGCTTGGCTTTAAAGGATGGGTAAGAATTCAGCTTAAGTTAGGAGAGACATTCCAGACATAGAGAACAAAGCAAAGGGTTATGTACAGGAGACGATGAGTCGTTATATGCAGTACTCTGGTTTACGTTAGACTATATGGAGAAGATTAATATAAAATTGAACTGTCTAGGTGGCTCAGTGGATAGAAAGCCTGGATCTGGAGTCAGGAAGACCTGAGCTCAAATTTGGCCTCAGACATGTAGTAGCCGTGTGATCCTGGGCAAGTCATCTAACTTCTGTTTGCCTTAATCCATTGAAGAAGGAAATGACAAACCTCTCCAAGTATTTTTGCCAAGAAAACCCCATATGGCATCATGAAGAGTCAGACATGACTGAGTGAGCAACAACAGTATAAGATAAAGTTGGAAAGACAGTGATGCCAGATTTGAGTGGGCTTTGAACACCAGGATAAGTCGTTTGAGCTTCACCCAGAAGGCAATAGGGACCTGTTGCAGGTTTGTGATTTGGGACAAAATCCTTAACTTCTCAAAGGTCTCAGTTACTTCATCTGTAAAATGGGGGAAATGATGCCATACACCAAATGATTTCTTAAGGTCCCTTTCAGTCCTAAAAATCTCTGATTTTGAAGCAGGGACTCTGAAGCTGAGAACCATAAACTTAAATATTTTTTTTGATAATTATCTCAAAGTAATTAGTTTCCTTTATAGTACTGTGTATTTTATTTTATATATTTAGAAATATGATTCTGAGAAGGGGTTCTCAGACTTTGCCAGGTTGACTAAGAGGTTTAGAACCCCCAAAAGGTCAAGAACTCTAGGTCTAGGGAGAAGAGCATTATAAGACCTGAAGGAAATGACATAAGCAAAATCAGGTACATAGAGATGAGTAAGGCCAACATAGGAAACAGTGAGGGGAGGGGCTAGACAGGACCAGAGGGTTCATATTGGGAAATTGCTTAGATGAGTATGCGATTGAGGCAAAGTCATGGGGTAGAGCTGGGTAGCCCACTTTGTCCCATGGCTATGGTGTGTATCTCTAACCCTGACCAGTTGTCCCATGAACACTTATCTTTAATTACAAGAGGGTTGTGGTCAGACTGAGAAGAGAGGATGATGACAGTACAAACCCTTCCCACTGGTGGGAAAAAACAACTCAAAATGGACTGAGGGTCAGTGAGTACTCAGGGGAAGTTTTCTGCATATGGAATAGCCTGTGGTGTTGGCTCTACTGGGTAAACATATATTCCTGTAATTTCAACACTGAGTTTCATTCGTGGAACCCTGAATTTTGGTATATTATAAGAACATTTAAAATCATTCTTTAAAATCAATTTTATTTTTCAAACATACCAAGTTGTACTCCTTCCCACTTCTCCATTAGACAGCGCTCAAAATACTCTCTTAATAAATATTTGTTGGATTTAATGTTCTCATCTGAGTTTCACAACAATCCTCTTTAGTTCCACAGGAGAGGCATTCTGTTCTCCATTCTACAGATGGGGAAATTGAGAACCAGAAGACTTCGGTGAATTGTCTAGGGTGTCACTACCAGTAAGTTGCAGAGATGAGAATGAACCTTAGGTTTTTTGACTTTTAGTACAGGGATGTTCCTGAAGAATTAGGCTGCCTGGATTGCTTTGATGGGATTATCTCACTCAATCAATTTCTCTTTGTTTTCTAGGGAAGTTCCCTGTTCAAGATCTCATCTTACTACATCAGGATCTGATTTGTTCTCCCCAACTCCCTGGTGCCTTATCAGGTCTACACTGGTTCTCTGAGCTTATCCTGGAGCTGGAGGACAGGCTTCTTCAGAAAGGCCAGTATCTTTTCCTGCTATGGACCATGGAATTGGCTGCTCCACTTGCCCTTCCCTGACTTTCCATCACTGTCCTATACTTTTTCTCATCCAAAAGAACTTTCTAGACTAATGCCCTCTCTTTAGGTTGTCTCATTCTCTCCAATCCCTTTCTTTCATCTCGTCCTTTTCCTCCTTCACTGTTCAATAGATCCCAGTTCTGTCTTGGGTTCTTTATGTCCCAGCTGGCATCACACAGGATGGTAGCTCTTGGGAGGCAGAGACCGTATGTCCTTCCTTCTTTGGTTCTCCTTGGTGCCAAGGACAGGGTTCTTCTGTTCCACATGGGATACTTCAAATCCATTCTCATGCCTTTAGTGAGAGTGACAGGACTTCTCCAAGTCACAATGGGCATACCTCCATTTTGCCAGGTGATCAGGCAGCTGCATAGATAGAAAGTTCCATGTGGAGAAGGGCCAAGTCATATTCATTGTGTATCGCTCCCAGTTGTCTAGTGCAGTGGTCTGCCCACACTTGGTGCTCAATGAATTCTTCTTTATCCCCTAGAAATAGGCAGAAGATGCAGGTTATCCCAGAAGATCTCCAGCCAATTGCCATCTGGAGTAGACCAACCCAGGATGGCGTTCTAACTGTTCCAGGTAACTAGCTTAGTAGTTCAGCAGCACTGTCTTTCTCTTTTCACATTTATGTCTTTGCTTGTTTGTAGAAATGGCTGGGAAAGGGGGAAGCATGAAGCTTTTATTCTCTGCCCCTGGAGGAGATTAACTGCCAGCCTTGGCAAGAAGCAGGGATTTGGGAAGGGCTGTCATTATAGTCCCAGACTTCCACCCCAAACTCTTTGAAATTCATTCTTAGTGATTAAAATAAAGACTTCCTTCCTGGCCAACTCAAACTGGGTGAGGTTCCTGGCAATCCTCATGGGATGGACGGAAGTGTTGTCCTCTACAATTCATCTACCATGAATCAATTGTGCCAAAATTATGCCAGTTTGTTTCTATATTTCAATAGATAACTGTCATGTTGTGAAGAGTCCTTCTTAGGACCCAAAAGAACCTGCAGATTTAAGTGAAAAGATGGGTCTTGCTTAAAGTCAGAATGGCCAATGGTCAATGGTCAATGTGGTACGATTTTAAAAAGGTACCAAAAAGCAATCTCTCTTTCTCTTTCTCTCTTTCTCTCTCTCTCTCTCTCTCTCCTCCTCCTCCTCCTCCTCCTCCTCCTCCCCTCTCTTCCTCCCTCCCTCCTTTCTCCTCTCTCTGTCTGTCTGTCTTCCCTTGACACCTTCTCTCCACCAAGACTATTCCTCTGGTCTGCCAGGGTGACTGAAAAGTTGCTTCTAACCAATCATATTCTTAATTTTCCCAAGAAAGCCAGATTTCTCCAGTTGAATTTGATTCTCCACTGTAATTTAAGTCATTAGAGCAATGGAAGGATCTTAAAGATTATCTCATCTAGCCCCTTCATTTTATAGAACTAAAATTCTGAAGTCCCAAGAGGGAAAGAGTCTTGTGCAAAGTCACACAGCCACTTAGTGTCAGTTCCCAGACTCAAAGCTGTGATCTTCAGTGGACTCTTCATTGTCATCTTAGAGCCACAAGGGATCTTCATTTTATTTTTACAGATGGGGAAACTGAGACCTAGAGAAAAGAAATGACTTGTTTAAAAATGTAGAGTCATTATCTACTTCATGGAAGCAACTGCTGGATCAGTGGATAGAGCACTGGACATGGGTCAGGAACACCTGAGTTCAAATCTAGTCTTAGATACTTACCAGCTGTGTGACCCTGGGTGAGTCACTTAACCTTTATCTGCCTCAATCTACCTCTCATGGTTGTTACAAAGATCAAATAAGATAATATTTGTAAAATACTTAGTACAACCCCTGGCACATAGTAGGATTTAATAAATGCTTGTTTCATTTCTCATTTCCTTCCCAGGGTAGTAGAGAGGAATAAGAGATTTGCAACCATAGAGTGTTATCATAGACTTGCCCAGAGCATGACCCAGTTTTGCCAGCATACCAGACGCACAGTGCATGCTCTAGGCAGGCTGGGGAGAATCCAGGTGTCCTGATTCTCAGTACACAGTGCTCAGTCATCTGACTTATGGCATTGAAGACCCCTGCTAATATGTGAACAGGTTATTTGCAAGGAGTAAGATGAGAGAATTGGGGCAGCTAGTTAGTAGAGTGGCTAGAGCTCTGGATCTGGAGTCAGGAAGACTCATCTTCCTGAGATCAAATCTATCCTCAGGCACTTACTAACTGTGTGACCCTGGGCAAGTTACTTAACTCTGTTTGCCTCAGTTTCCTTATCTGTAAAATGAGCTGGAGAAGGAAATGGGCAACCTCTCCCGTATCTTTGCCAAGAACACCCCAAGTAGGGTCATGAATAGTTGGACACAACCGAAAGCACTGAATAACAACAACAAGATGAGAGAATAGATTGTGAATATGTCTCAGAGTCAGAAAAGCCTGAATTCAAACTCTGCCTCTGACAAACAGTAGCTCCATGACCTGAAGAAAACTGTTGAATTTGTCAGTGCGCTAGGTGAAAATCCTGGGGTTTTCAAGCGTTCTGGACCCTTTTTACTCTTAAAGATTATTGGGGTGACTAGTTGGCATAGTATATAGAGCACAGGCCCTGGAGTCAGCAGGACCTGAGTTCAAATCTGGCCTCAGACACTTAACACTTACTAACAGTGTGACCTTGGGCAAGTCACCTAACCCCAACTGCCCTGCCCTCCCCCCTTCAAAAAAAGCAAAAAAAAAAGATTATCGAGGACTGCTCCCCATCCCACACCAAAGAACTTCTGTTTGTGTGGATTATAACTATTGATATTGATCATATTAGAAATTAAGATACCTTAGTACAGGAATAATAATAAAAAAGTAATTTCATAATAATATGAAAACAATTTTGACCTCACATCCCCACTGAAAGGGTGTGAAAGGGGGTCCTAGGATTGGTGCTCTAAGAAGGTCTTCATATGCATGGGAAAAGGAAGTTGCTTCCTAGGAATTCCTTATATCATGAAACCACAGATCTGGCCCAATCTACCCCTCAAAACACCCACCAAAATGATGCAAGATATTAACACTTTAGCAAGGATCAGTTTCTCAGATTAATCAGTTGCCATTGTACAGAGCATAAGGTGTTGAGGAAATGGGAGCCAGGACTGGTCATTCTTGATGAGGTGTGTGGAAGCAGCCCTAGTGGGATGCCGTTTTGGTGATGCTCTGGCCCGCCATGGGGAAGCATGATTCATTTCAAGGACTGCCTGACTATGTTGGGGGTAAGGATGGGAGGGCACAACAGAGGGAAAGGAAGTTGGCGGCACTTTAACAATCTCTTCTCTATTAGTTCTGGATTAGTTTGAGTATTTGAAAGTAACAGGACTACATTTCTTTACAATTCAAACTCTTTAGTAATTGCAAATTCCTAGGTCTTCTCCCCAAGTTAGTTCAAATTGTGGCATGAATGCTTTATTTGGAGTCAGAGGATTTAGACCATAAGTATCTTAAATTGAAGGACACTTGGGCCCCTCTCTTTCCTGCCCCACTCCCGTCCTGCCTAGCAGGCTTCTTCCCTCTCTTCTTAAACCAATGGCTTACCCCCTCCACGAGCTTCGGCCTCCCTACTTAGAATGTCCTCCCTTTATCTCTCTGGCCCCTCCCCCCCCACTACCACCAACACCTAATCTGCTTAAATCAGTTCAAAAATTTCACTATTTCAGGAATCTTCCCGTGTTTAACCTCACCTGGCCCTGATCACACGTTTCCTCTGTCTGCTCTTAATTTGTACACTCAGTAACAATTCCTATACTGATGATGTTTCACAGTTTACAATTTTTTTTTCCACAAGAATCCTATGAGACTGGAAATGCAGGCATCATTGTCCCCATTTCACATGTGAGAAAACTGAGACTTGAGATTAATTGGCTTTCCTAGTCCCATAGGTGGAACAAGTGTCTGAGCAAGGTCTCAAAAAAAAGGGGGGGATGAAGGCAGCAAGACATGAGGTACAGGCATTTAATGGGGATAAATTTTTTAAAAAGTGGGGTCCCCTGGTAGTATATGAAGCCTGGTAAGAAGTAAAAAGGCTTTTTATGGGTTAGGGGCAGTGTCTTTGTGTGGGCATGTACTTAGGGTCAAATAGAAAATTGTCTTTAGAAGTGGGGGGAGGATGCAGTTGGGGGTGTAGGCAAAAAAAGGGAAGAAGAGAACTGAGACAATTTCTTGGAGGCACCAAGGAAAGAATTCAATTGGGAAGAAAGCAAATCCTCAGAATGACTAGATTGTCCACAAAAGCTAAGTTTACTGGGAGGTTGGACTTCCCACTCAGTCTGTTCAGTTGCAGATACTATCATGTGGATCTCAGAGGAAGCACCTCTTCTTTACTGGTCATTGAATTTCCTTAAAAAAAACCAAACGAATCCCTTTTGATATAGCAGACATAGCTCCACAAAACCTCCTCCTTCCCCCTGTTCTCCCACCCTCTCCTTACATCTTTAGTACCTTGAAAACAGTTAAGACAAATTGTAGAAACTGAGACCCAGAAAGGAGAGGTGATTTGTAAAGTTTGGACGAAGAATATATCTTCTGACCACCTAGTTCCGTGGTCCTACGTATAAGGTCTCCTAAAATGAATTTGTTACATGTATGTTTATGATTAATGAGATGGGCAGGTAGGGCAACCATAAGGGATTAGGAAGACTAGAGGAATGCTGACCTATAAATCCCCAAAACCTGAATGTGAGGTACTTTGGGGATTTGGGGCTGTGTCAGCCCCTGCAGGAAGGCCACTTTTCCAACACAAGCTTATTTTCATTGAGTAACCCCAGAAACGCAAAGCAATTTGGGAATTTTGAGTGATTATCAAGGTGTGTTGCTAGCTTTGGACTCCATATGTTGCTGCCAGGCAAACCCAACCCGTTAATTCCCTCAATTAGGTCGCTGGCTCAGAAGTAGCTAGCCAAACTCCCTGGCCTCATATAAGGGGCCATCCTGGGCCCTGAACTTCAGAAGATTTCTGAGTCTCCTCCAGTCTTCCTCCCCCTGCTGCTCTGAATTCATCTTTCTTTTGGAGCATATCACCATGAGCCGCCAAGTCAGTCATAGTCAACAATCTTATAGGACCTCCAGTGGGGGGCAACGCCAGGGATTCAGTGGCCGATCTGCTGTGGTCTCCAGCAAGAACCGCATCAGCTCTGGCAAGTCGACATCAGCTTCCCGATGTGGAGGAGGTGGTGGCAGCGGTGGTTCCTCAGCCTGTGCCATGAAGGGCATGGGTTTTGGCAGCAGAAGCCTGTACTCCCTTGGGGGGAACAAGAAGATCTCCTACAGCGTAGCTGGGGGTAGCTACCAGGCAGGGGGCTTCAGTGGTGGCCGAAGTTGTGGCTTTGGGGGGAGTGGGTTTGGAGCTGGTGGTTTTGGAGGGGGATCTGGTGGCTTTGGAGGGGGAGCTGGTGGTTTTAGAGGGGGAGCTGGTGGTTTTGGAGGGGGAGCTGGTGGTTTTAGAGGGGGAGCTGGTGGTTTTGGAGGGGGAGCTGGTGGTTTTAGAGGGGGAGCTGGTGGCTTTGGAGGGGGAGTTGGAGGCTTTGGTGGCCCTGGTGGCTTTGGTGGCTCTAGTGGTCCTGGTGGTTTCCCTGGTGGCATCCATGAAGTAACTGTCAACCAGAGTCTCCTAAAGCCCCTCAATGTGGAGATTGACCCTCAAATTGGACAAGTGAAGACCCAAGAGAAGGAGCAGATCAAGACCCTCAATAACAAATTTGCTGCCTTTATTGACAAGGTGAGTCAACCTGAAACACTGGGGTAATAAGTAAACCTGGTACCATAGTATCTGCCCAGATGGCATACCATGATGTAAAATGTGCTTGACTTGGACTCAGGAGGCTGGTTCAAATGTTGGCTCTGGTATCTACCACCTATGGAGTGGTCGGCTCAGTCATTTCTATGCTTCAATTCTTCATCTGTAAAAAGAAAACTGTTGGACCCAAGGACCTCTTATGTGCCTTCCAGATTGAAAGGATTTGGATCTATTTTGATCTAAAGAGTCCAGATTTAAGGATCTATGACTTTTGCTGTGCCTCAGTCACTTCATGTGCAAAAGGGGGCAATTTGCCTAGAAAACCGTTAAGGTCCTATCCAATTGTAAAATCCTGTCATTCTATGGCTATTTTGAGATAGCAAACTAACTCAGCTTAGCTGCAACTTGTAGGAATTTCTCAGTGATCAATCAACTTCCATCAGTGGCAAATTTTGTTTTCCTTTTCTTTTTAACACGACCACTCTGCTCATGCTCTTTTTCCATAGTACTGGCTCAGCTTAGCAGGTTTCCTTGGGGAGAAGAAGATCTTTGAGACTAAATCTCTTTAGTTTTCCAATCTATACTTAGGTTGAATGTGAGCTAGTTCCCTTAAGAAGAGAGAGGGCAACTTTGTTAAAGCTGATCTTTGCCTCAGCCAGAGAATTTGTGCTCTCTATCCCTAGGCTATGGAAAGAGAAAGAGGTAGAGCTGGGACCATGATGGCAAAGATGGATGGATGGTAATTGCCCCTATTTTTTGAACCCTTTACCATCTACAAAGCCAAACCTCATAAAGAAAGTAATGTAAACTATTACCTAACTTTTACAGATGAGGAATAAGTATTAGGACTAGAACTTAAACTCAGATTTTTTTTTTTTTACTCAAAAAGTGAACTTCTTTGCCATTAGAACATCTTCTAAGACAAGTCCTCACAGGTCAATACCATTATTCATTGTGAAGGGTTGATAGTGACCCAAATTCCTGGCACATCCGAGGAGGAAAACAAAGATCTACAAGGCCAAAGAGAAATGATTTGGGAATTCATAAAAAATGTGGTAAATAATTGCATAGACACAATTTTAATAATTGTTGTAAGCTACTTTGGCCATGCATTTATTCCTTGGGCTGAGCAAGGAGGGTCTTGTTAGGATAAACGTGTACAGCTGGGGAGAGAAATGCCTAATGCTCTCAAGTAGCACGGCGAGAAGCTCCGTGACCTTCTCCAAGTCACTAATTTATCTCTCTGAGTCTCAGTTTGTCATCTGCAAAATGGGCATGAATAATACTTATCCTGAATACCTTATAAGGGTTTTTTAAAATGAGGATATAATGAGATAGAACTTAAAAAATGTATAGAAATGTGAGCCATTGCTATTATGATGATAAAGTAAAAAGAGGGACAGAAAAACCTTTTGGGGACACATGCAGTTTAGTAGATCTGGCCTTAAACATAACTGTAAGGTAGATAATTGTTCTCATTTCCTACTTCTGTTCCCACTTTCTCCCCACAAAACACCCAAACCAAACTCCAGACCTCATACACATCTGGCAATTTCTGCTTCAAGGAGGAATAGAGAGAATCCTGGACTTACCACCTGAAATCAGGAAGATTTGAATTCAAATCCAGCCTAAGATACATACTAGTTGTGAGATCATGGGCAAGTCACTTAACCTCTGTCTGCCTCAGTTTCCTCAACTGTAAAATTGGAATAATAATAGCACACCTGCTTCCCAGGGTTGTTGTGAGGATCAAATGAGACGATATTCTGAAAGTGCTTATTGTTGTACCTGGCACATTGTAGGTACTCAATAAATTCTTGTTCCCTCCTACTCCCTTCTTCCCAGGAGAACAATCCGATATTAGTGTTGTAAAAGATAGTCGAAGAGAGAGGATTAGTTGAGGGCAAAGGTTTCACTTTCTAATGGTGACATTTTACATATGAATGAGGAAGTAATTTGACGGTTTAGGGTCTTGTCAGCATTCTTCCAATCACACTGATAGGCACTGTGTTTTATCTTCTATAAGGCACAGAATATCTTATTCTGCTCAACAGAATTTTTTGCAATAGTAAACACACAGTAAATGTTTCTTCAATAGAACCTGGGGTGGGGGGAAGGAGGAGCTGTTAAGAGCAGGCATTATCCATATTTCGCAGAAGAGACTGAAAAGGACTTGTGATTTTATTGACAATCGTGCTGGAGTAGTTTGCCATTTCCTTCATATGATGTGTTTCATACATCATGCAACATAATAAATATAATATAATAATACAATGTTATAATATGACATAGTATAGTACAGTATAATGTAGTAATACAATGTTATAATACAGTATAGTGTAGCATAGTGTAGTGTAGTGTAATATAACATAGTACAGTAGAGTATAATATGTATAGTATAAGATAGTATAATATAATATATGTACTATACTATAATATAACAATGTAATATAATATAATGTAGTATAACATAATATAATGTAATGTAGTGTAATGTAGTATAGTGTAATATGGTATGGCATGGCACGGTATGGTATGGTATGGTATAGTATAGTCTAGTATGTACCTCTCATAGTAATAAGAACAGGGGTTGAGTTGCACTTTATGGTTACAAAGTGCTTCTATATTTGTTTCCTCATTTGATTCTGCAGTAGTTGGTGTATTTATTAGTTCAAGTGTGATTATTCCCATTTACTGATGAGGAGACTGAGGCTCGTTGTAGTTAAATGCCTGAAGTTGGAGGGATAGTAACTGGTCAAGCCAGGACTGGAGCCGAGGTCTTTGGAGTCCTTGGCCTATAGTAACCATTCACAGAGCTCTCTGGGGGATGGATCTTGGACAGCAGTGCACTGCAAGAGTCCAGGAGGGTGCTGATAGTTTCTCCTTTCTGGTTGGCAGGTCCGCTTCCTGGAACAACAGAACCAAGTCCTAGAGACCAAGTGGCAGCTGCTGCAGGACCATGGCTCCACCTCGAACTCCAACACCCAGAACCTTGATCCCTTCTTTGAGAACTACATCAGCAGCCTCAGGTCCTACCTGGATGGACTGGTTAATGAGAAAAACAAGCTGAATGGGGAGTTGTGCAGTATGGAGGACCTGGTTGAAGATTTCAAGAAAAAGTGAGTCTCACTTCCAGCTTAGCAGGCATCTGAGTGGGTGGGTCATAGATTTAGATCCGGAAGGGACATCAGAGGGCATGTCATACAAACCCCTCTTTTTACAGATGAGGGAAACAGGCCCAGAGAAATCCACGACTTGCCCTTTGTGTGTGGGAAAAGACACTAGACTGAAGGTTAGGTGATCTGAGTTCTAGTTCTGGCTTTGGCCTGAGTCTTAGGCACTCTGCCTTGTGTCCTGTCCTCTTTGGAAGGGTCCCAATATGCTCATCCTGCCTCCCTACAATGGTTTTCCCAGTCCTTTGGATTTAAAGTGAAGATAGTATGGTAAAGTGGAAAGAACTCTGGAATGAAATTCAGGGGAGACCTGGGTGCTAGACATTGTTTTGCTAACTCCTGGCTCTGTGATATCCTCCTCTCTGGGTCTGCTTTCTCTCCTCTAGATTAAGATGACTGGGCTCCTAAATAGTCCCTTCTGACTTTCTGTCCAGTGTTTTCTCCAATTAGTCTTCCCTTCTATTCTTTCCTCCACCTCCATCACCTGTCTGTAAGGCATTTTCTTTCTTGTTCTTTGAATAACTCTCAATCCTCACCTTTTAAATAACTCCTAATCCAGCAAGCCTTCCTAGGTTTTGCCTGTGTTTTGCTCTCCCAAACTCTCTCCTTTCCCTAAATTTTGTATTTATCCTCCTCTCCCATGCCTACAACTCTTGAGCAGTCTATGATCAGAATATTGGACACCCGTATTGGTTTAATGCTCCCATGGTTCTTTCTGGCCTTGGATACATAGGTAGATAGGGAGTATAATGGTCACCATAATTCACACTGTAGCTGGGAGAAGGCTGTTAATCCTCCAAAAGACTTTTCTATCATAATGTCAAAAAATAGAAAGAATAAACTTATGTAGTCCCTATTCTCAGGGACTCATAGTCTAAGATAGAAGCATAGACACAGACAGATAAGTAAAAGACAGCTAGAAAGATGGAATTGAACTGAACTGAGCTGGATGACAAAGTAAAAACAATGGGCATAGACTGGACAGGAAAGTATTAACATCACATATAGGGGAGCCCAGGGTAAGCAAATTAAGGTAAACCCAATTTGGGAGGGGAAAATGAAGGGAAGTACAGGATGGGGAAATGGTCTCCACTCCAGGTGATGGAGGGGTCTTCTCTGACCAAGCCAGGAGGGATTTCTTTGGAGAGGAAGACTTTAGGAGAGCTTCCAATAGTTAATTCATCACCATTTGGATGTTTTTCCTTTAGTCCAAACCAAACCCCATTTCTCTGAAGTAGAGACTGGGTGCTGTTGGTCAACTTTGTTTTCCTGATCATTATGAAGACTCTCTGGGGGTCCCAGGAAAGTTCTGACCTGAAATGTCTTTTTTTCTCCACAGGTATGAAGAAGAGATCAACAAACGCACAGCTGCTGAGAATGACTTTGTGATTCTTAAGAAGGTGAGGTTCTCCTCTCCCACTCCCTTTCCCTTGGAGACCTCACAGTGGTGTGTGTGGCTGGGAGGTGGAAGGAGCTGTCAACTTTGGAATTGGAAAGACAGGAAGAAACACCAGCAGATATCAGACTCCTTCAATGCTATACCTGAAGGGTAATGCAGGCTTCATCTAGCTAGGCTAATCCCCTCATCCTATCAATGAAGTAACCTAAGGCCAGAGTTGAAGTGACTTGCCTAAGGTCACATAGTTAATAACTAGCGATGTGGACACTAGAAACCAAGTCTTCCAGGTCTCACCCTAGACTAGATGTTCTTTCCTCTACACCAGGGATTCTTAACTCGTGTGTGTGTGTGTGTGTGTGTGTGTGTGTGTGTGCATGTGTGATGGGCTCCCTGGCATGAGGGGTCTATCCTATGAACTGTTCAGAATAATGCATGATTTTTTAAAAAAGCAAAGGAATGTAAGGGAAACAAATTCTATTGCAATATGATTATCAAAATATTAAAAAAATGTCTCTGGACACCAGGTTAACAAGCTCTGCCTTATACCTTATCATCACCCCATCTCTCACTTTGAATCTGGAGAGCTGGGAAAACCCTTGTGAGGAATCAGGATCCAGGGGGATATTTGCCTCCTGGGCAAGTAGGAGGAGTCCTCCTGAAGAGGCCCTACCATAAGATAGAGTGGCTAGTATTTAGGATAAAGCTATTTCTTTACTCTCTCCATCTCTCAGGAAAAATGGATGCAGTTCCAAGCTTCCTCATTCCTACCTGTTGGCCTTATTGAATTTTCAAATATTATTGTATTTTAAGTTATGCCAGCAAAATGTCCAAAGAGAAAAAAACCTGATGTTTACTAGTTGTATAACTATAAGCATGTTACTTCACCTGAAACTCAGTTTACTCACCTGAAAAATAGGTATATTAATACTTGCAGTACTTTTCTTACTGCATTGTAGTAAGGAAAGTACTTTGCAAATCTTGGGGGCTAGAGAATGGGAGTAATTAGTAGCAATATTATTACCAGTAGTCAATGTTTTTGGTTTATTTATTAATAGGATCTTGGTCTATCAGTCTAGAGCAGTGGTTTTCAACCTTCCTAATGCTGCAACCCTTTAATACTCTTATCTGGGCATATCTGCATGTGGGCAGACCCGCCTGGAGACGGAAATATGGAAATATGTGTTTTCTGATGGTCTTAGGAGACCCCTGTGAAAGGGTCGTTTGACCCCCAAAGGGGTCTTGAGCCATAGGTTGAGAAACGCTGGTCTAGAGGACTGTGAGAGTCTGAAGAACATTCTCTCTTGGAGAGTTAAAATTGCTTTTAGTTCATCTTAAAACTCCCCTGGACATGAGTTCTCAAAATCCAAATTCCTTGATTAGCTTTAAAGGCTACTGTACCATTCCTTGGAGAGGCAGCATGATGTGGTCAAAGAGTCCCAAATATGGAGTCAAGAGGGACCAATTTTGAAATAAAGGACAGTTGTGCTACCCTGGGCAAGTCATTCAATCTCTGAGCCTCAGTTTCCTCATCTGCAGAATGGGAGTTGTTGGGAAGATCACATGAGACGTATGGAAAGGGCTTTGAGAACCTTAAAGTGTTACATTTGTTGTTGTTTAGTCAACTACTCATGTCTGACTCTTCGTGACCCCATTTGGGGTTTCCTTGGTTTGGAGTAGTTTGCCATTTCCTTTTCCAGCTTATTTTCCAGATGAGGAAACTAGGCAAACCAGAGTCGAACAGCTAGTGAAATGTCTGAGGCTGGATTTGGACTCTAGGGGTCCTTCCAGAACTAGATCTGCAATCCTTTTCTCTCTGGACCTCTCATTCCATACGTGGTGGGTCACCTAGAGCACAATTCAGACCAAACAAATTCTTTGACAGGATGTGGATGCTGCCTACATGAATAAAGTAGAACTGGAGGCCAAAATGAACAATGCGATGGATGACATTAACTTCCTAAAGGCCTTGTACGATGCAGTAAGTTCTCTTCTCACTTCCTATCCTTGTTACCTACTTGTCTTTTGGCTTCTTAAACAAGGGCTTAGAAACTTCCTTCAGAAAGACTCCATCTCAAGACTCCTGCTCTAATCTGTTCTCCATAGCCAATGATGACCAATCTTAGTGAGCTTTTCTTGACTCTCTTTAAGGACCCTTCAGGAAGGTCCTGTTACATAACTACAGTCCCTTTTGCTAGACTCCATATAATCTCCCCTTCTTACATTCAGCACTAACCCTGGTTAGACTCAGCTGTTTTCCAGCCGTCCCTGAGTCTTCTTTCTGTTTCCTACTTCTGACTTCCCTCCTCCTCCTCTTCTTCCTTCTCCTTTCCTCCTCTTCCCCCTCTTCCCCCACTCTGATGTTTTTCAATGCCTATAGACTATGTCTTGGAGTAAGTGTATTTATGTGGGTTTGCAGGAGCTGTCCCAGATGCAGTCAAATGCCAGTGACACCTCTGTGGTCCTGTCCATGGACAACAACCGATGCCTGGACCTTGATAGCATCATCGCTGAAGTCCAAGCACAATATGAGGACATCGCTCAGAGGAGCAAGGCTGAGACCGTGGCCCTGTACCAGAGTAAAGTAAGTGATGCTGGTTCATTAGTTTGGGAAAACTTGTGTCCTAGGACCCTAGAGCTGGGGCAAGGAATTGCTAAGAGCAGACTCCTGCTTCTGATAGTCAAGACTTACCATGTATTAGAGCCCCATATGTTCTTTCTGAGTCAGGAAACCTGGGTTTGAATTCCAGGTTGGTCACTTTCTGGTTGTGTCACCCTGGGTAACTTCCATCCCTCTGAGGCTGATTCTTTAGCTTCAAAATGGTGAGAGTAATACTTGTGTGACCTTCCTTACAGAGCGAAGAAAGTGATTTTCAAACCTGAAGTTTTATTCATGAGAGTTAGAGTTATTTTTC
This sequence comes from Pseudochirops corinnae, assembly GCA_028646515.1. NCBI lineage: Eukaryota > Metazoa > Chordata > Mammalia > Diprotodontia > Pseudocheiridae > Pseudochirops > Pseudochirops corinnae. The sequence goes on from CM053585.1 coordinate 361,761,765, forward strand.
ATAATCCCTTAGGGGGCAAAGTTCTACCATTCCTCTCAGTTGCCTCCTCCAGCTGATCATTGTTAAGTAGAAAACAGAAACCTCTCTAATCCAGGAAGTCTTAATCTGGGGTCCATGAACCTCTCTTTCTCTCTTTTTCACTCTCTCTTTCTCTCTCTCTCTCTCTCTCTCTCTCTCTCTCTCTCTCTCTCTCTCCTCCCTCCTTCCTGCATTCCTGGTATAAATCCTACCTTATCATAGTGTATTATTCTCATGATAAGTTGCTGTGATCTTTCTGCTAATATTTTATTTAAAATTTTTGCATCTATATTCATTAGGGAAATCTGTCTATAATTTTCTTTCTCTGTTTTGACTCTTCCAGGTTTAGGTATCAGTACAATATTTGTACCATAATAAGAATTTGGTAGGACTCCTTGCCTGCCTATTTTCCAAAATAGTCTATATAGTATTGGAATTAACTGTTCTTTAAATGTTTGATAGAATTCATTTTGACAGAATTTGTAAATCCATGTGGCCCTGGAGATTTTTTTCCTAGGGAGTTCATTGATGGTTTGTTCAATTTCTTTTTCTGAAATGAGGTTATTTAAATATTTTATTTCCTCTTCTGTTAATCTGGGCATTTTATATTTTTGTACATATTCATCCATTTCACTAAGATTGTCAAATTTGTTTGTATACAGTTGGAGAAAATAGTTTCTAATTATTATTTTAATTTTCTCTTCATTGGTGGCGAATTAACATTTTTCATTTTTGATACTGGTAATTTGGTTTTCTCCTTTCTTTTTAAAATCAAATTAACCAAAGGCTTATCTATTTTATTGATTTTTTTCATAAACCCTCTCCTAGTATTATTTATTAGTTGAATAGTTTTCATTATTTCAGTTTTATTAATCTCTCCTTTGGTTTTCAGGATTTGTAATCTGGTATTTAATTGGGGATTTAAAATTTGTTCTTTTATAGTTTTTTAAAATTGCATGCTTTTCCTCCTCCTCCTCCTCCTTTTCTCTACCTTCTTTCTCTTTCTCTAAACGTGTTTTAAAAAACTATTTCATTGTAATTTGTTTTCTTAATCCTCTGTATTTTATTTTATACACTTAAAAGAATTATCCTGAGGAAGGGATGATGCCAGTAGGCTTCCCCAGACTGCCAAAGAAGTTCATCACAAAAAAGTGGTACAGCCTAAGTCCTTATGGAATTCCAAACACTCTCCCTTTAGTGTCTGCTCTCTTGATGCAGCGTACAAAATACCTTCTCTACTACGCAGCTGGAGGAAGTGAGATGAACCAAGAGCTCCACACAGATTCTCCCCAGTTGGTCACAGCAGAATAATTAGAAATTCTCCATCTTAGGTGATTGCATCAACCTGGAATTGAGTCAGGTTTTGGAGCCATCAGATTGTGGTACTGTCCCTCAATTGTTGTGAGAGCAAGTGTGTGGGGTTCAGTCCCCTCTGCTACGGAACTTTAGCAAGTCATCTCCCCTCTTTGGGTCTTGGTTTCTACATCTGTAGAATGGGGGGATTAGAACAGAAGATCTCTACGGCTCCTTCTGGTGCTCTGACTATGGGTTTGTTTTCTGACTATTAGCTGGGAGAGCTGGAAAACACAGCTGACAGGCATGGGGATGACCTGAAAAATATCAAGAGTGAGATCTCTGAGCTCAACAGGATGATCCAGAGGCTTCGAGCTGAAATTGAGAATGTCAAGAAGCAGGTGGGTACATGGAAAGGGAGGTGATACAGACTAGATTTGGAGCCAGAAAGACTTGGGTTTAAGTCTAGCCTCTGACACTCTGTGACTCTGAGAAAATGATTTCCCTTCTCTGAGCTTCATTTTCCTCATCTGTGAAATAGGAAGATCCAAATGCGTTAATTTATGTAAAAAACTTTGCAAACTTCAGGTGTCAGCTATTATAATGATAGTTATCATCATGCTTAAGCTTAAATCATAAAACATGGTTATCAAAAGTGAAAATGCAAAGCCTAGGGGCAGCTAGGTCATGCAATAAATAGAGCACTGGCCTTGGAGTCAGGAGGACCTGAGTTCAAATTTGACCTCAGACATTTGACATACTTACTAGCTGTGTGACCTTGGGAAAGTCACTTAACCCCAATTGTCTTGCTTTCCTCCCTCCAAAAAAAAAGAGAAAATGCAAAGACTAATCATCTGTGTGGGAAGCTCTTGGTCCATAAGTATTCAATAAATGCTTGTTGACTGATTATTGATTAGTGCCCCTCTATCCATCCAATTATGTGTGATTCTGTCCAGGGAACTTCACCAGGATAGTGACCACACTTAGGCTTTGCCCTGTGGAAGCCTGAAGCAGGCTAATGTCAGAAACAGCACCAAAATATAACAAAAGATCACACAAACATTTAGACGGCAAAGCCAAGATGTAAGTACGTGTGTTGGGGGGACAGCTATGGAAGCCCCAGGTTCAGATTAGGTAGGTGGGTGCAGATTGGGAAGAAGCTTCAGCCTTTTTTTTCATTAATCCAGGCAAACTTCTTGGCAGAGATGGCTTTTCAGTGGTAGAAAGAATCTTGTACCCTAGGATCAACAGAGCTGATGTGGATTAGTTATATGGAAAATATAGATGGAAAATAGGAAGAACAAGACTTATATTTATTTCACAGAGCTGTTATGAGGACTGTGCTTTGTAAACCATAAAGGTACATAAGTACATAAGCTGATCACTCCCCAGTCATACTTTTCCAGACATGAGAAGCATCCATCATTATTTCTCTTCTCTCCTCTTTACTCCTTCACTGCCATTCCCATCCTTTCCCGAATCAGAATGTCAACCTTCAAGCAGCCATTGCTGATGCTGAACAGCATGGGGAGATGGCTCTCAAGGATGCTAATGCCAAGGTGGTGGAACTCAAGGCTGCCCTGCAGCAGGCCAAGGATGACCTGGCCCGACTACTTCGTGATTATCAGGAGCTCATGACGGTCAAACTAGCCCTGGACATGGAGATTGCCACCTACAGGAAGCTGCTGGAGGGAGAGGAGTGCAGGTGGGGCCACAGTTAGAAATGGAGCCTGGTTTGGTCCAAGGAGATTTGGTTCAGAAGGAGATTTTTAAGTCCTCCAGTTTGAGAGAGTTGGGGGTAGAGGAGACAACAGGGTATTTTCTAGAGTATCATCTAGAGTCATCAGGGTGGAGAGAATTAAAGGAAGCTGTCCCATAATAGTAATTTGTGTTTATATCATGCTTTAAGGTTTGCAAAGCACTCTCTAGATCAGTGGTTCTCAACCTGTGGGTTATGTTCAATTTGTAACAATGAAAATACATTCTGCATATCAGATAGATTCACAACAGTAGCAAAATTACAGTTATGAAGTAGCAACGAAAATAATTTTATGGTTGGGGGTTACCACAACATGAGGAACTGTATTTAAGGGTCATGGCATTAGGAAG
>CM053585.1:361765684-361798993 GCA_028646515.1 Pseudochirops corinnae
CTTTCTGTATTCTGAAAATGAGTCCAGTCTGGAGTAGATGACTTGAAAGGTCCCTGCCAATTTTGAGATTCTGAACTTGTGAGAATCCCCACTTGGGTCATAGTTTCAGTAGTGACTAAGGTTTCCTGGAGAGAATCTTGTGATGAGGACTTGAAGCCCAAAGACCTTCTAACAGTTACAAGTAACCAAGGTGTATAGTTCATGGATGAATTCACTGTCTTGTGAGCTAGTGGGTTCTCTATCATTTAAATGCTTGAGCACAGGCCATAGGACCACTTGTTGAGGATATAGAGAGTATTACAGATACCTTTCTGAGGTTGTATTAGGTGTCTATAAGGTTCTGTTACATACTTGAAGATTCTAGGTCCTATCTGGAGACTGGACAGTGGGCAAAAGAACCTTAGCCCCAGGTTATTTTCTTTCAACTATGCTAGGCAACGGATAGAGGGACAGGATTTGTGTTTGATTCCTTCCTCTAAGGATTACCAGCTGTGTGACCTTGGGCAAATCACTTTTACTCTTTCTCAGCCTCAGTTTCTCTATATTTTCAATCAGGATAATAATAGCAGCCATCTTGCATGGTCATTACAAGAATCAAGTAAGAGTCTTTGCAAACTTTTAAATGGTAGTTATTGTTATTACTATTGTTCCTGTTCTTGTTATTCTGTCATGAGAGGGAAGAGTTACCTGAATGAGCCATTGTGGTGGAAATTGTAATTTGGGTTCATGCTTAGATAGAGGGGACTGGGATCAGTAGTCCCTGGTGTTGGTAGTGAGTGGGAGGCAGAGGATCTGATCCATAGGCATGGTTTGTTGTCTTCTCCTGTAGATTGCCGGAATCCAACAAGCCATTGCTGACGCAGAGCAGCGTGGGGAGAATGCCCTGAAAGATGCCCGGAACAAATTAGCAGACCTGGAGGATGCACTGCAGAAGGCCAAGGAGGACTTGACCCGGCTACTGCGTGACTACCAGGAGCTGTATAATGTCAAACTGACCTTGGATGCTGAGATTGCCACATATAGGAAGCTGCTGGAGGGAGAGGAAAGCAGGTGAAGGATGAGCACTGAAGATTGTTGAACCATAGTCAAGGGAAAACAGGGGAACTTCCTGGTGGGACAAGCTTCCTGACACTGTATGAAGAGGAAGTAGTGATGCTTAGGCTAGCACTCTCTATAGCAGGACCTGTAGCCCTGGTTAGAAGGACCTAGGATCTAGAGATGAAATGAAACTCAGGGATCGTGGAGTCTATCCTTCTGGTTTTGTGGATGAGGCACCTGGGGACTAAAGGCATTAAGTGTCTTCCCCAAGCTCCCACAGCTAGTCAGTTGCAGAGCAAGTATGTGCACCCAGGTCATAGAAGCATTGATTTTAGTATTGGAATTTTTAGTTTTTCTAATAGTATTGGAAGTGAGGTTCTTTGACTCCAACCTTATTTCACTCTCCTCCCCTCTTTGTAGTATGCCCCAAATCCAGTGGTCTTAAAGCATTACTGAACTATTTCACAGACTTATTGAAAGAAGAGCTTTTGGTGCCAAGGGCCACTGGAAATTTGAGCTGTTATAATGATTTCAGGGAATTGATCTATGATTTGGAAGGGCAGGAGGGACAGATTTAAGTTGAATGATAGGGAAGGGAGCAGCTAACAGGAAAGGTCAGTGGTGTCAAGTATAGCATGGAGAATGGGGTGGTTGAGGTGAGTCATAGGAATCATCTATTTTTTTCCTCCTTTTAGGGTATCTGGAGAATATGTTCCGAACGTGAGCGTGTGTAAGTATCAAGAATGATTCTTTGGGCTCTGGAGTGACTTCTTGCGATGGGGTAGACTTCAATCCAGTGCTGGGTGGTGCCCAGAATAACAACAGACATTTCTTCTACAGCTGTGAGCACCAGCCATGTATCTGTGTCTGGTGGAGGAGGAGGAAGGTTTGGAGGTGGTGGTAGCTACGGCTCTGGAGGTGGAGGTGGAGGAGGCGGCTATGGCTCCAGCTCTGGAGGAGGCAGATATGGCTCCAGTGGTGGAGGAGGCAGCTATGGCTCTGGAGGAGGCAGCTATGGTTCCTCAGGAGGCCGGGGCTCTGGCTCTGGAGGAGGCAGCTATGGTTCCTCAGGAGGCAGAGGCTCTGGCTCTGGAGGTGGTGGCTATGGTTCCTCAGGAGGCAAGGGTTCCAGCTCTGGAGGAGGAGGAGGAAGCAGCAGCTCTGGTGGTGGCTCTGGGAGTGTCAAGGGCTCCAGTGGCAGTTCTAGTGTGAAGTTTAACTCCACCAGTTATTCTACAGTCACCAATTAAAGTCAGAGCTCCCTACCCTTCTAGCCACCCCTTTTTAGATCCACCAAATATCTCATTGTCTGTGTTCATCGTCAGCCAAAACCTGAAGTCAAAGACTCCAGCTTTTCTTGAGTTCATCTTTTCTTAAACCCCTCTGATTCCTTTCTCTGACCTTGATTCCTAGAGCTTTTTGTTAGTTTTCCAACCAGTGGGCGCCTCTATCCCATGGCTTCTCCTGATCCTCCTCTCTGGGGGTGCATTGGGAGGGTCACAGATGATCCTGCTAGCTGTTCTCTGTCTCAGCCTTCATCATCTGGCTTTCTCTCTTCCTGTGTCTCCAATTGTCAAGCCAATTCTGGGTATGAAAGAACACTTCCTTACTCAATCATGAGGCTGTAGCCTGAAAAATCCACCCACCATCACTGCCCAATCTGCATTTCAAAGTTTTTCCACATGCCAAGTAGGAAGAGAGTCATTTCAATCTAGCACTCATTGGCAGTGTGTTTCCATTTTATAACAACAAATTCTGTCTTGGTTTTTGTTTTTCTTTTGTATAAGGTGTAAGCTGGTTGCTTGCCTTTCCTGGAGTTCTCAAACTGTACATTTTCTTGTGTTGTCTGCAATAAACTGCATTGAAAGTTCTACAAGTTTTTCTCTTGAGTGTTTTTTGTACCATGCCCATCTCTCTTTTTCCTAAGACGCAGTGGTAAACTGTGTTGTAAACTCCCTGGTTTAAGGAGCTTATGACAGTGCTTATAATAAAGCCTAGAAGATAAGACACACTAATGTGAAAATGATAGGAATGTTTATAAAATAGCAACAAACAGAGGGAAATGAATGTAATATAAATCAAGTTAGATATATTGAAGGGATACTGAGTAAATGGAGCTGGGTGCGGCTGGTTAGAACAGGCTTCAGAGGGTCAGAGCATTAGGCTTGGAGTCAGGAAAGCCTGAATCCTAATCCACCCTCAAACACTTGCTAGCTGTGTGATCCTGGGTAAATTGATTAACCTCTCTGCCTTATTTTCTCAGCTATAAAATGGGCGCTAATATTAGCAGTTAGGTCCCAGGTCTATGGTGAGGATCAAACGTAGTAAAATTAGTAAAGGACTTTGCAAATCTTTCAATGCTATGTAAATGTGAGCTATTATTTTTACTTGGAACTGGAGGAGATCTCAAACATAATCTAGTGCATGTCCTTTATTTATTGGATTAGGGAAATGGGTGGGGAATGGGTCACTCTACACCTGCCTTTTAGCTATCTCTAATTGAATGACCTCTAGACCCCTTAAACTCAACATGTCCAAAACTGATCATGATCTCTCTTCCTAAACACTCCATTCTCTCTCACTTCACTGTTACTGGCAAGTGTACTATCATTATTCCAGTCACCCAGACTCACAATCTAGGAGACTCCTTCAACTTCTCACTTTTTCCCTCTACCCCTTCCAATCTGTGGTCAAATCCTTTCATTTTTACCTTAATACTAATCAGAAGAAGTGATAAGAGGCACTCCTTAGGTCTCTCTGAAGACCTTTGGAACTGATTGTGTGACAAGGGAAACACTGGGACAGAACTGTTCAACATGATGTGCCCTCATCAAACAAGGTGCTCTGCTCTGAAAAAAGCAGATCAAAGTAGCTGAAAAGAAATACAAGATGTGCAGATTTAGAGAATCCACCCCAATTGCTCATTTAGACGTTTTTATGCCCAAACTGTGGTAGAGCATTCTTAGCTTCTACCACCTTGATCAGTCACAGTAGGACACACTGTAACTTCACTCTAACATAGTGATGTAATTTTAGTCCACTTCAAGAATGAAGGATAACAGCCAACCAATCACCTTCATAATAGCTCTCATTTATGTCTCCTTCTCTTCTCTGACACTATAACCATTCTGATGAAGGGTTTCATCATCTTACAACTTGACTATTGCACTCATCTGCTAGTTGGCCTCCCTGCCTCAAGTATCTCCCCACTCCACACCATCTCTCACTCAGCTGTCAAAATGATCCCCAAATAGAACTCAAGTCTGGGGGGGGGGGGGATGGAGCCAAGATGGTGGAGTAGAAGCAGGAAATTCCATGACCTCCTTCCACAACCACCTCAAATACCTATAAAATATGACTCTAAACAAATTTTAGAGCTACAGAACCCACAAAGTGACAGAGAGAAACAAATCTCACACTGAAGGCAGCCTGGCAAGCTGACAGGAAAGATCTATCTCAGTGTACTGGGAACTGAGTGCAGTCCTGCATGAGTCATATGGTTTTGGCCCCAGGGAGGCAGTTGTGGCTGGAGCAGACTTCAGGAGAGTGAATCACCAGCAGCTATGGTGGTTTCCAGACTTTTCAACCCATAAACGCCAAAAAGAAAGTAAAAGGTCAGTTGTGGAACTCTGTTGAAAGGAAGGGCATGGTTTGGCTTCTGCCACTGGCGTGAGAGCTGGTGGAGGCATGGTGGCTGCAGTGTCTGCTGTGTGGCTGCCTCCCAAGCTCCTGGCCTACATATCCTAGGGGGAACAAATGACCATTTACAGGGTAATCACTCTTGCTTTGACCTACTTGGATCTGGGTAGCTTTCTTTGGTGGTGATCCTTGGGTGAGAAATGTCAGTTTGCCAGTGTGGTGTCTGTAGAGAGGGCACCCTCTTCAGACCTCTGACAACATTTGTGAAAATCCCAGTGAATTGGGACAAAGTTTTCCTCTCTGGAAGCAGATTTCTTCCATGGCAAAGAGCTCAAAAGTCAAGTAATTGACTGGCAACGTGAACAAACAGAGGAAGCACAAACAGACCATAGAATAGTTTTTTGGAGACAAAAAAGATCAAAGCATGTAATGGGAGGGGGACAATAAAGTCAGAACTCCCATATCAAAAGCTTCCAAGAAAAATATGAATTGGTTATAGGCCATGGAGGAGCTCAAGAAGGATTTTGAAAATCAAGTAAGAGAAGTGGAGGAAAAACTGGGAAGAGAAATGAGAATGATGCAAGAAAATCATGAAAAGAGAGTCAACAACCTGACTGAAGAAAATAACATCTTAAAAAACTGACTAACTCAAATGACAAAAGAGGCCCAAAAGGCCAATGAAGAAAAGAATGCTTTAAAAAGCCTAATTTGCCATATGGAAAAGGAATTTCAAAAACTCACTGAAGAGAATAACTCCTTCAAAGTTAGATTGGAGTAAATGCAAGCTAATGATTTTATGAGAAATCAAGGTACTATAAAACAGATCCAAACAAATGAAAAAATAGAAGGCAATGTGAAATATCTCATTGGAAAAACCATTGACCTGGAAAATAGATCCAGGAGAGATAATTTAAAAATTATTGGTTACCTGAAACCATGATCAAAAAAAGAACCTAGAAATCATCCTTCAAGAAATTCTCAAGAAAAATTGCCCCGATATTTTAGAACCAGAGGGCAAAATAGAACTTGAAAGAATTCACTAATCACCTCTTGAAATAGATCCCAAAAAGAAACTAGGAATGCTATAGCCAGGTTCCAGAGTTCCCAGATCAAGGAGAAAATATTACAAGGAAGAAACAATTTGAATATTGTGAAAAAACCATCAGGATAACACAGGATCTAGCAGCTTCTACATTAAGGGATCAAAGGTCCTGGAATATGATATTCCAGAGATCAAAGGAACTAGGATTAAAACCAAGAATCACCTACCCAGCAAAACTGAGTACAATGTTTCAGGGGAAAATATGGTCATTCAATGAGGTGGAGAACTTTCAAGCATTCTTGAGGAAAAAAGCCAGAATTGAATAGAAAAGTTGACATTCAAACACAAGAAACATGAGAAGGTAAACATGGAAAAGAAATCATAAGAAACTTATCAAAATTGAACTATTTACATTCCTACATAGTAAAATGATAATTGTAACTCATGAGACTTTTCTCAGTATGAGGATAATTCATGGGAATATATATGTATATATGTATACATACATATATATGTTTATATAGGAGGGTATATGTGCATATAAATAGATATGTGAGTGTGTGCATATATGTGTACATGTATACATAGACAGAGAACACAGGATCAGTTGAATAGGAATGGATGATATCTAAAAAAATAAAATTAAGAGATATGAGGGGAATATGAGAGGAGATAGGGAGAGATAGAATCGGGTAAATTACCTCATATAAAAGAGGGAAGAGAAAACTGTTACAAAGGAGGGGAAGGACAGGAAGGCAAAAGAGAATGGGTCAACCTTACTCTCGTTGAATTTGACTTAAGGAGGGAATAACATGCACACTGAATTTGGTATCTTACCCTACAGGAAAGTAGGGGGGAAGGAGATAAGAGGGGGAATGATAGAAGGGAGGGCAGATTGTGGGGGAGGGTAGTTAGAAGCACATACTTTTGAAAAGGGACAGGGTCAAAGTAGAAAAATAGAATAAGTGGGGGGTGGGATAGGATGGAGGGAAATATAGTTAGTCTTTCACAATATATCTACTATGGAAATGTTTTGCATAACTACACATGCATAACCTATATTGAATTGCTTTTCTTTCCAGGAAGGGTGAGTGATGAGTGAAGAAGGGAAAGAATTTGGAAATCAAAGTTCTAAAATAATATTAAAAAAATATATTATTATCATTATTTTACATGCAATTGGGAAATAAGATATACAGGCACTGGGGTATAGAAATCCATCTTGCCCTACTAGAAAGTCAGAGGGCAGATGGGGGAGGATATAAGAGAGAGCAGATTGGGGAGGGGATATTCTGTAGAATCACTATTTGGGGGTGGGGGGTAGAAAGATGGGGAGAAAATTAGTAACAAAATCTTGTTTAAATGAATGTTGAAAACTACAAATAAACAAATTTAAAAAAAAGGACTCAAGTTCGACCACATCACAAGAAATTCTCAGTGACTTCCCGTTGCTTCCAGGAGTAAGTACAAAATGCTTGTTTGACATTCAGAACTCTTCAGAACTTATCCCCCTCCTACCTTTCCAATATTCTTACACCCTCATGCATGTACTCTTCCATCCAGTGACACTGGTCTTCTGGTTTCTCTTCCCACACAACACTCCATTTCCCAACTCTAGGCATTATCATTGGTTTCCCGCAATGTCTGTAATATTCTCACTTGTCATCTCTGCTTCCTGGCTTCCCTGGCTTCTTTCAAGCTTAAGCCAAAATCCCACCTTCTACAGGAAGCCTTTTCCTATCCTTCTTAATTCAAATGCCTTCCGTCTATTATTTCCTATTTATCCTGTTTTCCCACAATTTTTTGCATGCGGTCTCCCCCTTTAGTTTGTGAGCTTCTTGAGGACAGAGACTGTCTTTTGTCTTTGTATCCCTAGTGCTTAGCACAATGCCTACCAGATAGAAGAAGCCAAATAAGTGTTAGCTGATTGACTGACTTGCCTAACATCACAGAGATAATATGAGCAACCTTACTCTCAACTGAAAGTTATAAGGGAAAGCTCTCTTCCAAGTTAATAGTGATCTTGGAATTGCTCAATAGAATGTTCTTTTTCAGTCCTCATTCTTCTTGGTCTTTGTCTTGCATTTGATGCTTAAACTTCTCTTTGATCAAGTCTCTGTTCTGTTTTTTTTTTTCTAAAATAGCATTCTTTTGGTTCTCTTCTACCTGTCTGACCACTCCTTCTCAGTCTCCTTTGCTAGATCATCTTCCATGCTCAACCAGAATTGGTATGAGTACTACCAGGTTTTGTCCTCATCTCCTTTTTTCTCTTTACAATCCCTCACTTGGTCATATAATCAGCTCCCATGGTATCTATCATCTTTATGCTCTTTCTCTCTCTCTCTCTTTCACACACACACACACACACACACACACACACACACACGTTTTTCCTGAGCTTCAGTCCCACATTGTCAGTGACTATTGGACATTTGCAACTTCTTGTAATGATAATATTCTCAAAAGTTAAAATATCATTTTCCTTTATCAGAAGTAAACAGTTTAACTTTATTAAATCCCTTATTATTAGTCTTTCATATTTACCTTCTTATGTTTCTCCTGATTCTTGTAAATCCTATTTTCTGTTCAGTTCTGGTCTTTTCCTCAAGAATACCTCAATGGCCTTTAGTTCATTAAATATTCATTTCTGCCTTGCAGGATTATACTGAGCTTTGCCAGGTAGGTAATTCTTATTTGAAAACCCAATTCCTTTGCTTTCAGAATGTCATATTCTATGCCTTCACTCTTTTAATGTAGAAACTGCTAAATCTTATGTTTTCCTGACTGTAGCTCCATAATATTTAAATTGTTTCTTCTTGATTGCTTGTGATATTTTCTCCTTGACCTGGGAGTTTGAAACTTAGCTCTAGGAGCAGCCAGGTGGTAAAGTAGATAAAGCATTAGTCCTGGAGTTAGTAGGCCCTGAGTTCAAATACAGCCTTGGACACTAGCTGTGTGACTCTGGGCAAATGACTTAACCCCAATTATCTCACAAAAGAAAAGAGGAAATTTATATATGATGCTCCTGTTAGTTTTTATTTTAGGATTTCTTTCAGGTAGTGATCTGTGAATTTTTAAAATATCTATTTTACCTTCTAGTTTTAGAAATTCAGCACTATTTTTCTAACAATTTCTTCAAGTATAGTGTTTAGACTCTTTTTTTTAAAAATCATAACCTTCAGACAGTCCAGTAATTCTCATATTACTTCTCCTTGATCTGTTTTTTGGGTCAGTTGTTTTTCTAACTACATGTTTCACATTCTCTTCTATTTTTTCATTCTTTTGATTTTGTTTTATCATTTATTGACTTCTTACGTAATCAATAGCTTTCTTTTTCCCAATTCTAATTTTTCAGGAAATATTTATTTTGGTAAGTTTTGGGGTCTTTTTTAGTCTATTGGCTTTCATAATTTTCTGGCCTTTCTTGCTTTATTCTTATTTATCTATCTATCTATTTATTTATTTATTTATTACCAATTTTCCCTAAAACCTTCTTATTTGAATTTAAAAATCTTTTTAAAAAGCTCTTCCAAGAACCCTTTTTGGGAATATGACCATTTTGCATTTTTCTTTGAAGCTTTACAAGGAGTTCCTTTGTCTTTTTCTGGGTTTGAACCCAGGGCTTCTTGAACACCTATCTCTGATCAGGTTCTTTCTCTGTTTTTTTTTTTTTAAATTAATTTTAAAATGGCCTATTTCTTGACTGTTAACTTTGTGTTAGAGAAAGGTTTTTCTCCTGGGCTGTGGCAGATGTCTCAAGCTTCAGGTTTTTTTGTGTTGTTGTTTTGTGAGTTCTACCTGGGACCATCTGACATCTTGGTTCTTACAGTGTTCTGTAATCTAAGGTCTTGTGGGCAACTACTCTGGCTCATGCCTTAATCTATAAGTGACTTCAGGTACTCCTTTCTGTCCCTGAGCTCCTAACCAGGGCCCTTAGCACCATTACCATCATAAATTCTCTTGCTCTCTGTGGTCTTTTATGCAGCATCAGCTTACTTGTTAGCCCTCAAATCAAAATCTGGGAATCTGCTCCCCTGTGAGTGACCACAATCAGGAGGGTCCTGTTCCTCTGTGACCGCACTCACCAGTGTGTGCTTACTCTTCCTCACCCACAGCCACAGCCTTGGATTCAGGCTGGTTAGCAAATCTGGGTCCTGCATTCCACACCAGTGGAGCATGCCCCTCCCCATTTCCCCCAATCACCAGCCTGACTCCCACACAGTCTGTGCAGTGAAAGTTCCCAAAGATAAGACTACAGCTCACACAGCTGTCCCCAGGGCTTGCTGTTTGTTGACTCAGAGGTATCTGCACTTCAATCAATCCAGACCACAACCCTGGGAGGTCAGATTTTTCCTAAAGTCCCCCCAAGTTGACTTACATTGGACAACTGCTTTGCCAGAATTTTAAATTATTTCTCCCACTCTAAAATTTACTTTGAGGCATTATTTTGAGGTATTTGTGGGGGAATTTGAGAGAACCAGGTAGTTCCCTGCCTTATTCTGCCATCTTCCCACAATTTCCTCTATCTCATGTTGTTATCTTAATGAGAAGTCCCTCTAGTATTCTTTATTTTGCTTTCTTGGAGGGCAATTGGGGTTAAGTGACTTGCCCTAGGTCACATGGCTAAATTTTGTGTTAAGTGTCTGAGGCTGGATGTGAACTCAGGTCCTCCTGACTCCAGGACCTGTGCTCTATTCACTGCGCCACCTAGCCACCCCTCTAATATTCTTCAAACTCTGACAAGTTTCAAATTTTACCTGAGGAAAAATGTTTTTGTGACTCTGGCCTTGAAGGGAGCTTAGAGATAGGAGAAGTCAGGTAAGCAAGGAGATATTGAGAAGAAAGCATGAAGAACTGAAGACCATGTGCTGGTGAATGGATGGAAGATTGGAATCAGACACATCCTAACTTTCATTTGTGTACTAAACTTTATCATCATTCTCCAGTGATGTTAGTGAGCAATGAGGAGCCAAGGACTTCTCAGAACTAGCCCAGAAGTACTTTCTAGTAGGTGGAGATCCTCTTACCTATTAATTTCCTTTTATAGTCCCTTCCTTTTATCTAATGGAGGTAATGGAGAACTGGATGAAGGGAAGCCAGCCAACTTGCTCCTGACTCTCTGGAGCAGTAGACCGTTGCAAATTTTAAAATGGCTATTTCTTTTTTTAAATAGTATTTTATTTTTTCCAATGACATGTGAAGATAATTTTTAACATTAAATTTTTTTTGATTTCCATTTTTTTCTCTCTCCACTCTTCCCTCTCTAAAATGGTAAACAAATTGAAATAGGTTATATAAGTGCAATCATGCAAACCACATTTTCATATGTCATGTTGTAAAAGAAAAAACTGAAAGGAGAAAAAAACAATGAAAAAAATAAAGTGAAAATAGTATGCTTCAATCTGCATTCAGACTACTTTAGTTCTTTCTTTGGGAGTGGATAACATTTTCCATCATGGGTTCTTTGGAATTGTCTTGGATCATTGTATTGCTGAGAAGAGCTAAGTTATTCATAGTGGATCATCACACAATGTTGCTTTTACTATGTACAATGTCCTTCTGGTTCTGCTCAGTTTATTTTGCATCAGTTCATGCAAGTCTTTCCAGGTTTTTCTGAAATCCACCTGTTCAGTATTTCTTATAGCACAATAGTATTCCTTTAGGTTTATATACCACAATTTGTTAAGCCATTTCCCAAGTGATGGACAATCCCTCAATTTCCAATTCTTCACCACCACACAAGAGCTGCTATAAGTATTTTTGTACATCTAAGTCCTTTTTCCTTTTTTATGATCTCTTTGGGATACAGACCTAGTAGTGGTACTGCTGAATTGAGGGTATGCACAGTTTGATTGCCCTTTGGGTATAGTTCCAAATTGCTCTTTGGAATGATTGGATCAGTTCACAACTCCACCAACAATGCATTAATGTCCTAATTTTCTGATATCCTTTCCAACATTTATCATTTTCCTTTTTTGTCATATTAGTGAATCTGATAGGTGTGAGCTGGTAGCTCAGAGTGGTTTTAATTTGCATTTCTATAATCAATAATGATTTAGAATATAGTCAAAATTTTGACATATGTTAATATATTATGTAATTAATTAATATATATATATAATTATATTAGACATATAAACATAGATGTAGACATAGTCATATGACTATAAATAGCTTTGATTTCTTCTTGTGAAAACTGCCTGTTCATATCCTTTGACTATTTATCAATTGAGGAATTATTTGTATTCTTATAAATTTGACTCAGTTCTCTATATATTTGAGAAATGAGGCCTTTGTCAGAGACACTGGGTAAAAATTGCTTCCCAGCCTTGCGTTTTCCCTTTTAATCTTGGTTGCATTGGTTTTGTTTGTATGAAACCTTCAAAATTTAACATAATCGAAATGATTCATTTTACTTCCCTGATGCTTTCTCTTGTTTGGTCAAAAATTCTTCCCTTTTCCATAGATCTGACAGAGATACCATTCCTTACTCTCCTAATTTGCTTCTTATTGACCTTATCTTAGTATGCAATGTAAGATGTTGGTATATACTTAGTTTCTGCTATACTGTTTTCCAATTTTCCCAATAGTTTTTTTTTTTGTCAGATAGTGAGTTCTTATTCCAGAAGCTGGTGCCCTTGGATTTATCAAATATTATATTACTATGGTCATTTACTACTGTGTTTTGTGTACCTAATCCATTCCACTGATCTACCACTCTATTTCTTAGCCAGTAACAGATAGTTTTGATGATTGCCACTTTACAATATAGATTGAGATTTCTTCGCATTTTTTTCATTAATTCTCTTGATATTCTTGACCTTTTGTTTTTCCAGAAAAATTTTGTTATTATTTTTTGAGCTATACTTAATTTTTTGGTAGTTTGATTGGTATGGCACTGAAGAAGTAAATTAATTTTGGTTGAATTATCATTTTTATTATATTGTCTCAGCCTAGCCCTGAGCAACTGATATTTTTCCAGTTGTTTAAAGTGTTTTGTAATTGTGGTAATATAGTTCCTGGGTTTGTCTTGGCAGGTACACTCAAGTATTTTACATTATAGTTATTTTAAATGTAATTGCTCTTTCTGTTTCTTGCTGCTGTACTTCATTGGTAATATGTAGAAATTTATGTAGGCTTATTTTATAATCTGCAACTCTGTCAAAATTGTTAATTATTTCAATGAGTGTTTTAGTTGATTCTCTAGGATTCTCCAAGTGTACTATCATACCATCTGCAAAGAGTGATAGTTTTGTTTCTTCATTGCCTCTTCTAATTCTTTCACTTTCATTTTCTTCTCTTATTGCTATAATACCTACAATACTGAATAATAGTGGTTGTAATGGGCATCCTTGTTTCACCACTTATTTTACTGGGAGGACTGTAGCTTATCCCCATCACAGATAATGCTTGCTAATGGTTTAATATAGATACTACATATTTTAAGGGAAGTCCCATTTATTCCTATGCTCTCTAGTGTTTTTAATAGGAATGAATGCTGCTTTTTGTCAAAAGTGTTTTCTGTATCAATTAAGATAATCATATGGTTTCTGTTGGTTTTGTTATTGATATAGTTAGTTATGCTGGTAATTTTCCTAATATTGAACCAGCTGTGAATACCTGATATAAATCCCACCTTGTCATAGTGTATGATCCTTGCAATATGTTACTGTAATCTTCTTGCTAGTATTTTATTAAAAATTTTTGCATCAATATTCACTAAGGAAATTGGCTTATAGTTTTCTTTCTTTGTTTTGTCTCTTCCTGGCTGATGTATCACCACCATATTTATGTCATAAAAGAAACTTGGTAGGATTCTTTTTTCACCCACTTTCTCAAATAGCTTATAGAGAATTGGAATTAATTGTTCTTTAAATATCTGGTAGAATTCATTTGTTAACCTTCTGGCCCTGGGGATTTTTTCTTAGGGAGTTAATTGATGGTTTGTTCAGTTTCTCTTTCATAGATAGGTTATTTAAACATTCTATTTCATCTGTTAATCTGGGCAATTTATATTTTTGTAAATATTCATCATTTTTGCTTAGATTGTCAGATTTATTGACATGTAATTGGGCAAAATATTTAATTTCCTCTTAATTGGTAGTAACTTCACCTTTTCATTTTTTGATACTGGAAATTTGGCTTTCTTCTATCTTTTTTTTTAAAAAAAATCATGTTTACCAATGGTTTATCTATTTTTTCCTTTCATTTATTTATTTATTTATTTAATTTGTTTATTTGCTTTTAGTTTACAAGATTCAGTTCCACAATCCCTCGACTTTCAAATTTTCTCCTCTCTCTCGCCCCTCCCCCCCAATGGCAGCATGCAATCAAGTATAGGATCCCCAAATGCTTTCACATTGGACATTAGTCTAGTTGTATAGAAGGGTTGTAACCAATGGAGTGAACAATGGGAAAAAAGAAAGAGAATCAAACATGAAAAAAATTGATAGTATGTAGATTGCTTCAGTCTCCATTTAAACTCTGCTCTTTCTAGATCTTTCTCTGAATGTAGATCTCTCCATCCATCCTGAGACATGTAGAGTTGTCCTATAACTGTGCGTTGCTGAAAAGAGTGCAGTTTATCAAAGTTAGTCATCACGCATATGATGTGTCTGTGATTGTGTACAAATTTTTCCTGGTTCTGCTCTTCTCACTTAGTATCAGTTTGTATAAGCCTCTCCAGGTGAATATGAAGACATCTCCTCCCATTTCTTATAGCACAATAGTATTCCATTACATTCATATACCACAACTTGTTCAGCCATTGCCCAATTGATGGGCATCCCCTTGATTTCCAGTTTTTTGCCACCACAAAGAGAGCTGCAATAAATATTTTTGTACATATGGGTCCTCACACTTCTATGATCTCTTTGGAATACAACCCCAGAAGTGCCAAGTTTTATTTATTCAATCAATAGTTTTCTTAATTTCAATTTTATTGCACTCACCATTGGTTTTTAAGATTTCCAATTTGTTGTTTAATTGGGAATTTTTAATTTGTTCTTTTCTATTTTTTTTTCAGTTGCCCAATTAATTGATCCTCTCTTTCTCTATTTTATCAATGTAAGAATTTAGAAAAATAAGTTTTCCCTCAAGTACTGCTTTGGCCACTTCTCACAAATTCTGGAATGTTGTCTCATTGTTGTCATTCTCTTTAATGAAATTGTTGATTATTTCTATGATTTGTTCTTTGACCCACTTATTCTTTAAGATTAGATTATTTAGTTTCCAATTCATTTTTAATCCATCTTTCCACTGCCATTTATTGAATGTAATTTTCATTGCATTATGATCTGGAAAAGATGCATTTAATATTTCTGACTTTCTACATTTGATTTTGAGGTTTTGATGCCTTAATACATGCAGTCATTTTTTTTTTTTGTAGATGCCAAGTACCACTGAGAAAAAGATATATTCTTTTCTATCCCTATTCAATTTCCTCTGGAAATCTGTCATACATAATTTTTCTAAAATTCTATTCACCTCCTTAACTTTTCTTGTTTATTTTGTGTTTAGATTTATCTAGTTCTGAGAAGGGAAAGTTGAGATCACCAACTAGTATAGTTTTGATGTCTATTTCCTCCTGTAAGTCACTTAACTTTTTCTTTAAGAATTTAGTTGTTATACTGCTTGGTGGATATATGTTTAGTATTGATATTACTTCATTGTCTATGGTACCTTTTAACATGATGTGGTTTCCTTCCATATTAGATCTATTTTAATTAGACCTAGTTTTGCCTTTGCTTTGTCTGAGGTCATGATTGCTACCCCTGCTTTTTTGAGCTTTAGCTGAAGCATAATAGATTCTGTTCCAGCTCCTTACCTTTATTCTCTTTCTCTCTCTCTGTCTGTCTCTTTCTCTCTCTGTCTGTCTCTCTTTTTCAAGTGTGTTTTTTTAAAATAACATTGTAAGATTCCGCTCTTTAAACCAATCTGCTATTCATTTTCACTTTATGGGAGAGTTCTACCCTATTCACATTCACAGTTATGATTACTAATTGTGTATTTGCTTCCATCTTATTTTTCTTCCTGTTTATTCTCTTCTTATCTCTCTTCTTTCACCCTTTCCCTCCTCACCTGTATTTTCCTCTCACCACTGCCTTCCCCAATATGCCTTCATTTCTCTCAGTCTCCTCCTACACAATCAATTGGGTATTTTATTCTCTCTGTGAGGCAATGAGAATAATGTCAAAGCAATGCCCACACCCACCCTCCCGTCTTCTTTTTGGACTTGAGACCAGTTCACATTTTTCTTTGAGGTTTTGCATGTAGGTGTCTTGACATTATTGTCCTCTTCTGAGTTTGTGTCTTGATCTTCCCTGTCACAATAATAACTTTCTATGGTCAGGTTCTTTTTTTTTGCTCATCTTTCCCAATCTATTTTGTTACTTTTAAAGTTGAACTCTGTTCCTGGGGTGGAAAGGATACTGTCCCAAGCTTCTTGTGACAGGGACTGCAGCCCCTGGTTCTTTGTCTGGTGCTGCCCTGAGACCCTCTGAAGACTCTCTGTGCTGGCGCTACAGGGTCTGGGGACTCACTTGTTGCTACTCTAAGGTAAGGGTCAGGGTGAGGTGGCTGGTGTTGCAGGGTGCTCCAGGTTTCTGGCAGCTCACCTGCTGTTGTGCTGAGTGCTGGCCCCCTTCAGTGAGGCCCGGCATGGGAGACCCTTGTTCTGCTTTGGGGCTCATCTGGTGTGGTGACGAGGTGGGGGTTGGGGGTGGGTGGTGGCTGATGCCACAGGGCTCATACTTGACAGCTCATCAGGCTGAGGCCTACAGGAGTGAGGTAGGGGTGTGGGGAGGGGTGGGAAGGATTCTGAGCTGGACGGCATGGGAGTGGGACTAGCCACTTGCCTGTTACTGCAAAGAGGCCACAGGGTCTAGTTCATTGCCCAGGGCCTTCTGATGGCTTGCTGAGGCAGGGCCTGTTCTGGTTTGCTCGCATGATGCTTACCTTGGGTTGCACTTCCCTTTTACCCAGATGAGACAGACCTTTCCTGCTGATGTTCCAAATTGTTTGGGGCTAGAAAATTGTTTTACTTTGTTTTTTTGTTGGTTCTGCTGTTTCAGAATTCATTTTGGGGGCACTATTTTCTGGTTGTCTGGAGGTGAGTATGGGAGAATTCAGGTGATTTCCTGCTTACTCCTATCTTGGCTCCCGGAAGCAAAAACTGTTATTTCTGTAAACCATTTCATTTTAAGAGTTTTCTCAGTGTGTGACAATGTATCAAATTCTGATAGTGATTTGAATTCATGCTAATTTTTCTGATCTGGATGATAGTGGTGAGATTGGAAAATGAGGGAGGACAAAACTCTGAGAAAAAAGCTGATTTAAACACTCGAGGTTTTATGAATATAGTTGTATTTTGTCAGGCAAACTGGCTGGGGGGGATGGTTAAGCAGAATATTTAATTGAGAGAACAGTGAATAAGTAGGAGAAAGAGAAAATGATTTGGGAATTAGAAGGAGAGAGACAAGAGTTGATAAAAAGTCCCAGGTTCTAACTGAGCAAGTTGTGGATTATATTGCTCGCTCTTAAACAAAACAAAACAAATCAAAAGAAAACTAATGATTGGGCCATTTTGGGGGAGTCAGGCACAGGGATTTTAAAAAAAAGCTCTACCTTTGAGGGAGAATCGGCTGAAAGAAAGTCAAGCCTTATGGCAAAGGGAAAACAAAAGAGAGTTTTGTATCTGCTCTCAGAAGCATTCTAGCTAAGTGAATGACTGACAGCTCAGCCTGCGTAGCTAGTGCTACGAGCTACTTACATACAGTTATTTATTCTGGGCCCCTGGGGACTTGGATGAACTCCTGCTGAAGTATGGTCATTTACTATATGTCAGGGAAGGACAAGACTTATCCAGAAAAGACCTTGTTGTGAAGCAAGTACCAACCTCCCAATCTCTGAGTCCCAGAAGCACTGTCCCTTTAATACTATTGTCTCCCAAGTCTTGGTGTCTCTCACAGATGTCATTCTTATCTGGAGCAGACCTTCTACTGAACAACAGCAACAACAAAGCAACTCTCCCTCCAAAGTTTACAAAATACTTTCTGCAATCCTGTAATCACCTCATAGGTAAAGAGAGGAACAGTAATTGGAATGGAACTAGAAGGAGTGGCCATTAACTCCTCAAAGGAAGGCTACAAGTTTGGGGCATAATCAACATGGAGACACCATGAAGAGTAGGGACAAGGCAGTCTCCCAAATTGTTCATTTGTCTTGAGGTCGCTGGATCATAGCAAACACTGGCAATGGAAATGATATGTAGAAGGCAGGGTTTGATGGCACCAGATGCTTCTAGGCAAGGGTAAGGATGAAAATGCAAGTGGAGACCCAAGATGCCCTGGACTGATATTGTGCCTGGCACTCTCATATATGCTACAGAGAATGAGATGCTTTTTAGTTTTCCCTGCTGCCTTTGTAAATCCATTTCCGAAAAAAATGAGACTTTCCATCAACTTATGACCTTGGGTTCAGCCCCCAAGGTGCTAGTCCCGCCCTTTCTCTGGTGACTCCATCCACTTTTCAGTTTGTCAATCAACTTTTAATCATTCCTACCTAGTGGAGTATGCCCTCTGCTGGTAGGGATCCTCCTCTACATTCATTACATATGATAAACTCACTAACTATAATTAACTATAACTATAATGAATAACTGTATATCACCCATTTCTGTAAGCTAGTATCACTCACTCACTATAAAGTAGAAAGTAGCTCTCTAAAAGCTTTCATCTAAGGTAGGGGTTCTCAACATTTTCTTACCTCCTAGAATCTTTGGCTTTTAGTAAATCTTATTGTAGCATTCCTTATTCAGTATGAAAAAAATTCTAGGGTTTACCATGCATATACACATAAAAATAAAATTGATTAAATTTTCATCAAGAAAACTTTATTCACTATATGACATTTTTCAGTATCCTAAAGTAATTTTTTCTAATCTACAACTCCCCCCCCCCCAAAAAAAAACCCCACTTATTTTTGGGATATTTCAACAGAATATTTTGTTTGCTTACCAAATATTCTCCATATCCTTTGAGAAACTTCTTGTATACCCAGTAATATGCATATCCCAGGTTGGGAGCTTCTGTTAAAGGGATTCCCACATTCTTACCACATATTTAATTACCCTCTTCACAGTCTAATAAATGGTGGAAAGGTTCAAGTATTCAATCAACATTCAACATTCCTACTATGTGTGGAACACTGAGCTAGGTGCTAACGGAAGCACCAAGTTTAGTTAAGATAGAGTCTCTGCCCTTATGGAACTTATAGCAAGTGAATGAGAAGGAAAGGAATATGTTATAGTGGGAAGAATAGTAGATTTGGCATCAATCAGAGTCTGATTGTTGGGATGCTGCTGTTTATCAAAAGTGACTTTACTTGCTCTCCTCTCATTCATTTCTCAACCTGCCCCTGGCAACATGGTTTCTGATCTCATTGAACAACTTAAATTGGTTTTTCCAAAACTGTCAATCTCTTAGTTGGCAAATCCAATGGCCTTTTCTTAGCCTCCACCCTTCCTGACCCCTCTATAGCATTTAACGCTTGGTTCTTTTCTTTGTCTTGATCATCTTTCCTTTCTTGGTTTTCATGAAATTGATCTCTCACTGTTCTTCTATCTGACTAGACATTCTTTCTCAGTCTCCTTTGTTAAATTATTCTTCTTTCTGGGGTGTGTCAGAAGAGGGGTATATAAACATAGAATTGGGTGGGAGGAACGGGCATCTCATGATGTCAACTGAACTGGAGAAAATGTACACAAAGTTTGCTGTAAAAATGTTGTTGTTTAAGTCATTTTAGTCACGTCCAACCCTTTGTGACCCCATTGGGGTTTGCTTGGCAATGATACTGGAGTGGTTTGCCATTTACTTCTCCAGCTCATTTTACAGATGAGGCAAACAGGAGTAAATGACTTGCCCATGGTCACACAGTCAGTAAGTGTCTGAGGTCAGATTTGAACTCAGGCCTTTCTGACTCCAGGCCTGTCACTCTTCACTGTGCCACCAAGCTGATGCAGAAATACATTAAAGTAATTGGAGAGAGAGGTAGTAACAGAGAAAAGAGCGTGCATAATTTATAAGCAAAATAAACTTCAACTATTGGTGATGCTGATCATAAAAGTTGAATTGATTTTGTTTTTAAAATGTACTATTTATTTATTTTTAATACTTTTCTTTTTAAAGGTTGAGTTCCAAATTCTCTCCCTCCCTCACATTCACTTCCACATCTACTGAGAAGGCAAGTAACATGACATCAATTATACATGTTAAATCATGCAAAACATTTCCATATTAGTCATATTGTTTTTTAAAAAAATCAAGTGAGAAAATAATACTTCAGTTTGCAGTCAGAGTTCGCTCTCTGGAGGTGGATAGCAATTTTTCATCATGAGGACTCGTTGGTATTGTCTTGGGTCATTGTATCGATCAGGAAACTATATTTCTCTAAAAGGTACTATATACAATGAAGTAATATCAAAAAAATTTGCAGCAAATCTCTTTGATAAAACCATCATTTCTTAAATTTATACGGAGGATAGGACTGAGTCAAATTTATAAAAATAAGACTCTTTGCCCAATTGATAAATGGTTACATTTCATCATCATTGATGATCATCACAGTTGATCATCATGGCAACATTGCTGTTACTGTGCACAATGATATCTCAGTTCTTTCCACTTCACTTTGTATCAGTTCATACAAGTCTTACTGTCATATTTTTCTGAAACCACCTCCATGATCATTTCTCACAGCACAATACTACTCAATCACAATCATACACAACTTGTTCAGCCATTGCCCAAGTGATGAACATCCTCTTGATTTCCAATTGTTTGCCACCCCCAAAAAGAGATGCTACAACTATTTTTGCACATATAGGTCCATTTCCTTTTTCTTTGGGAAATAGACCTAGCAGTGAATACGTATTGCTGGGTCAAGGGGTATATGCAACTTTATAGCCCTTTGGGCATAGTTCCAAATTGTTCTCCAGAATGGTTGGACCAACTCACTACAGTGCCAGTTCAATAGGATGCCTGTTTTCCCCTCATCATCTCTAGCATTTGTAATTTCTCATAGGTGTAAGGTGGCACCTCAGAGTTGTTTCTAGTTTGCATTTATCCAATCAATTGTGATTTAGAGCATTTTTTTTTCCTTTTTGGAGGGGGGAAGGCAGGGCAATTGGGATTAAGTGACTTGCCCAAGGTCACATGGCTAGTAAGTGTTAAGTGTCTGAGGCCGAATTTGAACTCAGTTCCTCCTGACTCCAGGGCCAGTGCTCTATTCACTGAGCCACCTAGCTGCCCCCAGAGCATTTTTTATATGACTATAGATAGCTTTGATTTCTTCTTTTTAAAACTGCATGTTTATATCCTTTGACCATTTATCAATTGGGCAAAGATTCTCATCTTTATAAATTTGACTCAGTCATATTCACAGTATAAATTTAAGAAATGAGGGTTTTATCAAAGAAACTTGTTGCAAAATTTTTTTATATCACTTCATTGTCTATAGTACCTTTTAACATAATGTAGTTTCCCTGATTATTAATTAGGTCAGTTCTTTATTTTGCCTTGTCTGAGATCATGATTGCTACCCCTGTCTTTTTTACTTAAGCTTAAGCATAATAGAGTCTGCTCCAGCCCCTTATTTTAACTTTCTCTGTGTGTCTTTCTGTTTCAAGTGTGTTTTGAGTAAACAACTTATTATTGGATTCTGATTTCTAACCCATTTTGCTATTGTTTCTGTTTTTATGGGTGAGCTCATCCCATTCACATTCACTGTTATGATTACTAACTGTATATTTCCCTCCAGTCCATTTTCTTCTGTTTCTTCTTTGCTCTTCTATTTAACATGTCCCTCCTCAAAAGTCTATTTTGCTTCTCACCACTACCTCCTTCATTCCATTTTCCTTTTTATTATTCCCTGCCCTTTCCCTTATTCTCTTTCTCTCCTACTTTCCTTGGGTAAGATGGATTTCTATGCACAACTGAGTGTGTATATATATTCTACTCTCTTTGACCCAATTCAAATGAGAGTGAGGTTCAAATATTGCTTGTCAACCTCCCTCCTCCGCTTACTTCTCCACTGTAAAAGCTCTTCCTTGTACATCTCCCTTCACCTTTTCTCAGTGCATCCCCCTTCCACATAACTTCATTGTTTTGGAGAGCTTTCCAACATAATCAACTTATATGCATGTCCTTTGTCTGTGTAAACTCCTTTTAATAGCCCTAATTATGATGAAGTTCTTGGGAATTACATGTGTAACACAGTTTAATTTTATTGAGTGTCTTTGATGTTTACCTTTTTATGCTTCTTTTCAATCTTGTGTTTGAATGTCAAATTTTCTATTCAGCTCTGGAATTTTCTTCATGAGGAATGCTTAAAAGTCCTCTATTTCATCAAATATCCATTTCTCCCTGAAGGATTATACTCAGTTTTTCTGGGTTGGTTATTCCAGGTTTTAATCATGGCTTCTTTGCCTTCCAGAATATCATATTCTAAGCCCTCTGCTTCTTTGATGTGGAAGCTGCAAAATTTTGTGTGATCCTAACTGTAGCTTCACAATATCTGAATATTTTCTTCCTGTCTGCTTGCAATATTATTTTCTCCTTGACCTGGGAGCTCTGGAATTCAGCTATGATAATTCTGAAAGTTTTCATTTTGTGATCCCTTGTCTCTTATCTTTATTATTAAAAATTAACAAATATTTTTATAGACAAAGAAGAACAGGAGAGAATTAAATCAAACTCTATAATGCCCCCCCCCCAATATCTACTCCCCTCAATTTACATAGATTAGATTCCCCCAAAGGACAACTAGGTTCAAGGTGATTAGTGGTTATTTCAATTTATATTTTACCTTCTGGATCTATAAGAAATTAGGACAATTTTTCTGAATAATTTCTTAAAAGTATCTAGGCTCTTTTTTTGATTGTGGCTTTTAGGGAGTCTAAAAATTCTTAAATTATCTCTCCTCAATCTATTTTCCCAGCTACTTTTCCAATGAGATAGTCCATGTTTTCTTCTATTTTTCATTTTTGACTTTGCTTTTATTGTTTCTTGATATCTCATGGAATCATTAGCTTCCACTTTCTCAATTCTAATTTTCAAGGAATTATCTTCTTTAGTGAACTTTGTACCTCTTTTTTTTCATTGGGACAATTCTGTTTTTTAAGGAGTTATTTTCAGTGAATTTTTGAACCTCCTTTTCCATTTGGTCAATTCTGTTTTTAAGGTGTTAAATTCTTTAGTATTTTACTATGTTTGAGGGGTTAAATTCTTTTCATATTTTTATTGCCTTACTCTCATTTCTTTCCCAATTTGTCTTCTACCACTTTTGTCTCTTTCTTGATCTTCTCCAGAAATTCTTGTTGGTTTTGAGTTTAATTGGCATTTTTCCCCTTTGAGGCTTTGTTTGTAGCTGTTTTCAGATTGCTATCTTTTTCTGAGTTTGTGTCTTGGTCTTCCCTGCCACCATAGCTTTTTATGGTCAAATCATTTTTCTGTTGTTTGCACATGTTTCCAGTCTATTTCTTGAATTTGAACTTTATGTTAAAGTTGGGTTCTGCTCACTTCCCCAAGCTTCTGGAGTTTTCATACTGCTAGCTTTGGGTAGTGGGGGATGTCCTGCAGAGTTTTGGTGCCTCCAATCCAGGAATAAATATTCTCATGTCTAGGCTCTGGTTATTACTCAGAAAGTGTCACTGGTCCCTTGCAGCTGCAAGTGCTAACACACCTCTTTGCCCTGGAATTGTTACCAAGGCTCCTATTCCCTTGTGAATGACCCTAGGGGAGAGTGAGCTCCAGGCATATAAGAGAAACATTTTGTTTCTCTTTTTCTTATGCTATTACAGCAAATGACTTTTCTTAGAACTAAATGTGTCTACTGGCTGACTATTAAAGATATGTACTGACGGATGCTTTGAATTTTATTTTAGGAGTTTGTTCTCATTAAGCACCTTGAATCTAGTTGTCCTTTGGGGAATCTAATCTATGAGGGGAGTAGATCAGAGAGGACATTATAGAGTTTGATATAATTCTTTCCTGTTCTTCTTTGTCCAGAGAAATATTTGTTAATTTTTAAAAATAAAGATAAGAGACAAATGATAGGCAGATAGATTTATGAAAAGAGTCAAACTCTCTTCAGTATCTGTTCTGGATGTCTCACATCCAGGCCATGTAGCAAATTTTGTGTTAGAAACAAGTTTGTATTTGTAATCAAAAGACCTCTGTTGGAGTCCCAGCTTACTAGCCAAACCACAGTGTCCCTGTCTGTTAAATGAGAATAACAAGGGTTATTGTGAGGGAAATTAAATATATATATGTGTGTGTGTGTGTGTGTGTATGTGTGTGTGTGTACATACATACATATATACATATACACACATATATAATTTATTTTTAGTTTGCAAACATTTAGTTACACAATCCCCTGAGTTCCAAATTTTCTCCCCCCCCCTCTCCTTCTCCCTCCTCCCCATGGCAGCATGCAATCAGAGATAGGATCTGCAAATAACTTCACATTAAACATTAGTCAAGTTGTAAAGGAGGATTATAACCAATGGAATGAACAGTGGGAAAGAAGGAACAAAACACAAAAGAGAGAGAGCAAGTAGTTTGTTTCAATCTGCATTCAGACTCTATAAATCTTTCTCTGGATGTGGACAGCCTTTTCCAATCATGAGTCTTTTGGAGTTGTCTTATAGCCTTGCATTGCTGAGAAGAGCCCAGTCTATCAAAGTTAGTCATCACAGATACAATGTGTCTGTAATTGTGTACAATGTTCTCCTGGTTCTCCTCCCCTCATTCAGTCAGGGAAATATTTTGTAGGTTTTTCAAGTACTATAGATACATGGGATAATATTATTATTCTCTTCTTGTCAGCACAGACTAGGGAGGTCCCACCCCTGGTGACGCTGGTTAAGCAGTTGGCAAGTTAGTGAAGGTGATGAACATGTCTCAGAAGCCAGGAAAGTAGGAAGTAAGTGGTGAGAAAGTCAACCAGTTTCTTCACTTGGTCCTTGAGCATCCCCATTCACACTGTTAATTGCCAGGGTGTGCTTGAAATGATAGAAACTCCTTTGGTTCCTTCCAGGGGGAGGGCCTTATTTTTGGTTGAATTACTTTTCCCTTCCATGTGCCTGATGATGGATAGGCCTGGTTACTGTAGTAATGAGATCCAGCTCCCAGGCTAGGTGGTGTTGGCAGGCATCTGGGTGCTACCATGCTGGCACCTGCAAATGGCTGTGTGCCACCTGAGGGACTTAGGAGCCCTGCACGTGGCTTGGGGTGGGGGAAACAGAAGTCACTCAATTATGGAAAGTTAGCCAACTCTCAATTATCCAGGGGTCCATAAGTTCCTAGATTATCCAGTCTCACAACTAGAGGGAAAGAATAAAATTGGATGATTTAAATGAAGTTTTTAGATTACCTGTCAGTTTTCATTCTCCAGGTCATGACCTATTTCCCATAATTTTAGCTGATGAAGTGTTGATAGCAGTATTTATTAAGCCAATAATGCATTGAGCTGAGGTCTCTATCATGGCTAACATTCTATTTTCTATGCAAGGCAAATTTTGAAGCCATTTCATTCATTCATTCATTCAAACAATTGATCATCAAGCATTTAACAACAAATGCTAGCATTTACATAGCACTTTATGGTTTGCAAATCACTTGATAAATATGATCTCATTTGATCCTTGAGACAACTCTGTGAGGTAGGTGCTACTATTAACTCCATTTTACAGTTGAGGAAAATAAGGCAAACAGAGGTTTAGTGACTTGTCCAGGGTCACACAACTAGCTAGTGGCACAACTAGGCTGGTTTGGAACTCAGGTCTCTCAGACTTCAGACCTAACACTGTGTTACCAAGCTGCAACAGAATCTATAATTGGTACGTGATTGTTTCCGCAATTAGCTATTGAAAGCCACCCCTCACTGGCCAGATAGCTTGGTACATTAGAAAGACTTGACACTTATGCTGAGTTTCACAAAATGATGGTCATGTTCACTGGCCTTCCAAAAATACCGAATGCCAACTTTGTTCCACTTGTTATTTAATTTTCATCTTACAGATGAGAAGGTATATCATTATTCCTTTAGACCAGTGGTTCTCAATCTGTGGGTTGCGACCCCTTTGGGGGTTGAACGACCCTTTCACAGGGATCACAGGGGTCACCTAAGACCATCAGAAAACACATTTCCAATGGTCTTAGGAATTGAGACACCGCTCCTCTATCCGTCTCCAGGCAGATCTGCCCACATGCAGATATGCCCACATATGAGTATTAAAAGGTCATGGCATTAGGAAAGTTGAGAACCAGTGCTTTAGACCTATGGTTGACTATGAAGCAGATATCTATAGAGGCAGATATTGCAGTATAACTTTCTGAATAAGAGAAAAATGAGACTTTTAATCACAATTCTTCTAGTCCACCTTTAGGACTCATGCTGATTTGGGAGGACTCAGAGATGGACAACCTGCTTATGCATCAACATAGGGTTCAGAGGTCCCTTTAAAAGACATATTTGATCCCACCAGCTGTCTGATCAGGCTGAATGTTGAGGAAACCTATATGATGATGGGATAGGAAGAGAAATCAGAAGGTTCTAATCAGACAGTACAAACAACTACATTGGGGGAAATTATATCTAATTATAAGTCATAGATCATAGATTAGGGCTGGAAGGGACCCTTAAAGGTCACTGATTATAGCCATCATTTTACAAATGAGAAAACTGAATGACTTGCCCAGGGTCACACAGCTAGAAAGTACCCGAAGAAGAATTTTTATTCAGGTCTTCCTGACTGAGCTAAGTTCTATTCACTAAACCTATTCACTAAAGCCTCACTTCTCTCAAAGCCCCTGCCAACCATGCCTTCAGAACCTCCTGACTAGACAAAATAAACTGATACTCCTTTGGGTTACATTATAAAATAGACCATCAAACACGGTTACACAAAAGCCAAGCCATTTTATCCCAGACAGACAGGATGGCAGGTAGAATACTTCGTATTTGTAATAAATTTCCCAACCCATTCCCAGCTTTAATTCTGGATAAGAATGAAGAATTTGATGATTGTGAATTTATGGGAGTTAAAAAGATTGTATTCAATGAGGATTATAATTATCTAGATGACAGTAATGGCTATGAAGGGCAATTTAACTTAAAAATAAGAGATCTGACATGCAACAAAATTACTATCAAATGCAAACATTAAAGGGAACTTGACCTGTCAGTTTTTTGCTGATGCACTTTGGTGACTAAGGTTGTATGTGCCTGTAATACAAAATGTTTCTCCTATGGGCTTCCTCTTCCAATTTCCACTCTTGGCAGTAGGTCAGGTCACCCAGAGAGCTGCTAGTACTTTCCATCTCAGTATCCTAGGTCTAGGTTAATACCCTGAAGAGCTAGGCTGGATTTATAGCAGTGTTGCTCACAAGCCCCCACTGGTGTGTTCCCCATTGATTATCAGACATAGTTAATTGACTTTTAAAAAAGATGTTTATTTAGCAAGGAAAGTTGTTAGAGTGCATTCTCTTCTTGGACACAAGGGGTTCCTGGAGAAAGTGCACTCAAACTTGGGTAAACACATGTGGCTAAAGGGTAAATTCTTACCTCCTGGTGACCAAGAGTCTTTTTCTCCCTTAATGGAATCCATATAAAGTTCTCTTTAGGTATAACTCTTTGCTGGGATCCAAAAGTTCATATCCTTGTCAAGTCTTAAAGTTAACTTTACTTGATGCTTTTTCCACATCCTTACTTTGCCTGAGGGAGTTCTGCTTCAAATCAAGCTGCCTGTATGGAATCTTTTCTGTAACTGGGGGAGCTGAGGAGAAGAAAGTATCCATCTAGAACACAAATCTTGCCTTGTCATCATCAACATAGTTTGTGTTTCTCTAGTGCTTTTCAGATTTACCAAGCACTTCAATAACAATCCTGTGAGGCAGGTTTTCTCCATGATCTGCATATGAAGAAATGGAAACTCAGAGAAGTGACTTGCCTCAGTTCTTACCCAGCTGGTGAGAGTGCAAACCCAGGTGGCCTGACTTTAAGCCTGGCCGTTCTTCCATTTGGTTCTTGGACAAATCACAACATTTAGGTCTAAGAAACTCAACAGCATGAGCTCCAAAAGGCCTTTTGAGTTTGAAGTGAGCAGGACAGACTTGGTTTTGAATGATTCCCATAAAGGTCAGCTATGGATTTCCTGGGAGTAGGTATAGTGGAAGACACTGTGTTAAGCACGTGTAAATAAAATTGCCCAGATGCAGTGCTGATTTTGTTTGCTGGGTTTCTCTGTAGGATAGGGACAGAGACACAGATAGGTACGTTTAAGTACCCAGAGAAGAGGCTAAAAACATGCAAATGCCACGTGAAGGAGGTATCTACTTTATATCTAGGTCACCAATGTAATTTGAGGAAATGGAGCAGAGAAGCCACTGTGGAATTCCCCTCCCAGAGAGGGTGAGACCAGAGAAAGCTACTGTTTACCTACATTCCATCTGGGAAAGTGTCATGGGATTTGGCACCCTTCTGGAAAAATGCCTTAGAGGATTAGGCAAGGGGGTTAAAGGGAAAAGGGACCAAGTGGGGGAAATGTCATCCCAAGTATTAGGTTTGAAGCCCTTCCAAGAATCTCATTTAACTAGATATACTTGATAGCCTTCAAAAGTCCTGGATCTAGAGCCAGAGGTCCTGGGTT
Source organism: Pseudochirops corinnae (assembly GCA_028646515.1). Classification (NCBI taxonomy): domain Eukaryota; kingdom Metazoa; phylum Chordata; class Mammalia; order Diprotodontia; family Pseudocheiridae; genus Pseudochirops; species Pseudochirops corinnae. The sequence continues at coordinate 361,794,115 of CM053585.1, forward strand.
AGAATCCTGACTTTTTTCCTAGTTGTGTGATCTTGGATGAGACCATGAGACCTAGCTCTCAGTTTTCTCATCTGTAAAATGAGAGGATTGAGGTAGTTGGCCCCTGAGGTCTCTTTTAGCCTTTAAATCTAGGATCCTATAATCTAAATTAGCTAGATATGCACCAGCTCTATTTAACTTTGGGTCATTGGGTCATACAATTGAAAACAGTGCAAGCAAACTCAAAGGCAAGTCATCTTGCTGAACTCTAAAGGCAACACTGAGTCTTGTCTCTGGAATCTATGGAATTAAAGGAGAGTGGGATCTGAGTTATGAAAAGTCACAGATATTCTGAATCTCCTGGAAAAACAAACTTCCCTAACTTTTAAGAGGACTGATAACAAAAAATGCCATAGGAGAGCTGATTTTTTACTGCCCATTTTGCAGATACAACAAATGAAAACAATTCAAAAGCAAGGAGTAGCTACCAGTCAATAAATATTTGTTAAGCATCTGTTATACGTCCAGCAATGTGAACTGGGAGTGCTGGGAACTCTAAAAAGCAGGAAGGAATGGCAGAACAGGGAATTTAGATCATCCAGAAACTGAATCTGCCACCACTAAGTCCAGAACTGGCCTTCATGGGAATCATTCAGAAGCAAGTCTGACCTATTATCTCTGACTGAAAAGAAGAAGGAGGCCCAAGAACTGATTCTGATGTGAAAAAAACCAAGTTTTTGTCAGTCAATCTATCAGTCAGACAGGGAGTATTGCTGGGCACTTTCAATGTGATGTGTAGAAACATCAGGGGATACACATGGTCCTGGTCCTTGGAGAACCTTAGAAGAAACATGATAAACATGCCTTCAGTAAGTGTAAACCAAAGACAGGTCATGCCTACCTTTCACTAGGCCTTCTTGGTAAGCATGGGGTATATTTTACTAGAATATTTTTTATGAGATATATGTCATTAAAACCAATATATAATAATGATAACTTTCTATAAATGTTTAGAATAGTAAAAATGGTGCCCCAAGTTATAGACTATCAGAACTGGGAAGGATCTTAAGCAGTCATCCAGTTCAAAGCCCTCATTTCATAGAAAGAACCAGAGACCTGGAGAAGTGGGCTTGACTGATGTGACCTGACTGATGGAACACAGCCGATGAATGGAAAGAACTGTGAAAAGAGCCTTATTTCTAACTGTAAGTCAAGTAAGTAAGTCAAGTAAGTCTAGTGTTCTTTCCACCACATTTTACAGCATTCTTTATATAAAAAAGTACTGTGAATAAAATTGGCAAAAATGTACTGCTCCCCTGGGTAAAGGAGGGTCCTCAGTGTATTAGAAAAGAACCCACACCAACAAGAGAGGGGATGTTGCGTAGAGTATGGAATTCAAGATTCAGAATCAGAAGGATCTGATTTCAAATCATGCCTCTGATACCAGCTTATTGATCAATAAGAGCCAAGTCACTTAATCTCCAGCTCCAAGCCTTAGTCTTCTCACCTCTAAAAAGGGTACAGTAACAATGTACAGGGTCATTGTCGGAAAAGGTATGCAAAATACTTTGCCAACTTTGAAGCATTCTTTAAATGCCAATTGTTAATGTTTTTGTTATTCAGTAATTTTTCAGTCACATCTGACTCTTTGTGACCCTACCTGGGGTTTTCTTGGCAGAGGTACTGGAGTAGTTTCCCATTTCCTTCTCCAGTTCATTTTACAGATGAGGAGATTGAGGCAAAAAGGGTTATGTGACTTGCCAGGGTCACATAGCTAGTAAGTGGCTGAGGCCAGATTTAAAATAAGGAAGATGAGTTTCCCTGTCTCCAGGCCCAGCATTTTATCCATTGCTCCATCAACTGAATTGCTTGCTCTGATGATACCTAAGAAGACATTTAATTCACATTTATTCTGCTAGTTTTTCTAGAATTTAGAAAGATTGGGTGTGGTGAAGTGGAGGTGCTGATCTGAGATTCCAAGTTCTTTAATAAAGACATCCAGGGAAGCTTTTTTCTCTTGGAAATCATTCAACAGAGTTGGATTCAAAGTTAGAATCCTTCTTTGCAAAGCTGTTCCTATTGCTCTTATTTCAAAATTAATTTCAAAAAATTCAAAGTATTTCAAAATTCAGGGCAGTCCTGAATGAAAGATTTATAGTCCATTGCTGGGTCAGCCTCTAAGCATTTCCAGAGTTTCAGGTCTGGTAGATCCTGCCAGAGTTTTGCCAGGAAAACCTTTGTGACAGAAACATTTAAGGAAGGATTTGGGGCAGGATGATTAAGGTGAGAGTGGAAAGTGATGAGGGATGTGGGTTCAAATCCTGACTTTCATTATGACAGATTTGTTCAAATCCTAGTTTTGTTTCTTAGTAGCTGTGTCACTGTGTGCCCTTTGCTTCAGTTTCCTCATCTGTAAAAATAACAGGGTTAAATAACTGGAATTGGGGTCAGGGAGACCTGGGTTTGAATTCTGCCCCAGACACTAGAGAAAGGAAGGAAACAAATACATATCAAGTATCTGCTATGTGCCAGGACTGTACTAAATGCCTTACAGTTATTATTTCATTTGATCTCACAAATGCTCTGTGAGGTTAGTGTTGTTATTATATCCATTTTACAGATAAGGAAACTGAGGCAGGCAGCAGTGAAATTACTTACCCAGGATCATACAACTAGTAAGTGTTTGGGGCTGGATTTGAACCCAGATCTTCCTGACTCCAGGTCTAGCTCTCTATCCACTTACCACTTAGCTTCTTAGCTCTATGTGACTCTAGGAAAGTTGTCTTCCTCTTTGGATCACACTCCATGTCTTCATATGTAATATTTGAGTGTTGGCTTCCAAGATCTCATCTAGCTCTGAATCCTATGAGATGAACTCAAAGGTTGATTCTTGGTCTAATGCCTAGGAAGCCCTATGAAATAAACCGAACAAGAAAGATGTCAGAAATGAGCTGTAGGCAGCTTTGTCTTCTATGACCTGAAGCTGTTTGAATGAGCTATCATGATTCCCCACAAGGCCAGATCTGGAAAGTCACTACATCATATTTTTCACCCCAGTTAGGGCCATAGCTTACCTAGGACAGCCATGTATATCTGGAAGGTTGGATAGCCAATGGACTTCAGAGGATGCTCCCCTCTGATTTTCTGTACCCGGGAGGAATGGGAGGTCCAGAGAAGGGATTTGACTCAGCCAAAATCATAGATGTAGTAAAGGTGATAAATTCTTTGAATGTTTAAGTACATTTTAAATCAAATCAAGAAACCTTTATAAAACATCCACTATGTGATAGGCACTCTACTAAGTGTTGGAGATATAAAGGGAAAAATGATCCCCTGAAGGAGCTCACATTCTAATGGGGAGGGACAAGGACAACCCACCAACAACTCTGTATGATGTATACAAGATTGATTGGAGATGATCAACAGAGGAGAGGCCCTGGCTTTAGGGGGGACCACAAAAAGTTTCTTATAGTTTCTTTTTTGCTTTTTGGAGGGGGGAAGGCAGGGCAATTGGGGTTAAGTGACTTGCCCAAGGTCACATGGCTAGTAAGTGTTAAGTATCTGAGGTTGGATTTGAACTCAGTTCTTCCTGACTCCAGGGCCAGTGCTCTATTCACTGCACCACCTAGCCGCCCCTTACAGGAAGTTTTAATACAAAGATTACCATAACTCATCTCTTTGGAAACCTACTCCCTGGACCTTAAACATGTACATTATACTCAAATGCCTTCTTCTAAAGTTCAGTTCTTTTCTGTTACATACCCTTTTAAGACTTTGTCAAACTTTGCCAAAAATAGGTGCCTAATAAGTGAAAGGTGTATGTACCTTTCTGATGCTGAAAAATATGTCTTTGGTGAGATGTATGTTACTTTCTGAGGACTTTAATATGGATTCCTTCATTCACTACTTTAAAAACAAGTGATGTATTGAAGACTTTTGCAGCAGTTACAGATCACGGTTTCAGGGATCTTCAGGACATTGTGTTCAGAGGAAAAATTCCTCTAATGGTATTGATACTGTATTAAATTGTATGTTTTTAAAATTAAATTTACTTTTCAAAAGAATTTATTTTTCATCTTTCTATGAAAAGAAAAGGGGGCATGGAGTTGTGATTTAGAACTGGGTCAGGGACTGGGTTTAGATGCTGAGTAAGATGTTTAAAAAAACATCTCCCTAAAGGGAGTCGTTGAGTAAGTAGTTCCTGGCCAGGAACCTGAAAGAGTTGTATTGCTCCACAAGGAGATGAAGTTGTCACTTAATACATCCTCTACCATGTTAATATCTTTTGATTAAATGGATCCAGGCTAATGGAGAGAACAAGGAACTGGGACATGAAGTTATTATTTAACACATTCCCCCACCTTGTTAATGTCTTTTGATTAAGTGGAACCAGGCTAATGGGGAGAACAAGGAACCAGGATTCAAGATGGACCCTGACAACCTACACTCAATTGCTTTCAAACTCTTGGGGCAATTAGTGATAATTAAGATGTCTAAACAGACAGTCAAGGATTTTAGGTATGTAGTGGACAGCACCACCAGCCTGTTCTATGTAGTTACGAACTTTGGTGAAGACCAGAAACTTATCCTCCTTTGTTGGGGGGGGGGGGATTGGTTGGGGGAGAGTAAGGGTCAAGAGGAGTGTACTGTTGTGGCTTAAGCAAGGTCTCTTGGCAAAAGGATTACATGCAAAGAAGATTGGGATAGAATCCAATCCAGTCAAACACACGATGTTTGCCCTATAGAGTATTTCCTCCACTTTGGGATCAAGTACTAGGCATATTCCCTGGGCCAGGGTGATACATGCAGTCTGGGAACAGCATAAAAGCTTTCAGGCTGGACCTACTTTCAATGCCCAGGGCAACTTTTTCTTTTTTTCTTTCTTTCTTTCTTTTTTTTT
>CM053585.1:361799493-361823312 GCA_028646515.1 Pseudochirops corinnae
TGTTGCTGCTCCTAAGCCGCCATCTTGGCTCCACACCCCTTTTTCTGCCTTCCTAATGTTTAATTGAATTCCCACTTTATAAATTGTTTTTGCTCTTTTGTTGATGAAAGTGTTTACAGAGATATTTTTCCCCCCAAGGACTGTTTTGACTGTATCTCAAAAGATCTCGTATGTAGTTTCATTTTAATTTTCTTTAATTAAATTCTATAATTTGTTCTTTGATTCACTAATTTTTAGGATAAAATTATTCAGTCTTTAATTAAATTTGAATACTTTCCCTGTAGATATATCAATCAATAGATATTTACGTTAAGTGCCTGCTTAGAGCAACTAGATAGCATAGTGGATAGAGTGCGGGCCTGGAGTCAGGAAGACTCATCTTTCTGAATGCAAATCTGGCCTCAGACACTTCCTAACTGTGTGACCCTGGGTAAGTCACTTAATCCTGTTTGCCTCAGTTTCTCCTCTGTAGAATGAGCTGAAGGAAATGGCAAATGCTCCAGCATTTTTGTCAAGAAAACCCCAAATGAAGACTGAACAACAACAACAACATGCCAGATACTGTGTTAAGTATACCAAAAAAAAAAATGAAGACAAAGGACAGACCCTGCCTGGAAGGAGTTTACAATAGAATGGAGGGGACCATGTGCAAAGAAATACATGCAAACTGAACTATATTCAGGGTAAGCAGGAAACGCGCTGTTTCCTTTGAGGTCTGTTGGATTTAGGATCAGGAGACACCTGGCTTCCAATCCCCCACGTAAGAGCAGCTTCCTGTTACTGTTATTGTCACCCAAATTCTCTGAGCTTCCCTTTCTTCTTCTGCAAAATGGGGACAATAAAGTCACCTTTAGTACCAACCTCAAGGGATTATAATGAGGATTACATAGTTGCCCTGATGACCAAATAAGAAATATTTGTTATTTACAAAAACAGCACTTACCCCCATCCCAGGCTTTATCAATGCCTAGTCTTCTCTCCTCTTCCATATATGTATATACTTGTATTATATCTGTTTCTATCTCTACCTCTATCTCTATAACAATGTTTTGTGTATTTTTGAGAGCTGTGTTAGTGGCTCAATGGATAGAGCATTGGACGTGGAGTTAGGAAGACCTGAGTTCAAATCCAACCTCAGACACTTCCTAGCTGTGTGACCCTGGGCAAGTCACTTGACCTTTGATTGCCTGACAAAATGGATCTACTGAATCCCCTGGAGAAGGGAATGACAAATCACTGTAGTGTCTTTGCCATGGGAAACCCACATGGGGTCATGAAGGGTAGGACATGACTGAAAAGACTTAACTACAACAAAATGCTGTAGTGTTACGTGTTTGGTGAACTTGGAGTCAACTAAGACCTCAGTTATAATCCTAACTCAGACACTTGGATCACCCTTTCCCCAGAGAGTACCTCAGTGTAGAGTGTATAAAGTAACAGGGTTGGGACAGGGAGTGTATACAGGAAAGCCTGAGGTCCTCTTTTTTTGGGGGCCTTAGACTTTGGGAGCCATAAGGAAGATCAGAGAAGAACAAGTGGGGTCCTGTGACTGTCCATGTATCTCCACCCAAGCCCAGCAGGGATTTAGGGATGGGCGGACTATTCTTCCTGCCACCAAAATCAGAGGATCTCTGTAATATTTGCCTCATAGGGTTATTATGAGGCTTACATGAGATAATATAAAATATGATTTGTAAGTTTTTAAGGGATTGGGACCCAACCTGTGATTTCATTGTTACAGGAAACTCCCCTGTCAAGGAAGGACCTTATTTACAACTGAATGTTCTCGAGGGTTGCCTTGAGCAAGAACTAGCCAGTGGAACTAGTAAGAGCAACAGAAAAGGGGCCTGGAAAATAGCTGTGGCAGCAGATAAGAGCAGAGTCCAGCCCTTTGCTGCTCTCTGGGATGCTGCCTGAGGAGATTCCGGTCAGACCACATTTCTTTCCATTTCCCCCTCCAACTTGAGGAAAGAAGGACAGAGAGGTAGAAAGGAATAGAAAAATCATACTGGAGCTTGCCACTGGATGCCTCATTCCTTTAATGCTTATCCATATTTGTATGCTGTTTGAAACTTTTATTAAATAAAGTTGCCATTGTGTTGTATTCAACACTTCAGGATCCTAGTTAGGGTTTTCTAGGTGAAGATACTGGAGTGGTTTGCCATTTCCTTCTCTGGTTCATTTTACAGATGAGGAAACTGAGGCAAACAGGGTGAAGTGACTTGCCCAGGGTCACCTAGCTATGAAGTGTCTGAAGTGGGATTTACACTCATAAAGATGAATCTTCCTGACTCCAGGGTCACACTCCATTCCCTGTGCCACCTAACTGCTCCCATTTAATAAAGTAGATAGTCACTGACTATGACTTGTGTCTGAGCCTTCAAGTATGTACATTAGAGACTTGACATCACTATGCTAGAGTCAAGTTTCAGTGTATCTGACTGAGGCTGATCAGACCAATATGAGCTTGGAATGTCCTACTACAGGTTGGGCACAAATGGTCCATGTGAAAGTTTGGGGTGGGTTCTCTAATTCTGGACATCCTGCATTTCCTTTGAGCCATTTCAATTCTGCTTTGCTCATAATGCACAGCCCCTTCTCTGATGTGGGCATGCCATGCTGAGTAGTCCTGTGCCAGTATCTCCTGTGTCATACAATCAATCCCAAAGTTCTTAAGAGAGACCTTGAGAGTGTCCTTGTATCTATCACTTCTGACCACCATGTGAGTGCTTGTCCCCGTGTGAGTTCTCCATAAAATATTCTTTTTGGCAAGCCTTATGTTTTGTATTCAAACAACATGGCCAGCCCATCAGAGTTGTGCTCTCTGAAGCAGAGTTTGAATGTTTGGCAGTTTAGCTTGAGAAAGGACCTCAGTGTCTGGTACCTTATCCTGCCAGCTGATCTTCAGAATCTTCCTAAGACAATTCAAATGGAAGTGGTTCAGTTTCCTGGTGTGGTGCTGATAGACTGTCCAGGTTTCACAGGCATACAACAATGAGGTCAGCACCATGGCTCTGTAGAGTGAAGTTTGGTAGTCAGTCTAATAACTCTTCACTCTCATACTTTCCTCTTGAGCCTGCCAAACACTGAGCTAGCTCTGGCAATGCATGTGTCAACCTCGTTATCAATGGGGACATCCCTGGAAAGTAGACTACCAAGGTAAGTGATACTTATCCATAACATTCAAAAGAACAGGGAAAGTAACTCACAGGAAGAATAAAATTTTCCCAGTTCAAGTTGAGGCGAATGATTTGATTGGAGTGAATTTAGAAATATAGATGAACAATAACTTAATAATAATAATTAATAATAATAAACAATACCTTAACAATACACCACAGATTACCTTTTTGAACCCAGAGAAATACTTAATAGGAAAATGAACCTGCAAGCAAAGTGAGGAGTGGGATCTGGCCTGGTTGTGTCCAGACATACTTTTCAAGCTGCTACTTTTGGTACTTAGCTTCATTAGATGACCTTTCTATATCCACACAAAGTTTTTAATCTATATGGGGAACCTCCCTCTTCTTATATTTACTACCAATGTGATCATGGAAATGTCTCTAAACTTCTGAGTTTTAGTTCCCTCATCTATAAAAGAGGAGAAAGCTACCCATATTTCCTATCCAACAGGACTGTTGTGATGATCAAATGAGATGTATATAAAGTACTTTGTAAATTTTAAAACATTTTCATCATCATCATCATCATCATCATCATCATCATCATCACCACCACCACCATGATGTTTGATCACTCAACAGAGCGCTTATATGTTCCAATTCTTCAGTATTGCATCTCCCTATCTCAGCCAGGCTAGAAATCTAGTGGCTTACTCACAAGCCATATCCCATCACCCAACCACACAGAAAATTGCCTCAATCCATTTACTTGCCTAGACCAGTTTGCTATTTCTTAGGCAACCAGGTAGCCCTTGTTAGCCTACCCATTTCAAGTCTTTTCCCACTCCAACCCATACCCTTCCTTGCCTCACCTACCCTCTACCACCACCCTGCAATCTTCTTACCTTATTCCTCAATACATGCTCTTCAATCCAGTGACGCTGACCTCCTAGCTACTCCATCTGTAGGCTCTGGACATTTTCTCTGGCTGTTCCCCAAGCTTGGAGTGCTCTCTATTCTCACTTCTATCTCTGAGCTCCCCTGGCTTCCTTTTAAATCTCGACTAAAAGTCCATCTTCTTCAGGAAGTCTTTACCAATCCCTCTTGATTCTACTGCTTTCTTTTGTTACTCATTTTCTATTTTTCCTGTACGTAGCTTGTTTGTACCTTCTTTTTTGTCCTTGTCTTTTCCATTAGATTATGAACTCCTTGGAGCTATGGATTATGTTTTCCCTCTCTTTATATTCTCAATGCTTAGCACAGCTCCTGGTACTTTGTAGATACTTAATAAATACTTATCAACTGATTAACTACTCCCAGGGCTTCATCATATTGTGGTGGCATCTCCAGGCTCAAGTGATTCACCATCTTGAGTTGCCCCAATGGCAGGGATTACAGATATTTATTACTGTGCTTCTTAGAGTATCTTGGAATGGATTGCCATAGAGGCATGCATATGGAAATGGTTGGAATAATTCATATGCTAGATTCTTGTAGCTAAGATGTATGTCAGGACTATTTGGCGAACAATATGGAGCTGTGCTCAAAGGGCTATAGAACCATCCATACCCTTTGATTGAGCAATACCACTACTAGGTCTGTATCCCAAAGAGAGAAAAAAATGGGAAGGATAAGGACCTACGTGTACAAAACTATGTATAGCAGCTCTTTTAGTGGTGGCAAAGAATTGGAAACTGAGGGGATGTCCATCAATTGAGGAATGACTGAACAAGTTGTGGCATATGATTGTGATGGAAAACTATTGTGCTTTAAGAAATGATGAGCAGGATGCTCTTAGAAAAACAGAAAGACTTACATGAACTAATTTGAAGTGAAATCAGCTGAACCAAGAGAACATTATACAGAGTAACAGCAATATTATATGATGATATACTATGAATAGCTTAACTATTTCAAGCAATACAATGATCCAGGACAATTCTGTAGGATTTATGATGAAAGGTGCTTAAGATGACCTAAGAGCTCTGAAGTTTTGGAGACCAAGAGACCTGGAGATCTAAAATGAGTAAATAAGCATTTATATAACATCTACAATGATGAAAGGTGCTGTCCATTTCCTTAGAAGGAACTGGTAGAGCCTGAATACAGATCAAAGATACTTTTTATTTATTTATTTTTCTTGTTTTTTTGGTCTGTTTTCTCCCCCCCACAGAATGACTCATATGGAATGTGTTTTGCATGACTACACATGTATAATCTATGTCAAATGCCTTCTCGACAAGGTGGGGAAGGAGAGGGAAGGAGAGAACTTGGAATTCAAAATTTGAAAAAAAAAGTTAAAATTGTTTTTACATGTCATTGGGAAAAAATAAAGTACTAAGATTAAATATTAAAAAATAAAATATTAAGATTAAAAATAAAAAAATTAAGATAAATTTTTAATTAAAATTTAAAATTTTTTTTACAAATTAAAAAATTAAAAAAAATTAAGAAAAGGAATTGTTCCCTGGTTCTGCTGATCCCCAATGTGCTGTGTACCCAAAGAAAGCAGTTTTTCCTCTCAGCTTTTCTCCTTTTTAAACCAAGATAACATTATCCTGCTTTCCCTTCCTTCAAGGGGCCTTGATAGGATAAAAGGCTTATGTATGTATGTGTCTTAATCCCCAACTACAACATTAACTCCATGAGGGCCGAGAAGGTTGACTCAGCTAAATTTTCTCTCAGTCTCAGCATCTAATACTGTGCTACGCACACAAATAGCTGCAGTAAATAGCTGATGAACTGAGTGTAATTGCTTAGGTTCCTGAATTCTGAGTTCTAAATCTCAACTGAGAGTGATATGATTAGAGTGCTCCATTTATTTATTTTTTTTAAATAAATAAATTTATTTTCTTGTTTACATCATTTATTTCTAGGAGATTTTGAGATACAAATTTTCTCCCCATATTTCCCCTACCCACCACCTCAAAACAGCCATCCCACTGTATAGCCCCTCCCCCAATCTGCTCTCTCCTATATCCTCCCCCATCGCCCCTCTGACTTTCCGGTGGGGCAGGATGGGTCTCCCTACTCCAGTGCCTGTATATCTTAATTCCCAGTTGCATGTAGTTAATAATAATAGTAATAATAACAATAATATATATATTAACATTTGATTATAGCACTTTAAATTCTAGATTCTTTCCCTTCCTCTCTCGTCACCCACCCCCACTGGAAAGACAAGAGTGCTCCATTTAGAATCGGGAATACCTGATCGTTTTTCTTCGTATCCCAAGCCTCAGTATAGTACTTACCATGTAGTAAATTCTTGTTTACTGACTGACTGACCTGAGTTCAAATACCATCTTTGACATTCTAACTATAGGCAACTCATTTCGTGTCTGTGGGTCTCAAATTCTTCATGTATAAAGTGAAGAAAATAATAGCTGTATTATCTGCCTCATCGGGTTATTGTGAGGCTTATGAGAGAATATCTGGGAGATGGTTCACAAGTTTTAAAGAGATGGGGACTTGACCTGTGATTTCATCGTTACAGGGAAGTCCCCTGTCAATGAAGGACCTTCTTCGTAACTGAAGGTCCTAGAGGGTTGCCTCAAGCACCGAAAGATGAAGCAACTTGCCCAGGGTTACACGAGATTTGAATTTGGGTGTTACAGGCTTCAAGATCAGCTCTCTCTCCGGCAAACTGGGCTATTTAAAAACAAACAAACAAACAAACACATACATACATACACACACACACATACATACATACATACATACATACATACATAAATGAATGAATAAATAAATGAAAAAATAAATAAATTATTGGTTCCCCTGCTCCCTGTCCGCGCCGCCGCCGCCGCCATGCTGCCCACCGTCCTGCTCCGTAGCTGCCGTCGTGCCTTCCCCCGCCCCCCCCCCGCCCAGATATCCTTCATCTTCACCTCCCCGACGCAGGTGTATTTCAACAAAGCCAATGTGAAGCAGGTGGATGTCCCAACCCAGAGTGGGGCCTTTGGGATCCTCGCTGCCCACATCCCCACCCTGCAGGTGCTGAAGCCTGGCGTGGTGCTCGTGCACCCCGAGGATGGCACCACCACCAAGTATTTTGTGAGCAGTGGTTCTGTGGCAGTGAATGCCGATTCCTCGGTGCAGCTGCTGGCAGAGGAAGACGTGGCTCTGGACATGCTGGACCTGGCTGCCGCCATCTCCAACCTGGAAAAGGCGCACTCGGACTTGTCGGGGGCATCAGATGAGGCAGCCCGGGCTGAGGTTCAGATACGGATAGAAGCCAATGAAGCTATCGTGAAAGCACTGGAATCGTGAGCTGCATGCGGAGCTGAACCCTTGCAGTCGCCCAGAGATGGTATGACCTTTCGGCTCCATGGCAATCAACCCGAGCTGAGGAAATACTCAGGAAGGAAGAGGATGACTAGCCCCCAATTCCCCTTCCTGCCTACTCCCTTCCTCTCCACCACCAGATTAAAATCCACAGGGGTTATGGACTTTAAAAAAAAATTAAATTATTTATTTTTAGTATTCAATATACACTTCCATAGGTTTTAAATTTTCTCCACCTTCCTCCCCCCTCCCTCCCCAAGAAGGCCTGCAATCTGATATGGTCTCTACAATACATTTCTATTAAACACATTTTCACATTAGTCATGTTGCATAGAATTACAATGAATGGGAGAAAAATATGAGAAAGGAAAAACCCCCACAAAATAAAACAAAACAAAAAAGAAAATAGTCTGCTTCATTTTGCATTCCAACTCCATAGTTCTGTCTCTGAATGAGGCTGGCATTTTCCATCATGCGTCCTTTGGAATTGTTTTAAGTCGTTGCATTGCTGAGAAGGGCTAAGTCTATCAAAATCAATCCTTATACACTGTTACTGTTACTGTGTACAATGTTCTGCTGGTTCTGCTTCCCTCACTCAGCATCAGTTCATATAAGTCTTTCCAGGTTTCTCTGAAGCCCACCTGTTCATCATTTCTTATAGCACAATAGTATTCCATTGCTTCCATATACCACAACTTGTTTAGCCATTCCCCAATTGATGGGCACTCCCTTGATTTCCAGTTCTTGGCCACCACAAAAAAGAGCTGCTATAAATATTTTCGTATATGTGGTTCCCTTTCCCATTTTTATAATCTCTTTGTGATAAAGCCCTAGAAGTGGTATTGGGCTACCTCTTTTTAAAGACCTTTATAAATATCTGTTATGATAATTCCTCACATCATCAAAGTTTGTCTGAGAATTGTAGCTCACATACTAGATGGTCAATAGTTATTTTGAGTTTCGTTAATAAAAATAGTGCCTGTTGTCTTTGTCTCAAACCTCTTTCTTGTTTTAGGATTAGAAGGAATTTGAAAGATTCCTTGTTCGTTTCACAGAGAAGTAAAAGGAATCCCAGAGGGGTTGGTGACTCCCAAAAAGCACTTGGGACTCGAAAGCAAGTCTGTTCCACTTGGGCTTAAGCCTTAGTCTTTAGAAGGACCCAAGTCACAACTACATGATATTCCTCCCCCCACCCCCGCATTTTTTTTTCATTCTTTTGACTCAGTGACTAGAAATATATGGAATGTTGTGACTGTGGGAATGCTGAACTATGTGGAGTAGGGAGGAAAGTCCTTAGAGATCAAAAGGCATTTGTCTGTAGACCTGATGGCCTCAAAGCTCTGAAGTTTTGGAGACTGAGAAATCTGAAGATTTAAAAGGAGGGAATAAGCATTTATTTAGCACATCCTTATGTTCCAGGAACTATACACTTTACAGTGATTACCATTTGATTCTTACAACATCCCTGGGAGATAGGTGCTAGTATTATCCCCATTTTACAGTTGAGGGAGCTGAGGCAGACAGAGGTTAAATGAGTTGCCCAGGATCACACAGCTAGTGTCTGAAGCTGGATTTGAGCTCAGAGCTGCTTGACTTCAGAGCCAGCATTCTAGTCACTGTACCACCAGCTGCCTTTGGAGAACTGGGGACCTGAAGGTCTCTAAGTCAAAAAACCTGGAGCTCTGGACAATTGTAGATCCAACAAATGGGAGAACTAGAAACTTGGAGACCTATAGAATTATCTAGTTCTAGGCAAAGGCCTGGGGTTAGAGAGATCCAGAGGATTAAAGGCTTTGATATTCTACAGTTTTCTAGGGGAAGGAAGAGGAAATGTATCTAGTAGGCTTTCATTCTGAGAAATAGCTCAGCTTGGATAAATTACATCACCCCATTGGTAGGAGAGAAGACAAGGTGTGTTCCAAGGTCATTTTCCCACAAACCACTGGGCATAAGTTCTACTGACTTCAGCAAGGGCTACAGTGCCTGGGGAAAAGGACAACTCAGATTTATTGGCAAGAAGGGGTAATATTCCCTTAAAGGGTAATGAAGCTTTGCCCATTGGATTCTGACCATTTTCTGGAGGGCAAGTGCTAAAAGAAAAGCCATGCTTCCTGATATTGGGATACTGATATGCTGGTTCCATAGGAATTTTCCTAACCTGGTTTAGAGGGTTTTCCAATTTTGATCAGTCAGTAAGCATTATTAAGCACCTATTACCTACCAGGGATTAACCCCTAAATATACAAAGAAAGACAAAAGATGAGCCTTGCCCTTGAGAAGCTCATAATCTAAAGATCAGGAAATTACCTATAACTTTGCTATTTTTCTCCTTCCTTGAGAGTCAAAGAATGACTATTCTTCAATATTTTTGGATTAGTCTGCCCCCATGTGAAATATCCTTATTTTGGGGAAGTGGGGGATAGGGGAAGCAATTTTTCATCAATCTGAGAAAACTATGTGGGCGAATGGGGGCTTCCTCCACCAATGCCCTACTGGGCAGCTTATGGGAGATGATCAAAGTCTCTGACCTCCATTAAGGAAATACTGCCTGGGTTTTGATCCCACTCTCATGGAAACTAAAAGTGATGAAATCCTGACAACTGAAAGACAGCCTCTTGGAGGGCTCTTGGGAACCATCTCACACCCCTCATCTTGCCTAGGCCAGCAGATAGTCAATAGATAATTGAGCAAAATCTGCTAACCAAGCAGTTATTTTTTGACAAACTTCCCTAGATGGATGGCATTAATTTATTTTCATGTCAGTTTTAGTTTAGGGAAACCAAACCCATCCATTTGTATTCCAATTACCTTGGACAGCTGCCAAAGCCAGCAGAGAATAAAAGGGGATCCTTCCCTTCTCCCACCAGAGGAGTACTCAGTAGTCTCCTTGCTTTTCTCTTCAGCTTCCTCACTCACTCTACTTTAGCCGTCATGAGCAGGCAGTGTGTCTGGAAATCCCAAAGCGGAGGTTATAGCAGTGGCTCTGCTGTCTTGACTGGCAGGAGCCGGAGAGTGGCTGGAAGCTCCTCTCTTCTGAAAATTGGAAGCTGTTCTGGTGGCAGAGGGGGTGGCTCCAGCAGCCGGAGCCTTGTCAACCTTGGTGGGCACAAGAGCATCCTTACCAGCGTGGCAGGTGGAGACCAAGGAAGCCTAGGCTATGGAAGCTACACAGTGGTGGGGCTTGGAAGTGGACGTTTAAGTTGTGGCAGTTTTGGAGTGAGAGGCTTTGGCCTAGGAAGTTTGGGAGGAGTTGGTCTAGGTGGTGGGTCCTTTGGCCCTAACATCTACCCTGGTGGGATCCATGAAGTGGTTACCAACCAGAGCCTCTTGGTGCCTCTGGATGTGAAGATAGACCCTGAGGTCCAACAGGTGAAGACCAAAGAGCGGGAGCAGCTCAAGGTCCTCAACAACCAATTTGCTACTTTCATCGACAAGGTAAGTCCCAATATTTAACATTCAGAGATCCAGGAATAAACTACTTCAAAGATCTAGAGAAAAGGAAGTTTTCTAAATTTTCAGAGGTTATCTTTCTAGTCTGTTTCACTGCCTTTCAACAGGAAAGTATCTAAGGTTTTTCAGGTAGAAGGTTAGAGGCTCACTTTATTCACAAAATTCTCCACAATGAAGGGGCTATCACAACTTTCCAGGATAACTTGTCCTTGGGGGTGGGAGGTCTTGCCTTTGACAGCATGGTCTTCCCGATAATGAATCTTAGTTCCGTTTCAGCTTCAAGCTAGCACCTCCTTTTCATTCTCTATGAGTGATATCATCCAGAAATGAAGAAATGTTTTCACAGTAGAATATCTGAGAGTTCTCAGTGGGCTTCCTTAGAGACAAGCAAGGAACCCCAAAATACTGCTAAATTTGCTGATTCCCATGGGTTTTCATGTGAATTTAGATCTGTAAGTGGCATTATGAGCATGTTGGCAGTATGTTGGTCCTTTCAGAGTTGAAGCCAGTGAATTGGGGGAAAAAAAAAAGGTAGTGATGATAAAAAGAGTGAAGAAGAGGAATTAGGAAGATGGGCCATTGCAAGTGAGATGATCAGTTGATTTTAAATTCTATTAGCCAGGCTAGCCAGTGTTACTGGGTCTGGATTCAGATATAAATATGGAACTTGCTGTTTGATTGGGAAATCTATTTTTACATGAACCTAAAAACTTTAATCCTACTTTTTCACAGCATCTATGTAGCATTTTAAGGTTTAAAACATTTGCCTATAGTCACATAATTAAGACTAGCGTTTGAACCCAGATCTCTTGATTCCAAGGCCAAGACACTTTTCCCCATACCAGGCTATCATAGAGGCCCTTTCTTCTCTGACTTTTTCCTACTCTCCCTTTCCTGATCTTAGGCAATGTGACTTTAGAATAGATTTTGGATTAAATGATGTAGGCAGTGATGATGTATGCCTGTAATCCCTGCTACAGGTAGAGACTGAGGCTGGTGGATCTCTCGAGCTGAGCTCTGGAGTTCTGAGCTGCAGCAGGGATTAAACTGATTGGATGTCTCCACTCAATCTTATACAAATATGGCCTGAGGAGGAGGAAAAATGGCAAAGGGTCAGATCACCCTGTGAGCGACTGTTGCATTTCCAGCCTGGATAAGATATTAGATATTAGAGAGGAAGGAAGGAAAGGAAGAGGGAAGGAGGAAAGGTGAGAAAGAGGGAAGGAGGGATAGAGGGAAAGAAAGAAGAAAGGAGGGAAGATCTGAGCAGGACTTCCTCCGCTAATGCAGGTTGAAACATTTTAGTAAATAGTTCTTCCTGAATTGACCTAGCCAAAAAAATTCACTTGTGAGTGACCATCTGTTCTCTGCTGATGAGCAGAACTTAGCTAGACTGATACTCAGGCAGCAGATAGACAAATGTTCTCAGAGTCTTTCCAGCCTGCTGGTATGTTCCTCTTGTGTTCCTCTGGAGTAGCATTATTGAATCATACTCTCAGCATTGGAAGGGATCTTGGAGGTAATAAAGGTTATAAAGTCCAAGTCATATTATTTTTCCACTCCATCCCCCACAAGTGGTCATTCAGGCATCAAGAAACCTAGGTCCCTTCCACCCCAAGATGACATATTAAAGAAGGAATTTAAAAGGCTAAGGTCAGTTGGGAAATCCTCCCTGGAACAGTGGGAAGGGTAAGGAGTGTTGGGGAACACTTTAGACAGCTTAGAGCCTCTTGCATCAGTAAGCTGTTATGCAAGTTCAGGAGGGTTCCCTTTGATTATGAGATGATTAAGTCATTTTTTTCTAGCACCAAAGGAATGTCATACAACACCCTAAGGAGAAAATTCTGCCTTAGGGTAGTTTAAGGGTGGGGAAAATCAATGGAGGAATCAGCAACTTCTGTCGAATGCCTATTGTTGGCAGACCCTTGAATGGGTATAGAGACACTAAAAAAGAAAGAAAGAAAGAAAGAGAAGAAGAAAGAAAGAAAGGAAGAAAGAAAGAGAAAGAAAGAAAGAGAGAAAGAGGGAGAAAGAGAGGAAGGAAGGAAGGAAGGAAAGAAGGAAGGAAGGAAGGAAAGAAGGAAGGAGGGAGAATGGGAGGGAAGGAAGGAAGGAAGGAAGGAAAGAAGGAAGGAAGGAGGGAAGGAAGAAGACAGGGTCTCTGCACTCAAAAGACAGAGTCAGGGGCACTAAACATGCATTTATCAAATGACTTAAGAACATGTCCAAATCAACATGCAGATAGATGTGGAGGAACACAGTACTGAGTAGCTAAGGGGAGAGGCGAATGGAGGAGTGTTCCTACATAGCTCATAGTGTTAATCATGGAAGGCTTCCTGAGGGAGGGGACCTTTGAGCCAAGGTTGAAAGGAGGAACATTGATGGAGGGGCAGTAGGAGAAACCTTGTAAGGATCATAAAATGCAGAACTGGAAAGCATGTGAGTGACTATTTAATCCAACTGTTTCTGCAGAGGAGAAAACAGGCCTAGCAAGATGAAGTGAATTGTGCCATGTGGTTAGTGGGGAAGATGGGAAGGAAAAAACACAGGTTAAATGCCTCCTGTACATCAGATACTGTGCACTTAGCATAGCACCTTATTGATATTATCTAGAATTATATATAATAACTTATAAAATACCTTATAGATATTATCTATAAGTTATATGCAATATCTTATAAAGTGTCTTTATAGATATTATCTCACCTGATCTTTACAACAGTCATGTAGGATAGACGCTAATACTATTTCATTTTTACAATTGAGGAAACTGAGACAGACAGAGGTTAAGTGACTTGTCCAGGGTCACACAGCTAGTAAGTCTCTGAAACTGGATTAGAACTTACGTCCTCCTGACTATGGTACAGTTCAGTGCACTTGACCACCTAGGTGCCAAATGTCTGAGGATGCATTTGAATTCAGTTTTTCCTGACTCCAGGCCCATTGCTTTATCCTCTGGGCCATCTTGGTGCCTAGGCAGTTAAGTAGCAGAGTTGGGAATCGAACCCAGGCCTCTTGACCCCAATGCTCTTTATAGGGAATGGTATGTATCAATGAGAGTTACAGCTGCTACAAACTCTCTGTGTACCGTCCCTTTTTCTTTCTGTTTTTTTAGTTTTCTCATCTGTAGCATAAGGAGGGTTAGACCAGGTAATGTCAAATGTCCTTTGCAGGTCTGACAGCCCAGGATGCTGTGATTCTGAGAAGGGCCCTTCAGAGGTCCCAGTTTCCTCTGCTCTGAGCCATCCTTGTGGTCTCCAGAGTGGATTTGTTTCCTGATTTCAGGTGCGGTTCCTGGAGCAGCAGAATCAGGTACTGAAGACCAAGTGGGACCTGTTGCAGCAGGTGAATATCAGTACCCACACAACCAATCTGGACTCTGTTTTTGAAGCCTACCTCAGCAGTCTGCGGGCCCAGGTGGATGAGCTCAAATCCCAGAAGAACCAACAGGATGGGGAGCTGAAGACCACTCAGGACGCAGTGGAAGACTTCAGGAAGAAGTAAGTGGGGCCCACGGGGGAAATGTTACCATCTGTGGGAGGAAAATGCTACCTTATCCTACTTCTGTGGCCGTCTTGAAAACACTCTCATCTCACCCAGATTCCTACATGTGCTGGGGCCCTAGAAAGGAGGCCCATGGTTTATTTTCTATAGACTGCCACCATCAGACAGCTGCTCCTGCTGCTCTGGCATAGGGAAGAAAAGACATTTTCCTGCAGTGACTATAATAAGGCCTTCATCACGCAGTGGGAGGGCAGGCAGCCTGGTGCAGTAGAAGGAGTCCTGTCTCTGATGTCAAAGGGCCTGGGTTCAAATCTTGTTTATCTGGACACTTAACTAACATGTGAAACTGAGCAAGTCACTAAACCTCTGAGACTTGGCTTCTTCATTTATAAGGAGATGGGGTTAGACTAGGTGGCCTTGGAGATGTTTTAAGGCTCTAGATTTATAATTTTTGTGTCTTGGATCCCCTTGGCTATCTGGAAAAACCTATGTTTCTTTTCAGAATAATGTTTTCAAATGCATAGGATTTCAAAGGAAATGAATTCTGTCTATCTACCTATATATATATACATGTATATATGTATATGTATATATGTGTATATATATGTATGTATATATGTATATATATGTCTATCTGGCTTTCTATTTGTCTCTATCTGTCTGTCTGCCTGTCTATCTTTCTGTCTGTCTTTGTCTATCTATCTGTTTCTCTGTATGTCTCTCTACCTGTCTATATATTTATCTATCTGTCAATCAATCTCTATCTATCTATCTATCTGTCTATCTATCTATCTATCTGTCTGTCTATTTCTCTATCTACCTATCTTTCTGTCTACTTGTCTGTCTGTCTGCCTACCTATCTGTCTATCTTTCTGTCTGTCTCTATATCTGTCTGCCTCTCTCTCTCTCTCTCTCTTTATGTATCTGCAACCACCAAGTTCCAACACCCCAGATTTATTTCAGAGACTAAGGTCATCTAAGCACAGGGAATATAGTAATTGGGACATTCCTGTTAGCAAAAACCTTACAGAATTGGTCATCGGGGTTCATGGTGGTCACTTCTAAG
Organism: Pseudochirops corinnae; assembly: GCA_028646515.1. Classification (NCBI taxonomy): domain Eukaryota; kingdom Metazoa; phylum Chordata; class Mammalia; order Diprotodontia; family Pseudocheiridae; genus Pseudochirops; species Pseudochirops corinnae. Next base: position 361,814,923 of record CM053585.1, read on the forward strand.
ATGGATTATCTTCTCACTCTCACCAGGTACGAAACAGAGATCAACACCCGTACAAATGCTGAGAACGACTTTGTGGTGCTTAAGAAGGTGAGTGTAGCTGAATCCTCCACAAAGAGCCAAGGAAGCAGGCACCATTTCCCGGATCTTGGGAAAGTATAGTTCCTCACTCATGGGGTTTCAGTTTTCCATTTGTGAATAACTGGAGTCCCCAGTTTATTTCTCAGGCCTGTGTGGTATGGAATTCAGTGGAATCTATAGTAATCATGCTAATGATAAGGTAAATGTAATTAGTTCTTGATTTTCTTCTTTGAAACCTATTGGCAGTTAATCCTGCAAATCTGACTTCTTGTTGATACGAGGTTGTTGGGAGAAAAGCATTGCGTAACATTGGCTATGATTACTCTTTGTCTTCTTTGCCCATCTTCTTGACAGCTGGAGACTTTTGCTGTATGACAGTACAATCTTCTGGTGTTGGGAGGGAATATCTTTTAAACCAAAACATGGGCTACTGCTTGTTTTAGTGAGAGGGCAGCTAGGTGGTACAGTGGATAGAATGCTGGACTTGGAGTCAGGAAGGCTGATCATCTTGACTTTGAATCTAGTCTCAGACACTGGGCAAGTCACTTAACCCTGTTTGCCTCAGTTTCCTCATCTGTAAAATGAGTTAGAAAAGAAAATGTGGAATAATTCAGTATCTTTGCCAAGAAAACTCCAAATGGGCTCATGAGGAGTTGGAAATGACTGAACTGAGCAATGATTTAGTGCTTTGGTTTATTATTAATTAGTTCTTCCTATCTGGAAGGGGACTAAGTATGTTTGAGGCTGACAATAATCTAAGACAGAAAACAGTTAAGTCTGAGAGCTCATGTCACCCATCCTTTGCATAGATCAGAGAAAAGGAAGAAGTTAAATGAAGGAGTGATGGGGAACCTGGCTGTCTTTTTGACTTCTCACAGAATCAATGTCAGAGCTGGAAGGAATTTCAGAGGTCATCTAGTCTCTCTCTCTCTCTCTCTCTCTCTCTCTCTCTCTCTCTCTCTCTCTCTCTCTCTCTCCCTCCCTCCCTCTCCCTCCCCCCCCCCTCTCTCTCTCTCTTTCTCTTTCTCTATCTTCCTCCTTCTCTTCTCTCATTTTATACATAAGGAACCCTGAGAAGACTTGTCCTAAGTCACATAACTTTGGAGAACTGGAATTTGAGTCCTGGCATTCTGGATCCTGAGCCAATTCTTCCCATTATGCCTTTTGCTTTTGGACTTTTCCCAAACCAACAGGCACACCTGTACTCAAAATATATTCAAGAGACATTCAGGCATCAGGAGTCTTCCCCAATTTCATCTTAATATACTTCCCCCCCGCTTTATTTTAGGATGTGGATGCTGCCTACACAGTTAAAGTTGACCTCACCACTAAAGTGGACATTCTGCAGCAAGAAATCGAATTCCTCACTGTCCTGTATGAGACTGTAAGTTTAAGGGCTACCTCCTTCAATCTAACCATCATAGGAGACCTTGGACAAGAGAGAGACAAGGCAGAAAAGCTCTCGAGGGAAGCATCTCTGGTTTGGTCTCTAAATTTGTGAGTGGAACTGGGGGGAGAGGTAGCTCTATGAACTGTAGGAGAAAGAAGTCCCAAAGAAGATGACCACCAGAGACCAATCCAACCTATGTCTTACAGGAATTGGCCCAAGTGCATAAAAATGTCAGTGACACCAATGTGGTCCTTTCCATGGATAACAATCGTACCCTGAACCTAGACAGTATACTGGAGGAGATCCAAGCTCAATACGAAGAAATTGCCCAGAAGAGTAAGACAGAAGCTGATACCTTGTACCAGATCAAGGTGAGTGAGGGAAACAGATAGACATCTAGAGCACAATGAGGAACCAGCATTTAAAAAAAAAATCCCTTTTTGGGAAGGAGTGAGTGGTAGAAGAATCTCTTATCAGAATTCCTGGGGCTTTGTCCAGTAAATCCTGGCATCCTTAGGCTTTGCCAGGTCAGCTTTGGGGAGGTTGTTTCATGTAGAAAGCTAGATCCCCAAGAAAACTCTCAAGGCCATATGGATGACTGTAATCAACCTTAAATCAAATGCAACAAACTGACTCTAGTCTATACTGGCTGAATTATCTCTCTATGGTCAGTGATTCTGACCTGATCAGCTTCAGGTTGTGCTTCAGGGCAGACATCTGGTATGCTTGGGAAGTCTGCTCAAGAAGATCTTGTTGTCTAAGTGCACAAAGAAACAGACTGGCCACCTGAGAAGGGATGCCATCATCTGGACAATCTCTCTACTTGTTTTTGATTCTGGTCTTTTCCCTTAACTCTAGTACCAACAGCTTCAGATCACTGCAGGGAAACATGGCGAAGATGTAAAGGTACTCAAGACTGAGATCAGTGAGTTGAGCCGAACCATCCAGAGACTACGTGCAGAGATCGACCGTGTCAAGAAACAGGTAGGGCCTGTAGTTTGACTCTCTGTGGTCAAAGTTTACCATGCCTGTGATTTTCAGGTCAATGAACGAAGACTTTCTGTCTCCATATGCAAAACTCTGTACTGGGTGCTGGGCATAAAGGGAGAGAAAAGGGCTAGGGGCAGGGGAGGGGACAGGGTTCTGAAAGAACTCCAGAATAAGGAGGTGCCTTAGTCTCAGCCCTTAGGAAATTTGTGATATGGGCCCAGTAAAGAAGATGTGAATGAGTCATGAGAATTAATCACAACGAGAAGGTAGTGTGATGTGGAAAAAAAAAACTAGAGCAGGAGTCAAAGACTAATAAAATGTTCAAGTTGGAAAAATGAGGAAAGGGAGGAAAGAAAAAATGAAGGAAAAAAGGAAGGAGGGAAGGAAGGAAGAAAGAGAAAAGAAGGCATCAAGTAGTTATTAAGTGCCTATTTGTGCCAGACACTATTTTGAGGGCTTTACAGGTATTTTCTTATTTGTTCCTACCAACAACCCTGGGAAGTATATGTTATTATCCTAATTTTGCAGTTAGGGAAACTGAGGCAGGCAGCAGTTAAGTAACCTTAAAGTTCAACTGGCCCAAGTTCTTAATTTTCCAAATGAAAGAATTGAGGTCCAGAAAAGTCCAATGGCCCATCCATGGTTGTATTTCTAGTTAGTGTGAAAACCAAGGCTGGAACCCAGATCTTTACTAGGTCTGTGGAGTTCAAATTTCTGCTTTGATATTGACAAACTAGATGACCATAGGTAATCATTTAACCTCTCTTTGCCTCAGTTTCCCCTCCTGCAAAATGAGAATGCCTTACACAGCCTACCTCAAAGGGTTGTGAGGAAAGCACCATGTAAGCCTTAGGGTTCTGTTTAAACATCAATGGGTGTTGCTGTTAATGAGTTTTGCTGTTAATATTAGTGTTGACATGCCTGAACTCCTGCTTGATTCACATTCATTGTGTACAGCCCATTGACTAGGTGGATGGTGATCCCTACTGGAAGAAAATCACATAAGGGGAAGACAATATGGGGTAATAGATAAAGACTAGATGTGGAGAGAATAAGGACAACAATAATAATAGTTAATATTTACATAATACTTTAAGGTTTGCAAATATATGCAAATCACTTAATCTCATTTGATCTTCCCTATAACTCTGGGAGGTGCTGTTACAGATGAGGGAACTGAGATTTAGATTAACTAATTTGCTCAAGGTGATGCAGAGAACATCAGAGGTAGGAGATAAATTCAGGTCTTCCTGATGACAAATCCAGTGCTCTATTAATTGTGTGGCCTTTTGCTGTTGTTCAGTTGTTTCAGTTGTGCTCGACTCTTCATTGACCCCATTTGGGATTTTCTTTGCAAAGATATTGGAATAGTTGGCCATTTCCTTCTCCAGCTCATTTTACAGATGAGGAAACTGAGGCAAACAGAGTTAGGTGACTTGCCTAGGGTCACATAGCTAGTATATGTCTGAGATAGGATTTGAACTCATGAAGATGAGTTTTCCTGATTCCAAGTCCAGTACTTGATCCACTTTACCACCTATCACCATGCCCCTAGCTATCTCAAAAGATCTGTGTTCAAATTGCAGCTCTGCTTTTGACCACTTTTTTGACACTGACATTTTTAGACACTGCCTTCTAAATGTTGGTGCCCTGGAGCTAGTCACTCACTTAAGGAAGGACAAAGTAGTCCAGGAGGACAGGGTAATTGTGGGGATGAGTAATTTGATGTTGACACTTAATGTATTGGGAACTCATGGTCCTCATCTGTCAAAGGAGAGAGCTGGAATAGATAGATAAGGTTCTTACCAGTTCTCGATCCTATGATCCTGTTTACTGGATTCCTTCTTTATGGTTGAGTTGCTAACATGGCATATAGTCCATTAACTCACCTCATCCTACCCTCTACAGAATGCTGCAGTGGAACAGGCCATCCTGGAGGCTGAGCAGAAAGGTGAGAAGACTGTCAAAGATGCCCATGACAAGCTGACCCAGCTGGAGGATGCTCTGCACCAGAGCAAGGAAGAACTCACTCGGCTGCTTCGGGACTACCAGGATCTGCTGAATGTCAAGTTGGCCCTAGATGTGGAAATCGCTACCTACAGGAAGCTGCTGGAGGGAGAAGAGAGCAGGTGAGCTCAGCAAGATATGCATTGTCCTGACTGACTACTCCTAGGTAGAATGGAGTCATGGAAACTTAGAATCTCAGAGCTAAAAAGGACCTCAGAGGTCATCAGTTCAATCCCAACCTGGTCAGGTATCTTGCTACAAACTCCCTGACAAAGGGTTATCCAGTCTCTGGTTGAAAATATTCAAGAATCAGGAATTCACTACATTGTTACAATTTTGGACAGCTCACATTATGGGGAAGTTTTGGTTTCTTCCCTTATCTTGAATGGAGCCAATGTTAGCCTCTCCTGAGTATATCTTGTTACTCTGTAGCCTTGGACATACCCAACACTCTGTAACTCATTGAAAATGGATCCTAAAATTCTGAGTTTAGTTTAGGGGTTATATCCAACATAATCATGCCTTTTTAGCAACTTTTGTTTTGGGATTTTCTGAATATATAGATCTCATACTTTTCCTCCCTTACCAAATAAGCCCCTCTCAATTTTGTGGTAGGATTGCCTTTCTGTTGAGAAGAAGATAGGGTGGGCCATGTCTTTATTCATTCAGCCTTGCCCATTTTGGACATAATCAGGTTCTCAGAGCTGGACTTTTGGTATCTTGGGTTGACATTAAGAAAGGATAAAGAAAAAGGACAAGGGGAGGTATCAAAGACTGAGATGGAGCGAGGTCAGGCTGATATTGCTTATTGTAACTAGTAACTTTGGCCCCTTGGTAGAAGAAGTTTGAAAGTCAATGGGACAAGTAGCTTCAACTTTGTAATTCATTATGTGAAAATGATATAAGAAGTAATCAAGACAAATTCAATTGAGCAGGACAGGGAGTCACTATAATGGCTAATAGGTGGGTGTAATTAACAATCTGGTAGCTTCCTATTTGAACTAATTATTCTCACTAATGAAGTGCTTAGCTCCTAGTCAGTAAAGAAGTGATTCCATGCTGCTCAATGAGTTAATGTGTTAATGTTTATGCCTTCAAAATTTTGGTGCCCTGGGGCTAATTACTCACTAAAGGTGTTCTAAAGCCTTAAGGAAGGACAAAGCAGTTCTGGAGGACAGAATGGTTGTGGGGATGAGCAGAAAGTGTCTGGGAAGCAACCATAGGGAAGGAAGGCATGGTTGAGAATGACTGTCCTTGTAACTCATCTCAGGTATGGGAACTTAGAACTGGCTTAGAACTACATTGGAATTCTCTAAAACAGTAGGAATGACCACCATTTAGAATTCTTTTCCAAGTGTCATTTAGAAGAATGACTGATAGTTGTGCTTTTTTTTCCTCTTCTCACAGGCTTTCTGGAGATGTGTCCAGTGCTGTGAGCTACTGTAAGTTAGCTCCTCAGTCTCTTTCCTGTTTGGGATGGAAGTTCCCTGTATCTTTGTATAGAAAGATGTGGCACTGGGAAGATATAGGGGGAAGAGGGCACCCAGAGCACAAGCAAGATGGGAGGTGGTGGTGGGAGAAAGTATGAGAGGTGTCTTAAAGCCTAGGATGAGGAACTGGGATTTGATCATGAACCCTGGTAGGGGGGAGAGAGAAAAAGAGAGGGGGTGAGAGAGAGGGAGAGGGAAAGAGAGAGAGAATGAGAGAGAGAGGGGGGTGAGGGAGACAGAGAGAGAGAAAGAGAGAGAGAGGGGGGTGAGGGAGACAGAGAGAGAGACAGAGAGAGAGAGAGAGAGAGAGAGAGAGAGAGAGAGAGGGAGGGAGAGAGAGAGAGAGAGACAAACAGACAGAGAGAGACAGAGAGAGAGACAGAGAGAGAAAGAGAGGGAGAGAGAGAGAGGGAGAGAGAGAAGCAAAGACAACTTAATCTTGAGGAAGATGATTCTTGATCTTGTGTATAGGATGGATAGCTGGGGACCTGCTATGGGACTCTTAAGGGTCTTAAGCTTCTTTTCTCTTTCCCTATAGCTGTGGTTACCAGCAGTGTCTCATCTACTGCGGTAGCATCAACAAGCCTTGGTCATGTAAACAAGAGCTCTGGAGATGGAAGCAATAGATATAGCTCTGGAGTTGAATATAGCTCTGGTACCAGGTCTGGTTCTACACGTGCTTCTTCTGGATCTGCAGGAGCCAGCTCTGGATCTGGAACCCAAGAATCTAGTTCTAGGAAAACCCAGGATTATAGCTCAGGGCAGGGAAGTCAGGAGGGCTCTCATACCCGAGTGAAATTCTAAACTGGCTTGGATTTCCAGTATCCTTGAGCTTGCTTAGATGTGATTTCCCCTATTCTGGTCTCTGATCCATCCTTCATCATCTTATGCCATCTGGGGATGGAGGTCTTTGAATCAAAAGCTCTCTTCTCTATTTACACTTCTCAGTGAAACTGGGAAGGCAGAAGGAGGATCTATTTTTAGTGGTTTTTTTTTGTTCATCTTTTGTCTCCTTTCTTACTTGGTCCCTCCTATTATTCTTTTTCCATTCCTTGGGATTCCTACCACTCCCCATTCTTTATCAGACTGTTGAAGGAAGTCTGTTCTCCCCTTTCTTCTTTTCCAACCATTCTTGGTTGTAAATAAGGGGCACAATTATGAGCCAATTAGTATTAGCCCTTGATTATCTGCTCCAATGTAGGGGAGATAATTTACAGCAATGGATGCTTAAAAAATTATGCCTATGCCTATTGGGGTGTGCATTGTATGGCATTATTATTGACAACAGGGTTCATTTTCTGCTCAGGCAGATTTCCCATCTTTGAGCACATCTCAAACAATGGAGGACGGATAAAGTCCAGGAGTATGCCAAAGTGCACAATGATTTCTATACAGAATGCAAGACTTTTCTATAAAAAGAATAATCTATATTTGAACCATTGAGACCACCTGCCCTCTCACACCTGCCTTTTCCCAGGGAACCAGTAGGGTGGATTCTTTCTTGGTTATATTTTTGGGGGCAGGTATTACTCTTGGAGGGTGTAATTAGAACCCTATGAAAAGGATTGAAGGTGTAGTTTCCACCAAATGGAGTGTTCAGCACAACAGTGGGCCCTCTGGTAACTAGGTTGAGAATGAATATTCCTGCTGAGTAATTTGGTTAGGTGAGATGTAAGAATTAAGCTGAAGCTGATAACTATTTGTGGATAATACCTTGTCATGTATTCTTTTGTGCCTTGTTTTAAAATCTTGGATGTTCTTCCTCTTCCTTTCCCCCATCTTATCAATAAACATTATAAAAAAAAAGTCATGCTGTATCTAAATGTTGGTCACTGGCATTGGGAAAATGGACTGCAGTCTTTGCTAATCATATGCCCCACTCCATTCCCTCCTCCAATCAAAATGAGAACAGTTAGTTATCTCTTCCTTACTTATTAACAGAGGACATTATGTTTATTAGAGATAAAATAACTCACACTTATGTAGTGCTTTCTGGTTTCCAAGACCCCTTCCTCACAGCATATCTATGCAATCGGAGGTGCATGAACAATTATTCCCACTTTACAAATGAGAAAACTGAGTCTTAAGTAGGTCATGTGTCTTGTCCAAAGTTACACATTTAACAAGTCTCAGAACCAGGCTTCCCAACTCCAAGTCTATGTGTCATGAATTATTAGCTTTGTTAAATGTTTTTGTATAGATATATGAATATGGATTTATCTCATGTCCTGAGAATTTATAAACCTTGAGGCTCAGGATGAGGTAGACACAATTTAAAAAGGGCTAGAAACCCAGTACCTATGTGAACACAACTACAAAACACTTTTCACACAAATAAAGTCAGATCTAACTAATTGGAAAAACATCAATTGCTCATGGCTGGGTCGAGCTAATATAATAAAAATGACAATTTTACTTAAATTAAATTACATATT
>CM053585.1:361823812-361889459 GCA_028646515.1 Pseudochirops corinnae
TCTTGGAAGCTTTTGGTGAGGGAGTTCTGACTGTGCTGTCTTCCTCCCATTCCATGCTTTGATACTTTTTGTTCCCCAAAAAGGAATCTAAAGGTGGATTGCTGAGCTTTCTTTTCTTCCTTTGCCTGCTCATGTTGCCAGTCAGTTACTTGACTTTTGGGCTCAGTAGAACTCTGCTTTCAGAGTTTCCCCAAATCTCTGGGGTTTTTGCAGCTGCCAGAGCTATTAGGAGGCCATAGTCTCTGCAGCCCCCACCAGCTTTGGCTCACTGAAAACGCACCTCAAGACCACCACCCAAGAGCACAATCCCGATCCAGGCAGCTCAAGGCAAGAGCACTTAGCCTCTGAATGATTGCTTGGCTCCCCTGCAATCTGCAGGCCATGAGCTCTGAAGCAGCCATGTGGAGGCCGCTGCAGGGCTGCCACTTCAGCCACTTCTAGCTCTGGAGGCAGTTGGCTGGACCCTCTCCCCCAAATTTAGCTGAATTCCACTGACCTTTTCCCTTTTTCTTTGGCTCTTATGGGTTGGTAATTCTGGAAACCACCACAGCTGCCAGTGATCCACTGTCCTGAAAGCTCCAGCTGGGGCTTCTTCTGGACAGCCTGGGACTAAAACTGCATGGGGCTAGGCCCTGCTCCCAGCACGCTGCGATGAGCCCTTTCTGTCCATCTGCCAGGCTGCCTTCAGCGGGAGTCTTGTTTCTCTGTCATTTTATGAGTTCTGGAGCTCTAAAATTTGTTTGGAGTCATATTTTACAGGTATTTGAGGTGGTATTGGAGGGAGCTGTGGAGTTCTACTGCTTCTATGCCACTGTCTTGATTTTGCCTCCTGAATTTACTTTCTTGAAAAACTATTGTGCTATCTTTATATTTTTTTTCCCTTGGTTTCTTTGAAATTCTTAACCTTTTCTCCTTCCAAATGAATTTTATTATTTTTTCTAACTCAGTAAAGTAATATTTTAGTAATTTAATTGAAATGGCATTGAATAAGTAGATCAGTTAGGTAAAATTGTCATTTTTATTATATTGACTTTGCCTACCTACCCATGAACAGTAGATATTTATCCAGCTATTTAAATCTGACTTTATTTATATAAAGAGTGTTTTACTTTTATGGTCATGTAATTCCTGTGTCTATTTTGGCAGGGTTGCTTTCAGGTATTTTATTCACCCATTTTTTGATTTAACAGTGTTTACCACCCTTTCTTCCAAAATACTGTCCATTCAGGGTTTTTAGAGACATTGTTCTCTCCTACTTGTCCTTATAGAGTGCTCCTTCTCATTGATTCACCATCTATATCATCCCATTAATTATGGATATACCCCAAGGTGATCCTGGGTCCTTTTCTCTTTTCTCTCTCTATTTTTCTTCTTGATGAACATATCAGGCCCCAAGGTTTCATTATCCTCTCTATTCAGATGACTCCCAGAACTATATATCCAGTTGTAGTGTCTCTCTTGATTCCCAATCCCACATTACTTATCACATGTTAGACATTTCAAACTGGGCATCCTTGATACATCTCAAACTCAACATGTCTGATATAGGACTCATTATCTAACATTAAAGTTTTGGGGGTGACTGAAAAATGAGTGATAAAAAGAAATGGAAGATTAAATCAGAACATAGAGTGTTTAATCCAGAGTGAACAAATAGATACTTGTTTATTTACATGAGAGACAAAAGTATCGTGCTTTGTTTGCTGAGAAGTAATAGCCATTCTGAAGAAATACAATCTTTATTGCCATTTCGAATCAGAATGTTCTGACTTAAGCAAATTGGATGCCAATGAAAAACAAATTAAAATGTTCAAATTGGTGAAAAATCTCAGTGGGAAACAACAGTTTTTCAAGAAAGTAAACTCAGAAAATAAGGTGGCTATAAAAGTTAGTTTTCAGATTTCTAAAAAAATTGATTTCAAACATGATTTCAGAGTATGATAAACAGATTGCTGACAAGAAGTGTGGTATGTTCTATTAACTAAATGTAAACATTACAAAAACCTGAAAAATGTATTAAAATTTGCACTGCTTACCAAGTAATTTTTTTTAACATTAATATAATTTCATGATTAATAAAAATCTTAGGTAATAAGTATAATTAATTGATATTAATTGAAATTTCCCTTTAAAATATAGTTTATTTGCAAAATAGTTGAATATTAATTATAACTTTACTTGGAAAGTGAACCACTAGAATCTTATCTGCAGCCTGAAGAAATTCAGTCTATTTTAGTTTTGGCCCCTACCTATTACCAAGTTGTTCAGGTCTGTTCTAGATCAATCCCTTCATTTCATAGATGAGAAATCTGAGGTCCACAAAAGTGAAGTGACCACCCATTGTAGACATGTATTTATTTTGAGGGAGAAACAAAGACCTACTGAGTCCAGATTATGAGGTCTGCCTCTACTGCCACTGTTTCTCAGACTCTCCTGGAGGCAGTCCTGGACATTGTCCCCAAAGACAATACTGAAGAGACAGAAAAGAAAACGCTTGTCACTGCTGCAGTCATTGACATAGTCAGATGGTGCAACATTATCAATAACGTTGGAAACAGCACTAATTAAGATGCATCACCATCTGCCTTGACATTGGTACTCTGCCCTAAGGACCTCTGGGCAGGGATGTGCTAGAGCCTGCTGAAACCAGCTAGTGAAAGTCGATTGTTAAATTTTCAGTGTGAACATTTAAGAAATAGGCAAATACTATAAATTGAGGCTTGATTTATTGCTTTTATTGTCTAAACTTAAGAAAATGATGGAGAAATATTAATAATGCTGGTTTAATTTCAAAGTGTGTCATAGATACGTTCCTGACCACCTCCGCCACTCTTCTCTCTAAGATCTGGTTGTTAAATATTTATCAGTATACTCTTGATTCTGGGCCTTCCCATTTGCTACACTGGGCTTTAGGAGTCTTGAGTTCAAGTTCTGGCTTCAGTACTTACTAGCTCCATAGAAATACTTTAACATCTCCTCATCTTTTTTTTTTTTTTTTTTTTGCTTTTTTGGAGGGGCAGTTGGGGTTAAATGACTTGCCCAAAGTCACACAGCTAGTGAAGTGTTAAGTGAGGTCAGATTTGAACTCAGGTCCTCCTGACTCCAGGGCTGGTGTTCTATTCACTGCACCACCTAGCCGCCCCAACATCTCCTCATCTTTAAAAGGGAAGAGGTCAGATTAGATTATTTCTAAGGTGCCTTCTAGCTCTGGCCTTTTGCAATTGTATGATTTAACTATAGAGTTTCTTTTTCCTTCCTTACCCCTTTTTGTCCCTTGTGGTACTGATTGGCTTTCTCTCTTACTTGTTAATCCCATCCCATCATATAAAAAAATCTTGGTCTTAGGCCACATCTGGGGGCAGAGTACCCCCAAGTCAGTAGAAACTGATATTGCTGATAAGCAAAGCCTTAAGTATAGAGGGTCATGGGATGCAGAGACTTGGTGGCAAGAATGGAGTGAGTGCCTCTCTCTGGGTGGGGCTCATCAGGGAAGACTGCCTAGGGGAAGTCACTTAGCACAGAGTATGTAAAGGGGAAAAAGGGAAAGGAGGGTCATTTTAGGAGAGGGGATTGCTTTGTCCACAGCCTGGAGTTTGCAGGACAGAAATTAGTAAGTCAGCTCTTAAGTGGGCTAGCAGGCTAGATGAAGAGTTCCCTGAGAAATGTGGCATGTGTGCGTGTGTGTGTGTATGTGCGTGTGCGTGTGCGCATGTGTGTGTGTGTGTGTGTGTGTGTGTGTGTGTATACACTTGTGTATGGTAGGGAGGGATAAATAATGAGGTGGACAGTTAACACAGGAACCTTGCTGGCCAGGATGCAAGAGTTTAACTTTAAAGACTCTCTGGTTGATGTTTTACAATAAAGTCCTTAAAACATTATCAATAAACTAATCAATACATTATACCTGAAATCTGCCATGACTTCCTGGAAACTGCTGTAAAGCTTTCAAGCATGCTGTGGAATTAACTGTAGCTTATATAGGGCTATACATATACTGGGTTTTTTTTTTTCATATTTGATCACAGCAACAACTCTGTGAGATCTGTGCAATTATTATTCCCACTTTATGGAAGAAGAGACTGAAGCTTGGAAAGATTAAGTGACTAGCTTACACATGGGTCTGCCTGACTTCAAGTCTAGTGTTTTTATCCACCTCTTCTCAACTGTCCAATATAAAATACTTTCCCTTAATTTCATGTGATTGGGGGTATGTCTGTATGGTCTTTGTTAACCTAGAGCAGTGGTTCTCAACCTTCCTAAAATCGCAACCCTTTAATACTCGTATATGGGCATATCTACATGTGGGCAGACCCTCCTGGAGACTGATAGAGGAGCGGTGTCTCAATTCCTAAGACCATAGGAAATATGTGTTTTCCGATGGTCTTAGGCAACCCCTGTCAAAGGGTTGTTCGACTCCCAAAGGAGTCACGACCCACAGGTTGAGAACTGCTGACCTAGAGATATTCAAGCAGACACTGGGGGAATGCTTGCCTGGCATGGCTTTCATTCTTTTGATGACAGGAGGACAAGAAGCCCTTCTAAGTCCTTTCCAGCTTTGAGATTCCAGCATTCTACAAAACCATGAGAAAAGTTTCTGGAGCTCTTGGGAAGGCAAGCCTAGAGATACATTTCCTAACCACATTAAAGAAATATATCCTGCACTAGACCATCTGATCCAGCCAGCCAGTCCAGAGATCTCTTATCAACCACATTGTAGATTAAGAGTCTTTCTTCACACCCCCTCCAGACTGACTGCCCCCCCATCCCTTCTCATCAGTTCCTATTGAAGAACAGTCGAGGCCAAGACAAATTCCACAGCCCAGATCCTTCTAGAGATAACTCAGCCTGGGCTAATTGCCCCATGGCAGCCACTTAATTAGATAAAATCCAAATTACATGAGCAAAGTTTGCAAACCAAGCAGTTTGGGGGTGGGGGGGTTCATATTATTTACCTAGTGTCTCTGATTTTGTTGGGAGAAAATGACTTCTTGCTTGAAGGCAAACCAAACCCCCAAATTAGGGAAGTGAATCCTCTTCTGAGTTCTATAAAGGGGAAATGTTAAATCACTCCCCAAAGGACTTCATTCATCTCTGCTCAGCTCAGGTCTAACTACCTTCTCCATCAGCACCATGAGCCGTCAATTCACATACAAGTCAGGCACCCCCACCAAGGGGGGCTTCAGCGGCTGCTCAGCCGTGCTCTCTGGGGGTCCCAGTAGCTCATCTTCCTACCGGGCAGGGGGCAAAGGACTCCAGAGTGGCTTTGGCAGTCGGAGTCTCTATAGCCTGAGAGGGACTAGGAGCATCTCTCTTAGTGTGGCTGGTGGTAGTGGGCGGAGTGGAGGGTATGGTTTTTCTCGGGGTCGAGCCAGCGGCTTTGCTGGGAGCATCTTTGGCAGTGTTGCCCTGGGTCCTGTGTGCCCAGCGGTATGCCCACCAGGAGGCATCCACCAAGTTACCATCAACAAGAGCCTCTTGGCTCCACTCAATGTGGAATTGGATCCTGAGATCCAGAAAGTAAGGACCCAGGAGCGGGAGCAGATCAAAGCTCTCAACAACAAGTTTGCCTCTTTCATTGATAAGGTGGGTCGGCCAAGTTTCTTTGTGTTTCCTTGAAAATCCCTCTGCGTATAAAAAAGCCAGTTAATGCCTGATCTACTCTTGCTTACCATTTCGTGTGTGTGTGTGTGTGTGTGTGTGTGTGTGTGTTCTGGTAGTGAGAGCAGATGAAAACAAAAGGAAGATAAGAACCAATTTTTGCTCTTGAGTATCAAGGAGTTGGAAACAGAAAAGGATGGGGAGGGATCAGGGGAAGCAGAGCTATGGAGAGAAGGGTTCATAGGCCCATAGGCTCATGGCCATGTTAAATGGTTGCTAGGTTTAGGAAACAACTCAATCTCTATAATAATCTCCATAAACTAGCATTTCGATAATGCTTTAAGTGCTTTACAAACATCCTCACAACAACCCTGGAAGGTAGATGTGATTTTTATCCTCATTTGAAAGATAGGAAAACTGAGTCAGACAAAAGTTCAGTGATCTTATTGGGGGTATCTCATAGCTGGGAAGTTTTGAAGGACAGTTCAAATCAAATCAAATCAACCTTCCTTACCAATTACTGATGTGATTGGCTCATGAATGGCTGCTGCAGCCCTGATGAGAGAGGACTATCCTGACTAAGAAAAAGATACTATAAGATAAAATTCTAAACAGATTTTAGAATGTTTTGGTAAATTTCTGGTTGGCCAGTTCAGAATGGGTTGTTAAGGGAAACAAAAATGTTTGAGCACTTGCTTGATAGTAGAGGCTAATGTATAGAGTTATATTTTTGGGGTATTTGATATGGCTGTGTCGGAGCTGCAATTTCTTGCTGCTCCTACGCCGCCATCTTCTGCTCTGGTTCTAGTTGAGGCTAATGTAAAGGAAGACAGCCTACCTTCCCTGATTCCCATGCCCCCGTGGTGCATCTATTTTGGGATAGGATGGACTAGGAGGCTACCCTAGGGCAGCATTTGACATGTTCTTATAACTGTTCACCAACTGATCATAGATGGTATTGTTAGAATTTAACTTGTTTTTCTCCAAGGAAGGAGAGTCTACATTTTTTTTTGACTTTCCTTTCTTCCTTCCTCTTTTCTTCCTCCAAACATATCCATTTATTAACTCTTCACATCAATCAGAAGATGTTCCTGAGGCAATTACAATTTAGCTCAAATTCTTCTTACTGTATTCAGTATTTTTTTGGAGATCTATCATGGCATATGAGGTTTTGAATGGCGGGAACAATGCTGCTTACCTTTCTTTGTATTTACTCTTGGAGGAGAGCTCCTTGTCATTAGGGAATTTTTAATTCCTACTTGTCAGGGAGCCTAAAACTCATAGGATTTAGAGCTGAAGGGGACTTTAGAAATCAACTAGTTCAATTCCCTCATTTTTCAGATGAGGAAACAGACTGAGAGAGGTGAGTGAGTCATTAAAGGTCACATAGGCAGGAAGCATGAAGGGAATTCATGTATGGTTTATGGGTTGCACTAAATGACCTCTAAAGCGCCTTCCAAGTCCAGAATTCGATGACTTACAATGTATGGTCCAAAGGGGATTGACTTTGTTTCCATTGATAGACAGTTGACTTTAGTTCTTGATTCTCTGCTTACTAAGTATCTGTCCTATGCCCAGGAATTAAAGCAACTCCTTATCCAAGGGCTCTAGAGTTCTGGTGAAACATTGGCACATAGATCAGTGTTATAGGTGAGCATCACTATTAAGAAGAGTTATCAAAAAGATATTGAACCTCTGCACCCAAAGACTGAGGGTGCATCATAAGCTAAAGCTGTGAATTTGTCCTAAGACTCGTTTCTTTTGATAGAACTCCCTGCCCTCTTGCTAATAAGACCTATGACTGTGGAGTTAGGGCTAACTAATGGGCTAGGGAAAACAAAGCCATGCTGTCTTTAGCTAAAAAAAAAAAAGAAAAGGGAGGGCATTAGGGAAAAGAATTTTAAAGAAGTGGAAGGAGAGGGACATGAGAAAAAGAGGGAGAAAATGTCCCAGGTAGGTGATTAGATGGATCATTGGCTTTAGAGCTGGGAGGAACCTTTGAGATTTAGTCTTCCCTTCTCATTTCATGAAGTGCTCATGTTTAGAATTTACTAGATAATAGACTCCATAAGGGTGGGGATCCTGTTTTGGGTAAACTTTATGTCTCCCTTGGGGTTAGCATAATAAACATGCTATAAGGGCTTGTTGAATTGAACTGCTAATATAGGAGAATATGAATTAGTGAGACTAGATTCAGAGAAATAACAATAGTAAGCATTAAGACATTTATGGAGCACTGGGGAACCAGCATGAAGGCAATTCAATGATCTGAAAAAGACTAGCTGTTCCTGTGGCTGACCAGTCTCTCTAAGCAAGTGATAGTCTCAGTATCTTTTTCCCCTTTTATTCATTTATTTTTAGTTTTCAGCTTTCATTTCCACAAGATTTTGAGTTATAAAATTTCTCCCCATCTTTCCCCTACCCCCCACCCCAAGATGGAAAGCATACTGATTACCCCTTCCCCCAGTCTACCCTGTCTTATATCTCCCCCAACCTTTCCCTCCCCCCCTTTCCCCTTACTTTCTTGTAGGGAGATGAATTTCTGTACTCCACTGCCTGTACATCTTATTTCCTGGTTGCATATAAAAACAATTTTTTTACATTTGTTTTTAAAACATTGAGTTCCAGATTCTCTCCCTTCTTTCCTCACCCATCCCTACTGGAAAGACAAGCAATTCAATATAGGCTGTACATGTGTAGTTATGCAAAACATTTCCATAGTAGTTATATTGTGAAAGACTAACTATATTTCCCTCTGTCCTATCCCACCCCCCACTTATTCTATTTTCTCCTTTGACCCTGTACCTTTTCAAAAGTGTTTGCTTCTGACTACCCTTTTCCCCAATCTGCCCTCCCTTCTATCCTCCCCCCTTTTATTCCCTTCCCCCCTACTTTTCTGTAGAGTAAGATACCCAAATGAGTGTGTCTGTTATTCCCTCCTTAAGCCAAGTCCAATGAGAGTAAGGCTGGATAGTCTTGGTATCTTATTAACTTTCATGTGTGTATATCTCATTTCTCAGCTAGATTGTAAGCAATTTGAGGGCAGGGATTGGGTCTTATGCACTAACCTCTCCCCTCCCCCCCAACTTCACACCACCATCGACATTAGCATTTAGCACAATGTTGTACACATGGAGATACTTAGTAAAAGGGAGAGTAGATGAAGAAAGTTTTGGCTATCAAATTGAGTTTTAGGTGCCTGTTGTATTAGGTTTTAGGCAGGGATATAGTGGTATATGTTTAACAACCAGCTCTCCAAAAAGTGTATATGTATAAAATTTTAATTTGAATTCTTAATATTTTCTCCATTGCTCTAATAAGTCTAGAAACCAACAAAACAATATGTCAAGTCCTAATTTGTAGCAGTTTCTGATTTCTGAGATATAAATGCTTGTACTGAAAGTGCAGCAATTGGCTCTTGCCAGCTGACTGGAACTGGCACCAGTACATTCCAGGCTCCAGGGATATAAAACCCAATTTGCTTTGGATTTTAGGTACGGTTTCTGGAGCAGCAGAACCAGGTACTGGAGACCAAATGGAACTTGCTACAGCAGCTGGACCTGAGCAACTGTAAGAAGAACTTAGAACCTATTTATGAGGGTTACATCAATAATCTGCAGAGACAGCTGGAGACCCTGTCTGGGGATAGGGTGAGACTGGACTCTGAGCTGAGGAATATGAGGGATCTCGTGGAGGACTTCAAGAAGAGGTGAGAAGGGAGGTGATCCTTATGGGACCGGGTGCTGAACTGAGATCAGTCCAGCGGAATGGAAACTAGCCCTGTGGGCACAGGGGAGACTGAGGTGAGTGTGAGACATCCTCTCCCAAAGATGTTCTCCATTCATGCAGGTTTCAGGATTGCCAGCAACACTTAAAGGGTTTGATGCTAAGATTCCCTGGTTGGTAACTTAGGATTTATTTGCAAGGTCCCAGAATAATCCTAAATATGTTATTGTTTGTGAGATTAGTAGAGGTCCCTTGTCATCAAGATTGGGGCAGACCACATTTGCTTACCATAATGCTCATCTTCATTCTCCATGTCCCTCCCTGTCCTCCCAACCAAAGGTACGAAGAAGAAATCAATAAACGGACAACAGCGGAGAATGAGTTTGTGGTGCTCAAAAAGGTGAGGAGGTTGATATCCATCAGTCACTGAAGTAGGAAAGGTGGGGGATGGAGTGAGGACAGAAGGAAGCTCAGCTCTTAGGGGAAGGCACTGCTAGGCCTTCTGAGGGTGTTGCTTTTTCTCTGCTCTACTAAGTGGTAAGTGGGTTCAGGAAGGAAGGAAGATAACAAGGGATAGGTGGGGGGAGGTGTTTATTACCTGTTTAGCACTTTCAAAATTTGGTCTCGGTGTAAGATACAAATAAACCCAAGTGTTATACAAATATGATCTACTCTTATTATAATTATCATAGTAAGCTTTTGATTGTCTAGGACAATCTAGGGGACTCTGGATGTGGATAATTTTTTTAAAAATCTGGTTTGGGGATATGATACTTGGTTTTCTGGGACAGCTGGTTTACTTTTTGAATTCTGCTTAATTGAGGCAAGGACTCAAATGAGCATGCATTCCCTGAACATACATTGGTCTACAGTAGTGAGAATGACAGTAAGCCTGTGTGTGTGTGTGTGTGTGTGTGTGTGTGTGTGTGTGTGTGTGTGATGACTGAGGGGTAGGTGAGGAGGTGGAGGGTGGTGGTGGGGAGAAAAAGCTAATGTAGATAATCCACATGCAGATAATGGAAAGAAGATTATATCTTATTTCTTTCCCATTCCTTTCCTGAGAGGGAGTGATTTGCTCAAGGTCTAATAGTGAGTCACCTTTGGCCAAAGTAGAGATCAGAAACCAGATACCCAGTCTGGGGCTCTTTCCACTAAATGGACACAATCTGGATTTGGAGGTTCGGTGGTGGAGAGGAGAATGGAAGGTTCACTTTCAGGGCATGAACAAAAGCTACATCTGTCCTCTTTCTAGGATGTGGATGCTGCTTACACAAACAAGGTGGAGCTGCAGGCCAAAGTGGAATCCCTAGATGGAGAAGCGAAATTCCTTAAGTGCCTGTATGAAGGAGTGAGTGCCCTTTCACTGCTCTGCACTGAGTTTCCCTCCCTCACTTTCTTTCTCCTTCTTTCCCCTCACTCTTTCTCCCCCTCTCTCTTCCTCTCTGTCTCTGTCGCTCTCTCCCTCCTCCTCCTCTTGTCCACTCCATGGAAGGCCTTCATCCAAGGACTCCTTCCAACTCCTTCCTAAAACACTGCTCTGGCTTTCAAGCCATGGCTATCATGCTTCTCCTCTCCCATGGCTCCCATCACCTGCTGATAACACCCCCTGCAATAATTGGAAAAGACAGTTTCTGATTAGATGAAATGTCCTCTTTACTTTTAAGTTGGCATTTGTTCTTTCTCAGATGCCTGTGAGATCATGGCACAGTAACCTGCCCCAGTCCATGCTAGCTAGAATCCTTGCAGCAGGCAGCATCAGAGACAAAGGCAGACAGGATAGCCATTGTAGAGTCAGGATGCCAGGCTCCTTGACCTTGGAAATTTTAAGAAGCCAGGTATTCTCCAGGGTGCACATTTGGGGGTCAAGGAGTAGAGGAATGTTGATGTCACAGATGTAGTTTTGGTCAATCTTGGCATTCTGTAAGATCCAGCTGCAGATTTCCTCTTATTTATATCTGGTCATATACTCTGCTCCCTCCTCTAGGTCAATCTAAAGTCCCTCCTTTCTACATATACACATGCACATGCACACACATACATGCACATATACACAGATGCAAACAGACAAGCTGGGGGTTGTGGGGAGGTAGGTTCTCAGTGATGCTGAGTACCTTCTATTGGCCAACCTAAGCATCTTCCCATTCTTGACTTTCTTCTTGGGGGTCTGAAGAATGGTAGTTTCCCTCTCCCCCATTGATACTGAATTCTAATCAACATAGCCTCAGTAGCAGATGCTTTATGTTCAGTAATCTCTGACAATGGTGGAGCTCCTCTTAGTTGACTTTATTCCTACCAGATCTCAAGACCCAGGTTGCTCTCTGTGTCCTTCAGGGTTTAGGTCCAGGGTTACCTGGACCACTCTTGGCAAACAGGCCAGAGTTCCAAGTCTCTAGGGCAATGGAGATCCTCTAGACTTGCATATGGTTGAATTGTTTACCCAGAAATGTCCTGTACCACACATGGTGACAATGTGAATAGCCTTCTCTCTATAGGGGCTTTTTTCAGATCTGTGCTATGCTGTCCTGTTAGGGATTAAAATGTACAAGTCTTATCTTGTCACTCTTTCATTTAAAAAACCTTTAGTTGACTCACCTCTTGGATAAACTATAAACTCTTTAGTCTGAAATTTAACATGTCCACATCTGGCTCCAAATTATCTGTCTGACCTGATTTCATGTTATTCTCCTCTTACACTGTATTAGCTGGACTAGACTGGTCACTGTTTGCAAATCTTCTCCTCATCCTGCTGCCCCCTCCCTCCCACCTGTATTTGAAAAAGCTGTCTCTTTTAATGGGAATGTTCCACTCTTTTCTCTACCTTTTGAAATCTTTCTTTATCTAAATCCACCTCCTCAATGAAATCTTCCCTAATTTTCCCAGTTAACCACTCCATCAAATTTTTCTAGATCAATGTATCTGAATCCTATCTTTGCTTTCTTCAAAGTTTCCTCCATGAAGTCAATTGAACTTGAGTTTCTTCCTCCTTCTTTCATCTTTATAGGAGATTGCCCAGATCCAGTCACACATCAGTGACACATCTGTCATCCTCTCCATGGACAATAACAGAAACTTGGACCTGGGCAGCATCATTGATGAAGTCAGGAGCCAGTATGAGGATATTGCCATGAAGAGCAAGACTGAGGCTGAGAACTTATACCAATCCAAGGTGAGTGAGGCTGGAGCAGCCCCACCTGACACCTGACCTAGGACCAGAGGGCCAATCTGTTCTTTTCATGAAGCTTGTACTGAGATTCAAGACCCACTGTGTGTATGGTTCTGTCTTAGGTGGTTGGGGAGTGAGATCCAGACTGGGAACATGTGGTCACTCCCTTGGGAGAAATACCAGTCTGATTGGGGAGAACTGACACAGGCAGGATACATCTCTAGGCAACGGACATGGCGTGTCAAGTATAAGTGAGTTTAGAGTCAAATAAGTACACAAAGGCTGAGTACAGACTTTATTAACATTGTGTAGGGTTAGACAGGGAAAACTTTCCAGAGGAGGAGAGTTTTGAAGTAGGTTTAGAAGTCTGCAACAGACATGGATTTTAGTCTCTCTTGTTAATTAAAATTAATTGCTAAAGGAGGGGGTGCTATTTTACCTGTTATCTGAATCTCCCCTAGTTCTCCAATCAAACCCAATTCCAGGACTCAAGAAAGAGAGAGAGAATGAGTCACTTTGATCTTAACCTCCCTAATGGTTGGTGAGTGGGAAGGTGATTCTTCAGATAACTTGGTTTCTCACTGGGAGATTACTTAAACACCCCTTAGGATTTATCAGACTCTTTCTCAAGGGAACTACAAAGTATAGAGAGATCTTATTACATTATTTAGGAGACAGAATGATGGGTGAAAGACTAGAGTATATGAATGCCTTCAAATCTGGAAGACAAGTACAAATCACAAAATCACACAAAAAAATCACACAAAAACAAGACCTTCATTCCCACTCTCCCCCCCCCCCCCATAGAGAGGATCAAAACTTTAAGTCTGGAAGGAACCTAAAGTCTGACTTCCTCATTTTATAGATGAGGAAACTAACCCTGAGAAAGATTAAGTGATTTGCCCAAAGCCACACGATCAGCAAATGTCAAAGTCAGGATTTGAACTCAGATCTTCCTGACTCTAAGAATAATTTTCTTAGCTACTGTACCACTTAATTCCCCTAAAACTCTTCTAGGGTGTATATAATGCAATACTCTTGAGTCCTTGAGTGAATTAGTTATTCAATGGAATCAATATTAATTTTAGGCAGATTTTTGCTCTGGGGTTGTTCTCTCATTGTCTTTTCAGAAGATATTAGGATTTAGAGATGGAATGGACCTTAAATGTCATCAAATCCAACTTCCTTATTTTACAGATGAGGAAACTGAGGCCCATAGAAAATATCTTGTCCAATATCACATAGGCAGTAAGTAGCAAAGCTGAGGTTTGAGCTTAGGTCCTCTGATGCAAAATTAAAATTTCTTGGTGTGTGTTGGGTAGGGGGAAGACTCATCTCAGGTCAGTTTCCTGGCAGAAAGTTGCTGAATGTCTTTCAGAATCACCTAAAAAATAAATTTTCAATTATTTCTGCCACTTTCCCTTTGTTAACTTAGAGTTAGCTGGATTGACTCAGGTATTGGGATATATAATTGACAAGGAGCAGCAGGATGACCACTGTTCACATCAAAGTTATAGGGATCAGGATTGATTTTTTTCTCTAGATGCTGGGTTCTTAATGGTGTGTGTGTGTGTGTATGTGTGTGCGTGCGCGCGTGTGTGTCTTGGACCCCTTTGGTTGAGTCTAGTGAAGACTATGGAGCCTTTTTCAGAGTCAGATTTTTAAATGTATAAAATAAAATACCTAGGATTACAAGGGAAACCAATTATATTGAAAAAAATATTTCAAAAACAAGTTTCTGGACCCTTCCTCTAGAGGCAACCATCCAGATAAAGTATGGCCAAGAGCAGACACCCTTCCCCACTTTGAGTGACTAAAATATTCATCATCCTCAGAGAGATTAGCTGAGATCACACATCTAACATGTAGCCAGAAACAACATCAGTGTAATCTGTTATTACTGTTATTGCTATTACCCTTGTTGATAATAATGATAGTGATGAAAATATTAAGCAGCCTTATATGGAAAAGGAGGAAAGTTACTATCCCACCTGGAGGTGGGATAAAGTCAAAAGATGGTGGGAAGGAGCTCCATGCTCTTGAGAAGACATGGCCATTTTAAGAAGTCTGAGTCCAGAAGCATCAGAAGGGTTAGGGAGGAGATAGTTTGGGGATTAGATACTTAACTACAGATAATTAATAGATGGAGGATGGGAAGTAGACTGTATTTGTCTGATGAATGTCTGAGTGTGGTGTCTGACCAAATGAAGACATACTGTTGTCATGGAATTCAGTTTATTTTAAATTATTTGCATCCTCAGAAAGGGAACTCAGTCTTGCATAATCCCCAGATCAAGATGACCAAATTTCAGGGTTATATAAGATCCCAGAGAACATTGAGTCCAACTAGCATCTGAGCAAAAATCTTCTGTAAAACCCATATAAAGTGGGCATCCAGTCTTTGCTTGAAGACCTCCAGAGAAGGGGAGGCTGCTACCCTTCTCCTTACCTCCCAAGGCACCTCTTTCCACTTTGGGATAGCTCTATTTTATTTTTATTTTTTTGGAGGGGGGAAGGCAGGGCAATTAGGGTTAAGTGACTTGCCCAAGGTCATATAGCTAGTGTTAAGTGTCTGAGGCTGGATTTGAACTCAGGTCCTCCTGACTCCAGGGCCAGTGTTCTATTCACTGCGCCACCTAGCCACCCAGGGTAGCTCTAATAGCTATTTTCATTACATGAAGCAAAAATTTACCTCTTTTCAGTAGGAGCTGTCTTTCTGAATCTTTGCCACTCTCTATTTCTGATTCTTTTCTCTATCTCTCTCTGTTTCTAATGTTCTATCATTTTTTTTCTCTCTCTGTTTCTTCCTCCCTCTCCCATATACTTATATTACAATAACTGTTGATAACCTGAGTTATAGAAGTGATAAAGCAAAACTTCCCTTCCTGATCCCCACCATTTTTTTTAAAGTAGAGACTCCTCTCATGGATAACTGTGAGCTTTATAGGATAAAAGAATGTTTCAGGGTATCCTTATTGTCACATTAGATGAAATGGGGTAATCAGTTGAGCAGAAATTGCCTGAAATAAAAATGAAAACAAATAAAAATGAACATTCCCTCAGCAAACATTACATGCCTATGATGGAACGCCTTATGCTAGGTTCTGAGTAAATACAAAGAAGAAAACCCTGACCCTCAGATGCTCAAACGGTTGAATGGATGGTTGCCAACAGAACCAGTCCAAAAGTGGAACATTCCGCACAGATCTCTTCCCCCACCATTGTCGCCCACCAGTGCTGAAATGCTCTGCCATGCACTCTGGTTAACACCAAATAAAAGTTTGGGTCAGTGATATTATTTTGGAATCCAGTTCCAGGAGTTGCAGCTGGCAGCCAGCCGGCATGGAGATGATCTCAAACACACCAAGAATGAGATCTCAGAACTGAGTCGACTCATCCAGAGGCTTCGCTCAGAGATTGAGAATGTGAAGAAGCAGGTGAGTGAGCCTTAGTGGGATGCTAGTCCTGTCCACAGTGGGGAGCTGGGGCATCCTGGTACCCTGACCTAACTTGGGGATGAGATGGAGTCCCCACAGACACCTAGTCCTTAATTGAACCTCCAGCATTATTTCTTTTCACTTCTGGCCTCATCTTTACACTCAGGCTATCTTTACACTCAGGCTCCCATCTCTCACATCATCCCTATTCCCTATCCTCATATCCTCAGATACCTCTCATACCTCCATACCTCTCATCCTCTCTATTTAACCCTATTCCCTCCCTCTCCACTCATTCTCTTCAACTGACATGCTCAGTCCCATTCTCTATGTTCATCCCATCCTCATCTACTTTACACATTCCTGCCATCCTTCATACCCAGTCTAGAGCCCTTACACACAGCTTCTCTCCCCTATCTCTGTATTCAGCTTTATTCCTTTATGTTTAGCCCTATGTCCTGTACATTACTTAGTCTTCAGCCCTGGCAATTATCCTCAAACTCCAGGGCAGATACAGTTGGAAAATATTTTCCATAAGATCTCTGAGGACCGTAGTAGAATTACTTGTCCTCAAAGATAACATTTCTACCTTGATCACTTAGCAGCTACTCTCTCCCACCTGCTCCCAATGAATACAGCAACTACACAGTAGACTCAATCTGGAACCAATTACAATGATTAGATGGTGAATGGGAGGGTTAAGATTGGGTACCTTAGAATTGATCCTTTGCCTCACAGTGCTCCAACCTGGAGACAGCCATTGCAGATGCTGAGCAGAGGGGTGACTGTGCCCTAAAAGATGCCAGGACCAAGCTGGATGAACTGGAGAGTGCCCTGCATAGTGCCAAGGAGGAGCTGGCCCGCCTTCTACGAGACTACCAGGAGCTGATGAGTACCAAGCTTGCCCTAGACATTGAGATCGCAACCTACAGGAAGCTACTGGAGGGCGAGGAGTGCAGGTGAGGGTGTGGAACAAGCATAACTGATGATCTTTTCATTTAAGTGTGGTTCATAGGAAGAGTAGTCAGTGGACCTCATGGAAAGAAAACGGTAGACTTAGCTAAAATCTAGAAGCAGGTCTAATAAACGGGAAAGGTATTCAGCCTCTTCCCCAGTGGCCCGGCTTCAGATACTGGTGTTCTCACTGTATGACTTTAAACGTATCCGTTATTCCTTTAAGGTCTGTGTAAAATATCGGACCATTGGACGAGCTGCTCTCCAAGGTCCTATTCAGCTGCAATTTTCTGCAGAGAAGTTAGCAGATGAGTGGGGGTCTGGAGATGTGGGGATGGGAGTGAATGAAGTCAGACAGCTGGACAGAACGAGTGAGTCTGGCTTCCAGGCTTTCATTGTTTATTTATTTTATGCCTCTACTTTTCCCATCTGGATGTTTGTTGAGTGGGTTCGCTATATCAGTCACTCTGGGATGCTATACCATGCAGGAGGAATCAGAACTGCTCATTTCTTTCTTATAGGATGTCTGGAGAGTACACCAACTCTGTGAGCATCTGTAAGTATCCTGAACCCTTTCATCAATTAAAACGAGTTGATAAATACTTACTGAGCATCTGTGGCCGAGGTCTTCAAATATAGCGGTACATGCCCTCTATGGATTATTTCCTATTTATCTTATATAGGAATTGTTTGATCATAGTCTGTATGTGTTTTCCTCCTTTAGATTGTGAGGTCCTTGAGAGCAGGGACTGTCTTTTGTCTTTCTACCCCTAGTGCTTAACACAGGGCCTGGCACAAAGTAGATGCTTGTTGACTGACTGAATAGTCTTTGGTGGCTCCTCCAGCCTTTTGAAACTTAATAAATGTTTGTTGATGGAGCATTTATTCTTTTTTTAAAAAACTCATTTTTGTGGAATAAAACAAGTATTTCCATAACAGTACAATAAAAAGATGATTGTACACGAAACTGCAAGTCCACTACGCCCAATTTGCTATTCCTTTCAAATATACAACAGTTATCATGTAAATTTCCTTTTTTCTTCCCTCCTCCCTCCATTGCCCTAGAGATGGCCACCGTTACACACATACACACACACACACAACCATTCTATACCTACTTCTATTTATCAGTTCTTCTCTGGATGCAGAAAACTTCTTTCTTCATATGTCCTTTACAGTTAATTTGGGTGTTTATAATAGACAAAATTACTTATTTGTTGAAAGACATTCTTAAAACAATACGATAGTTACTGTGTATACAATGTTCTCTTGGTTCTGCTCATTTTGCTCTTCATTATTTCATCCAAGTCTTTCCATATTTTTTCTAAAATCACTGACCTCATTATTTCTTATAGCACAATAGTATTCCAATCACAATCACATACCACACCTTGGTCAGCCATTCCCCAATCAATAGGCATCCCTGCAATTTCCAGTTCTTTTCCACCACAAAGAGAAGTGCTGTAAACATTTTAGAACATATAGGTTCTTTTCCTTTACCCCAATCATCTTTGGAAATAGATCAAGCAGTGGTATTGCTGGGTCAAAGGGTATAGGTAGTTTAAAAACTCTTTGGACATAATTCCAGATTGCTCTCCAAAATGATTGGATCCTTTACAATTCCACCATCAATGAATTAATGTGCCAATTTTTCCACATCCTCTCCAACATTTTTCACTTTCCCCTTCTATCATTTTAGCCAATCTGATAGATGCAAAATCATACCTCAAGGTTGTTTTAATTTGCATTTCTTTAAACAATAATGATTTAGAGCATTTTATATGATTATAAATTGTTTTGAGTTCTTCATTGGAAAACTGCCTGTTCATATCCCTTGACCATTTATCAATTGGGGAATGACTCATGTTCTTATAGATTTGACAAAATTCTTTTATATATTTTAGATATGAGACCTTTATCTGATAAACTGTCTATAAAATCTCCCTCCCCCTCCCCAATTTTCTGTTTTACTTCTAATCTTGGCTACATTTGTTTTATTTGTATAAAAACTATTTTCTTTTTAAAAAATTTTTATTTCAATTTTTGGAATAAAACAAGCATTTCCATAACATAGTACAATAAAAAAGATGTTTGTACATGAAACTGTGAATTTACTATGCACAACTCACTATTCCTTTCAAATAACAACAAAATTATCACGTTAAATTTCTTTTTTTCCTTCCCTCTTCTCCATCACCACCCTAGAGATGACTGCCATTAGACACAAATAGACAATTTATTTTTGCCACTGACAGTTGTAGGTGTCTATCCTGAGCTGTTCCTTTGCCTTCTCTGCTGTATTCTGAGTGGGTGACAGTTTTCTTCCTTCCTCCTTTCAAGGATTTTACTGTTAGTCAGCTAAGATTTAGTAAGCACCCACTTTGCCCCAGGCATTATACTAAGCACAAGGAATAAAAAGAAAAGCCACTGTCCCAGCTCTCTAGGGGAGGAGTCATCTAGTCCCTCCTTCTAAGAGAAAGTTTTCTAAGCCAAGACTCCATTAACATGATAAATTTGACAGGTGTATTGGAGGGGCACAGAAAAGCAGTGAAATGAGGTCAGGCAGAGTAACAACATGAAGTTATATGTACATAGCACCTGAACTTTGTTAAAAATTCTGAGAACCCATCCACTGAGAGCCTCTGAAGTCTAATGGGAGAGGCAACATGTGGAGAAAAGCTTGCCTTCTTAGAAAGTGCTTCTCATTCAAACACTTCACTCCCATACTCTCCCCCAGCAATCACAAGATTCCAAAAAGTGAATTCTACCTCCCCCCCCCCAATCAGAAAGCAACGAAAAGAACAACAGCAAAAACCTTAGGAAGCCCAGACCAACATTAAATCTTTATGAATTGTCCTCAGCACAGTTTTTACTGTCAGCAGATTTATCTTCTATCTCTTATTCACATAGAGATTCAACTGGTCCCCAAGTGAGGTTTGCACTGGCTTTCACCCACAAGTTTATTTAACTTAAGCCAATCAATAGCAGGAATCTTAGATCATAAGACTTA
Source organism: Pseudochirops corinnae (assembly GCA_028646515.1). Classification (NCBI taxonomy): domain Eukaryota; kingdom Metazoa; phylum Chordata; class Mammalia; order Diprotodontia; family Pseudocheiridae; genus Pseudochirops; species Pseudochirops corinnae. Next base: position 361,843,701 of record CM053585.1, read on the forward strand.
GGGTTGGCCCAATCCTCCCATTTTATAGGTGAGAAAACTGAGGTCTAGAAAGCAAAAGTGATTTCCCCACTTCAGATAAAGAAAAGCCTAGCTGCAATTCAAAGGCAGGGTTTTTGATACCTCCTCAGGGGGTCTTGCCACAGGCTTCTGCCTCTTCCAATGTATTGACCTGTTTATTTGATTCTACCTACTTGTTTGTTAAAAGAGAAGGCTTGGGGGAGGGCTGTTAGTGGGCAAGTGATAGCATCAACAAACATTTTCTAAGATCCATAGAATTAAACAAAAAAGTAGAGGAGGGAACATGAATAGAGTGATTTTGTTTCTACCTTGTTAAATTTAGTATATATGAATATTTCTATTCTAAAAAACTAATAAAAGTTCATAGTTTCTCTCCTTCATTTTCTGTCTGTTTAAACATTTCTTCATGGTTGTTAAATTCACAGTTTAAAAATGCTAGAATATCATATGAAGCATATTTTTTTTGCTAATTTTTTGATTATCTAATACACTGTAATCATGTATTATTTGGGAGGTTTTACACTTGGCTACTCTCATTTGCTCGAAGCATCAACAGTTGTCTGGTTAGGGGCAGTTCCTTTGGAAGCCTTCCCCGTGTTGGTAACCTACATCCTTGCCTCTTCCCTGATTTCATTTTTTATACATTGTCTTCCTGACCTCTCCAGAGCATGGTCTAATCATCTTTCTTCCTTCCTTTCTAGCTGTGATCAGCAGCACTGTGGCTGGGAATGCTAGCACGGGGACTGGACTTGGGCTCAGTGGTGCCAGCTCCTATGGCTTCCGGCCCAGCTCAGTCAGTGGTGGCTATGGAACCCTTGGTGGAGGATGTGTCGTTGGCAGTGGGGCCTGCAGCCCAAGGGGGGAATCCAAGACCCAAGTGAGCAGTGCCAATGAATACAAGGATGCCCTTGGGAAGATGTCTTTGGCTCTGAGCTCCCCCAACAAGAAAATGACAAGATAAACAGCTTAGAGCCAGGCTGGCTTTGGATGCTTTGAGATTCTGTTTTCTGTGGGTCTCTCTTAGCCTCATGCACCAACCTGAAGGAGATGAATATTTCCCCTAATTTCCTCTTAATTCACTTCTCCAAGAAGTTCCTCTCCTCTTTAGAATTCTTCCTTTTCTTTTCTTTGCCATGGAAATCTCCTTCATCTCTGGGCTCTCTACCTCTGTCTTTCTTGCTAGAAAACCACAGACTTTTAGAACTAGAGGTTGCCTTGTCTACCCCCCTGTCTCCACCCAGAACAGCCCAGCCAGCACCCACCATGCTTTAATGTTTATTACATCTCTAGAGAAGAAGACTCCACAGCCTGTATCATTGCTGCCAACCTGGGGTTTTAGAGAAAAAGGAAGTGCTCCCTCAGGGGAAATCCCAGTTCTTGTTGCCTCAGTTTTCATCCTGCTTGTACACCGAATACCCTGTTTTCCCTCCCAAGGGAATGTCTATTGTGACCCCGCAGAAGCTGGGTGCTACCCAGCCACCTCAATTCAATGAAAACTTTTAACAAGTGTCTCCTACGTGCAAAGATGTGGGCTTTTCTTTTCCGTTTTTTTTGCATGGTTGGGTGGAAGGGGAATTCTTTATTTCCCAAAGTGAGGTGAAGTTCCTGACTGAAGGAGGAAGTTTCCAGGAGAGTGTGCTGACAGCAAAGTCCTTGAATGCAGAGAGGAAGAAGGTTCAGCTGTCAACTGCAGTTGCTTTCCCAGCTGAAGCTACCACAGGAAATCCAAGGGGCAGCTTGGAATGCTGGAAGTTATAGTGGATGGTTTTCTCAGAGAGGATTGTAAACAAAAGGCCATATGCAATTGTACATGTGACTTCATGGTGTTGTTCTCTCCTTGCTGCCTGTCCTGTTCCTCCATTCACTATCTTTTTTTTTCTTTCTGTGCCCTTCTAATAAACTCAACAAATTTATTGTGTTATCTGAAACTTTGCCTACAGGGTTTTCTATTGAGATGAACTGGATAGGTTCTTCCGTGAGGAGGCTTAATGTTGTAGACTTAAGTCTCCTCCAGCATCACCAAAAAATAATCCAAAAGGCAGGCTTAGTTCCAGACCAAAGGCACAGGTGTCAATGATCATATTCATACAATAATTTAGAATTATCGAGTCCAACTACCTCATTTTACATGAATTAAATTTATACTTAGGGAAGTGACTCAGTGGTACAGATAACTTCTTTTAAGCAGAGGAATGAGACATTAAGGGAAGTAGCCTGGTGCTGTGGGAAGCTCCCTAGATTTGGAGTCAGAGGACCTGGGTTCTATCCCTGACTCTATCCCTTACTACCTGTATGATCTTGGGCAAGTTACTTAATGTTTCTGGGCCTTGGTTACTTCCTGTATAAAATGAGGGCAATACATTAGAACCCAGGGTTTCTCAAACTTTTTCACAGTGGTAGGACCCTTCAATTTAGCCCTTGTAGAAAAATCCTCTAAAATTATTGTTATTTTAATTCCTATTAACAAAAACATGCAATTCACTAAAAAGCTTAAATTTGAAGAATTTTAGGGTTCCTGATCTGAGAAACTGTAGATTAGGTGACCTCTGAGGTCCCTTCCAGGTCTAAATAGATAATCCAGAGCAGCAGGGATAGAATTCTAAGTGTGATGTAGTGGTTGAAATGCTGGACTTGTCAGGGTGTGTCAGGAAAACATGATTTCAAATCTCATCTCAAACACTTACTAATTGTGCAACTGTCAGGAAGATGCTTAATGTCTCTGAGCTTCAGCTCTTGACTCTATAAAATAGGAATAATTAAAGTAATGCCAATCTAACGGGCTTGTTGTATCAAATGACATAACATATTTAAAGTGTTACAAACATATGAGTTATTATTCTAGTTCTTCTGATTCTTCTGCATTATAGATTTAGAACTGGAAGGGAAATTGGGGATGATCTCATCCAATCCTTTCATTTTACAGATGGGGAAACTGAGGCCCAGAAATGAAACCTAGTGTTTTTGCCATTAGACAATTATCTATCCACCCAAAGGTATGCTGGTAAAATGTCTAACTGACTCTTGGGGTAAAAAATGTCCACATGACACATTTTTCAGTTCAATCTGCAATATTAACATTTTCTTCTTATCTTTCTCAAGTCTAGGCAAACAACAAAATAATAAATAAGTGCTGGTTCATAGATCACGTGCCCATTTCTAAGGCTAAATGCTCAGGATGAAAAGTTAACAATTGGCTTCTAGTATACCACTGTATCCATCAGTAATCTTTATCTGAGGAAGGACCCACCTATTTTAGCCCACTCATCTGGTTTGATATGAAAGCTGATTCGAAAATCAAAATCATTGAATGTTAGAGCTTAAAGAATCTTAATTTAACACAAAGAGGTTAAATAACCATATTTCATTCATATACTAATTGGAGATAAAACCAGGATTAGAATGGAGGTCCCCAGCCTCCTAAATTCAGTCTGATTGCCACTAAATCACAAAATTCTTTTTCTTCCACTTTGTTTCTTCCACTCTTTTCCTGGACCACCAGGTGAAAAGTACCATCCTGGATCCTAGGCTGGGAGAGGGTGACACCATTTCTGCCCTCAGGGAGCTCCCAGACTGAGACAAGGGGAAATGATAGACACACCCAAGATTAGAATTACTAGTTTCACTGCAAAGTCTAAAACTGTGTTCCAAAATGTTGGTGGATGGGAAGTACAGCAGACCCAATATCCCCTACCCCTCCAGTGTGCTCTGTACCCAAGTGATGGGGCATCAGATAAGCAACTTTAATCAGTATACCAGAAGCCCAACATAAGACAATGGGTTGGGGGACAGGATTAGGGGATTGGGCCACAGTTAATGCCATCTCTCCAGTGAAAGGTACTAAAGACCTCAGGTATGGAGTCCTTTGGGAGAGTTCCTACCTGGACTTGATGGAAGAGACTACCTCCACTGACTGACATTCTGATGACTCCTTCAATCACAAAGCTGTCACCACAACCTGTCCCAGGGGTCATCTTGTTTACCTCTCTGCTTAATCTCCAAATGGTACTCTGTCCTCTGCCCTAAAGAGCACCTCCTCTGGGAGCTGCATCTCAGTGTTGATTGCAGACCAGAGGGTGACCCAAGGGCATAATAAACCTTTGTTCATGACTTGACAGTAGGGGTGATCCAGGCTGGGATGCTGATGAAAGCTATCCTCCAGGCCTCTTCCTTCACCCCTCACACCTTTGATCCTCCTACACTGGTGCTTCATTTTCACCTCTGGTCTTTAGCTATTTCCCTTGAGTCACTTTTGAATCTTAAAGTAAGTAGATTCTGGGAGAAGACAGGTTACTGACTCACCAATTCATTTATTCATCCTCTCTCAAAAATATATTGAAAAGTTATCTTATCTATCCATCTATCTCTGGGCAGAACTACTAATATCCCAGACAAATGGGGCAACTTTATTGTTTTTAAATGTTTTCAGAAAAAGTGATTCCCAAAGCATGCCTCAGGCATTCCTTCTATAGTCTCACATACCTCAGAGATGAGTTCTTCCTTTGTCTAACCTAATTCTGTAACTGAGATTCCTTCCATCTATTTCTGTCCTCAGAAGTAAAACATGCTTAAAGTGAGGGGAAAGATGCCAAATACGTAAGAGGTTAGAAATAGGGTGGAGTTAGTTAATAAAAGTTCATATTTATATGGCACTTAAAGTTCAGAAAATACTTTCTTCATAATGATCCTGTGAAGTAAATACTGAAAATATAGTTACTGTCATTTTTTCAAGTAAGAAAACTGAGGTTTGCAAGTGACTTGTACATGGCCACACAACTCATCGGTGTCAGAACTGGGATTCAGACCCAGGTCTACAGATTTCTCCAGAATTCTTTTTCCTATTTAAAATTACTATTCACACTCTGTTCCCAGTAGCTCATAGAGGTTATATAACTTTCCACACATCCCTCCTCCTCTTCCCCCCTTCCCCCCAGAGATGGACATACAGATTCCATGACTATCCTAGGCCCCTGAAGAGGGCCAGATATATGGACCATTTTTTCCCCAAAAAGTGAACAGACAGAAGAAGAAGCTGGTTGCAAAGAACCTCAGAAGAAATATTTACACAAAGATCCTCCAAGGGACCTGAACATATAAAGATCCTCAAAGATTGTCTCCTCCAAGGATTCTGAATACATAGACTCTCCTGATAGGAGCACAGGCATAGAGATATCCTTCCTTTCCTGAGAGACAGGAGGCAGGGAACTCCCCCAGGGAATTGACTATACAGATACCTGTCCCAAAGAGGAACCAGTGACACAGAACACTCTTGGTGGGTCTGGACACATAGATCTCCCCTCTAATCCACCATGGATTGAACACACAGATCATCACTTCAGAGTGGCAGTTCACATAGATCTTTCAGAAGGGTTGGGTACACAGATTTCCTCTCTTCTAGGAGGCTGGTCTCACATATCCCTCAGAATAATGAGGTTCAAAATCTTCCTTTTCAGGTCAGCCCTAGACTTCTTAATCTTCTCATCACCTTGTTGCCTCCCTCTCCCTCTGCCTCTGTTGCTTATCAAGATTCTAACAACTTCATTCCTTGGGAAGTAAACAGCTTTGGTTGTGATTACACAGAGCCCTTGGCTCTGATACACAGGGCACCATTTGACTCCCCAGAAGGGTCTAGGAGAGCCAAGACCATAGAGACATCCCAGATAGTACAGGAAGAGGCCATGGAGACATAAACTCATGGGAGGGCCTATAGAGATCATCTCATTCCATCCCTTTTTTTTTTGATTGATGATGAAAACCAAAGTTAGAGAGGAAAAGTGATTTTTCCCAAGGCCATATTGAGAGTGACAGAACTGGGATTTGAGCACAGATTAACTGACTTGTAGTCTAGTGATCTTTCCATTATACCCTGCTGCCTCTCACTAAAAATTTCAAAGTTGGAGGGGACTTCTGGTGTTATCTAATCTAACTCCCTACCTAAAGCCTCTTCTGTAACATCCTGGATTTCAGTGGTTGTCCAGACTGCTAGTCATGATAGGAAACCAGTACTTTGAGAGACAGGCCATTCAACTTTCAGGTGGCTCTAATTATTAGAAAATTCTTACATTGAGTTCAGATCAGTTACTGTCTAGTCTTTGGTCTTAATTCTTTCTCCTCCAGCCAAACAGAACAATCTAACAATTCAGTTTAAAATATATTTATTAAGTGCCTACTATGTGCAAGGGCTCCTATTAGATGCTGAATATATAAAGCAGTTCCTATCTTTAAGAGTTTATATTAGGATACATCTAATTTTCCTTCCATATAACAACTCTTTGAAGAGTTAAAGAGTAATATATCTTCTCTACCTCTCCCCTCCCCAATTAAATCATTGGAATTGGAAGTGACCTCAGCATCATCTAGTCTAACCCATCCAGGAAGGAATCCATATACTTACACATCCATCAAGTGATTGTCCAACCTCAGCTTGAAGACCTCCAAGAAGGGGGAACTCATTTCCCCTCTAGGCAGCCTGCTTCACTTTTGGAAAGGTCTGATTATTGGGAAATCTGCCTCACCTTCCCAACATTGTGCCTTCATTTGTCTCTGTAAAACTTCTATGCTTCGCTCCTGGTTCTGTCCTCCAGGTTAAAATAGAATAATCCTGGTCCTTTGTCCACATGACAACCTTGCCAATGCTACTGCTACATTTCCATTCCTGAGGCTCCTCTTCTGCAGGAGAAGCATCCTCCTCTCCTTCATCCCATCCTGATACCACATGGTTCTGAGTCCTCTCCCTATCCTTGTCACCCTCTTTTAGAGTGGCTCTAGATTCTCATGTGTAAGGAAGTCATCCAGCACATCATGTGTCAGGAAGCCTTTCAGCAACTACCTGCTCTTCCTGTGCTGCTAGCCTCCTGTCTCTTGTTTTGTCTCCCATCTCCACATGCAGGTTCCTGAGCTGGCAAAGGGAAGGGCAGAAGTAGACACTGGGAGAAGTGACATGAGCCTCGCCCTTGGACACCTTCCAGTCTGACAAGAGAGAAGGGGCATGAAGTAACACAAAGAGAGACTGGAGCAATTGAACATAGTTCAAATTGTACACAGAACAGTGGAAGAGATTTAATCTGAGACAGAGCTCTCTTGAGAGAAGACATATTTATGCAGGGACTCACTAAGCCTCCTGTTTATTAATCTTTTAAATTTATTTTTTTTTAATGAACAAGCACCTATTTTCTCTTCCTCTTCCCTCACTGAAAAATGAAAACCAAAGACCTTGTAACAAATACAGCATTCAACTAAAGAGGATCATCTGCTCTTCATCTCTAAAGAGAATCTCTAGAATAACAGGCTTGATATAGCCAGAGGAAGTTCAGTTACACACAAAGAAGAACTTCCCAATTCTAACGCAGGTAGAACAGGAGAATGGGCTCTCAATTCAGGTGCAAGACAGTCTTCCTTTTTGTCTTAATTTTGCCCTTGTCTGACTCTAATGCTTTGTCTCCAGATGCAAAAGGAATCATTACAGGCTGACATTCCTATCAGATCCTAGATCCAAGATTAGTGGTGTCTAGATAGTCCCATGTCCTGAATCATAGTCTTTGGGGACTAGAAAAGTCCTTGAGGAATCATCACAGTCAATCCCCTGCCTCCAGGAACAGTCTCAGATCTCTTTCATTTGTGGTGCTCTTTAAGGAAGGACATTTCTCAACTCAGGATCTCACAGACCTCCAAGGGGCTCATAAATAGATTTCAGGAGGAGGGGGTTAAGTTATGCCTTTACTTTCACTAATCTCTAATTGAAATTAAGCATTTCCTTCAAAAGTTAAATAAAAAATATTCATCTGAGGAAGGATCCAAGGTTCTTCCAGAATGCCAGCAGGGTCTAGGATACAAAAAAGATTAAGAATCCCTGTCCTAACCTGTCTCTGGGGACATTTTTATACAAGCCATTTATTTATTTTTTTGCTTTTTGGAGGGGGGAAGGCAGGGCAATTGGGGTTAGGTGACTTGCCCAAGGTCACACAACTAATAAGTGTTAAGTGTCTGAGGCCAGATTTGAACTCAGGTCCTCCTGACTTCAGGGCCTGTGCTCCACTCACTGCACCACCTAGCCACCCCATATACAAGCCATTTTTACATAGAACAACCTCTCCTTCGAACTCTACCATTTCCCTCCTTCTTTTGCTCCCTTTCCAGTTTTTTTCTCTTTATCTGCTGCAGATAGTTACAATGTCTTTGATTGTCTTTGAAAATTTTCTCTGTCTTGGGTATGTGTCGCATACTTTTTAGACTCTGAGTTCCCCAAGGAAGGACCCATGTAACTTCCTTCCCTTAATTAATCTCTCAGCAATCAGCGTAGAAACTATGTAGGGAGTGGGAAGGGAAGAATTTTGGTCAGTATCTGTGGTCAGTGGAAGGTAAGAAGGGCATTTCCCTAAATGGTTCGTAATACTATTCATTCTACTTCTGACCCACAATTGGCCCCAACATAAACCCAACCCATAGCCCCAAACCACTGAGGGGGCGAGACAATCTGGGAGCCTACTTTGGAGATCCAGGAGTTGATAACCCCAGTAATTGGAGGGCAACATGAATAGATAACCCCAAATTATTATAATGCAACATGTAAGCAAAGCAATTTCTGTGTCCTGGGTGATTTTATGGGGGATTCATCAGAGTCCTGGGTGGAAGAGACAAAAATCTGTGAGGTGGGGTGACAGATAATTTACAAATGGAGAACCAAAGAGGTAATTTATAAAGTGGTCCCAAGTGACCTGAAAGATATTCCTGACCCATAAATTAAGCTGACTTCACTGTCTCCTATCCCAGCTGTCCAGGCTTTATAAGAGGAGAGGCTATCAAGGCAGATCAGTTGAGCTCCACCTCTTGTACCATCTCTGTCTCCTTGCATTACTTCGGCTTTCATCTTTGCCTGGCTGCCATGAGTCGCCAGTTCAATCACTATCCCAGTGGGGACCGCATTGGCTTCAGTGGTTGCTCTGCTATCATTTCAAGTCGGCTTAGCAGCAGTTCAACCTCCTTCCGAGGTGGGGTGAAGGGAGTAGGGGCAGCGGCCTTTGGCAGCAAGAGTCTTTACAGCTTGTGTGGCAACCGTCGCATTTCTATCAGTGCCACAACAGGGGCATCCCGGACTGGCAGCTATGCCCTTGGGCATGGGGCTGGTTTTGGAGGAGGCAGGGTAAGTGGGTTTGTGGGAACAATTTTTGGAAATGCTGGGCTGGGGTCTGTGTGCCCATCAATCTGTCCACCTGGAGGCATCCCCCAGGTGACCATCAACAAAAGCCTCCTGGCCCCGCTCAACGTGGAACTGGATCCCGAGATCCAGAAAGTAAGGACCCAGGAACGCGAGCAGATCAAGGCACTCAACAACAAGTTTGCCTCTTTCATCGACAAGGTGGGTTGACCTGTCTTCTGTGTGTTGTCCCTCCTCCTTCCCTTAGGCAGAGTCCCATCTTGAGCACTGGTGGGCATTTGTATGGGACTCAGAAAGATGAACAACCTTTCTTCTTGCCCTTGGGCAGTCTCTCAATCTAATGAGAGACTATACGATTTAGAACTAGAAACAGACATCTTGTAACTAACTTCCTCAGGTTACAGATGAGGAAATAGACTGGAAAAAAGGGAAGTGACTTATCTAGAGGCAAGTAGCAAAGTTGGGATTTGAGCCAGTCAGTTAATAAATATTTATTAAGCACCTACTATGTGCTAGGCACTGGAGTACAAAGAATGGTAAAAGATGGCTATTGGGGAGCTCAAAGTTTAATGAGAAAGAAAATATGCAGATAACTATGCACAAACAAGTTATATAAATGATCAATTGTAGCTAAATGGTGAAATCTGTTGGTTCTCAAACTTTTTGATCTCAGGACCACTTTTCCTTTCTAAAAATTGTTGAAACGTTTCCCCTTCCCCATATACAAAGAGCTTGTGGTTATGTGGGTTGTATCTACCAACATTTACTAAATTAAAAATTCAAATGTATGAAAAGTTTTGACCCTCAGACCCTTTTAAAGAGTTTCAGGATTTCTAGGGGTCTTTGGGCCATACCTTGAGAACTGTTTCTTTAAATGATGTGCAATGCTAGTATGGAAATGTTTAATACAATTGAACATGTAAATGTTCAGATATGTCTGATTGCTTGCTGTTTCAGGGAGAAGAGAGGGACAGGAGAGAATTTGGGACTCAAAACTGTAAAAAAAATGTTAAAATTGTTTTAATATGTAATTGGGGAAAATAAAATGTATTAAATAACATAAAAAAGTTCAGTGAAAAAAATGATGCTCAATGTATTCAGGGTACCTAAAGACACACAAAAATAGATAAAGAAGCAGCTGTATATAGCTCTAGAAATCAGAACTGGGAGAATAGAGAGGAATTTGGTGGGGATATTGAAGCATTGTAAGGGAATTATTCTAGGAAGGCTTCCTACTAGAGGTGAGGTGGGAGGGGAGTATGGTTTAGGGTTACTTTGGATTGGAAGACAAGCCAGGTAAGACCCATATGTAGTCTCAAAAGTGGGAGAGAGGAATTTTGAGAAGAGAACAGAGGACAGATTTTCTGGCTGGAACCTGAACTGTGAAATCACAGAAAAATTAGAGAATGAAGTAGGAGAATAGCAGAAGGGAGAGTTAATGGAATGGGAGAAGGACGACAGAGTCAGAATAAAGACCAAGAAAATAGTCCACATACTTAATCCCCTTGAAGGCAGTGACAAAATTTTTCTATTCTCTTTACAGTCTTAAAACAATTTATTTAAAACAATATTCTTTTCAATGAATAAACATTTTTTTTCTCCCTCATCTCCTGTCCTTCTCCCCACTGAGGAAAAAAGAAAGACAAGACCACAGTAACAAATATACACAAATTCCCACATTGGCCATATTCAAAACTGTCTAATTCTGCATTTTGAGTCTATCATCTCTGTCAGGAAGCAGGTAGCATGCTTCCCCCCCCTCCTCCATAAAGAGAGAAACCATTCACTTTTTGAATCCCATTCACCCATTTCCTCTAGGTTTACTGCATGATTTCTTTTGGATCCTTTTTTTTTTTTCCTTCTTGATGACCTCAACAGCCATAGCAAGTCTCTAATTAGCAATGGCCATGGTCTTCACCACTTGACTGATTTCTAGCCTTCCTAACCTAGAGTAAGTAAAAGAATGATAGTGTCACTATAGTGTTCTCAGAGCTAGAAAATACCTCAGAAGTCAACTAACCCAAGTTTGGGGTTCTAATTGTCAACTACATGGTGTTCTAGGTGCGTTTTCTGGAGCAACAAAACCAAGTGCTGGAGACCAAGTGGAACCTACTGCAGCAGTTGGACCTGAGCAACTGCAAGAGGAATCTGGAACCCATTTATGAAGGCTACATCAGCACTCTTCGTAGGCAGGTGGAGACACTGTCAGGGGACAGAGTGAGACTGGACTCTGAGCTGAGGAACATGCAGGATTTGGTGGAGGACTTCAAGAAGAGGTAAGGATGGCAAGTGGAACATAATCAACTTTCAGTTTCATGTGCATCATCTTCAAAAATTTTACTATGTTATGTAAATGCTTATTTTATTTTATAAATTAAAAACAAAACTTAAAAAAAAGAGGTGCAGAGGAGCAGGCACATATAGATATTATTTGTGGAAAAGAAAAATTTCAGCTCTTTGCCTACAATGAAAGATTTCATGCTAATATCAACCCTTTGTTGACACTACCATCATCCTTTCTCCAGCCTCTCCAGTCTTTTGGAGAATGTGTGAATCAGATAAACTAAAAGGGAGGGGGAAAGGAGAGGGAGGAAGGAAGAGAGGGAGAGAGAGAAAAGGAGGGAGGGAGGGAGAGAGGGAAGGAGAGAGAGAAAAAGAGACAGAGAGAAACACAGAGACAGAGAGAAACAGAGACAGAGAGAGAAGAAAGGGAGAGACACACAGAGATAGAGAAAGAGACTGACAGAGGCAGACAGACAAACACACACACACACACACGCATACAGAGAGAGAGAGAGAGAGAGAGAGAGAGAGAGAGAGAGAGAGAGAGAGAAGTTTTGTACAGGCTATTAACTTTTCTTTCTTTCTTTTTTTTTTGGCTTTTGTTCTGATAAATGATATTGTTTGTTGCTAGCACAAAGATGGTGGTAGAGTAAGTCCAGATTTGGAACTTGGAGGATTTTCTGGCTCCTTGTGCATTAGAATTTCTTGGACAGTTTCATCATGTGCCTCTCTACAATTTCTACATCAAGACTAAAATTTATTCCTAGCAGAACTTAAAAAAAAATCCACTATTTATAGTATAATGAGTAAAGAGTCCAGCAATAAAACCAGGAAGCAGGTTCAAATTGTGCCTCTGAGACATAGGAACTGTGGGACTGGCCCTGGGCATGTCACTTAACCTGCACAATTCTCAAACACTACAAGTTGCAGATCAGCCTGGATTGGCAGAGATTCTCCTCACTGAGGAGCTCTCCATACCAATGAAATTAAAAGTTCAGTCCCTACTATTGTCTGACTTTTGGACTTCACCATTGGTGTGGAGAATTTAGAGGCATCTTAACTTGGAAGTGGGTTGTTTCTCCCATTAAACTGAACCAGTAATCAGAAGACCAGTTTTCAGGATGCCATGTTTCCAAGGCCCAGGACTTCTAGGAATTGGAGGCTTTTGAGATTATAGGCAATTTATAGACAATAAAAGAGAACCTCCTCCATTCAGCACCACCGTCTACTTTCTCATTTGAGTGATTTCTAAGTGCACATCTGGCTTTCCCCCAGAACTGGACATAGACACAAAGGGAGGAAGGAGATGCTCTCTAAACTTAGGGAGTGGAGGTCTTATTGTTTGCATGGCTGGATTTGGTGGGTGAGTGAGGAAAATGGGGCATATACCAAGACTTAAAATGAATTAGAAATGATACATAAAACCATGCAAAGGAACAGAGGGCAAGCTGATCACCCCAGTGGGGAGGAGATGTGGAGGGGAAAGGACAATCAAGTCAAGTGTAGTTTTGAGAGGGGGTATATTTTAGCATTTAGTATTCACAATACTGGAACTGAAGCTGAAATACTTTGGCCACAAAATGAGATGAAACTCATTGGAAAAGACCTTAATGTTGGGAAAGATTGAAGGCAAAAAGAAAAGGGAATGGCAGAGGATGAGATGGAGAGAAAGATAGCATCATGGAAGCAACAAACATGAGCTCGGACAGAGTTGGGGAGATGGTGGAAGACAGAAGAGCCTGGCATGATCATGACCATAGAGTCCATGGGGTCATGAAGAATCAGACACAACTAAAGAAATGAACAACAACAAGTATTTTAGTAGAAAGTTCGGCACTGTGAAGTCAGGAGAGACCTGGATTTGAGTGACAGTTGTCCCACTTAATACTTGTAACCTTGGACAAGTTACTTTATCTCTCTGAGTCTCAGTTTCCCCATCTATTAAGTGGCAATGATAACATCTGTCTTGCATACTGTAGAGGGTTGGTGTGTAATTATTAAATGACATATGGTGAGGTAAAAGAATTTGTACCCTATTGCCCACTATGTAAATATAGCCATTATTTTGAAGAAAATTTGGAAGGAGTAGAGGAACTTTCATTGGAGAAGATTATATGTGCATCACAGAGGTGAAGCCTCCTTCATCCCCACTGGACATGACACTCAATGTTGTCAAAGTTTAGGGCCTCCCTTCCTGCCTAGGTGTCTTTATCTCCTTAATGAATCTCATTTGCAATGCCTTCTCTTTATTCCCATGTAGGTACGAGATGGAGATTAATAAACGAACAGCCGCTGAGAATGAGTTTGTGGTGCTCAAGAAGGTGAGACAGCAACTGCTGGGAGTGGAAGAAGGGAAACAAAGTGGAAGTAGTCATGGGTGGGCCCAAAGGGCTTAGTGACCACCGGCCTCTTCACTCCAGGCAAGCAGTAGAATCTGGTGGTTTTGTGGGAGGAGATAGAAGCACTAAACATGGTGGTTGGAAGTTCTTGAAGCTCTTTGCCTGTGTCAACCTCACTTGATCCTCACAACAACTTCGGGAAATGGGTGCTATTATTACCCCCATTTTACAGAAGAGGAAATAGGTTGAGAGAGTGTAAGTCACTTGCTCAGGGTCACACAGTGAAGGAGCAGCTGAGAAAAGATCTGGGTCATTTTCTGCCTTGGACCCTGATTGACATTTCTTAATGTCCCTCACTCCCAAGTATTTTGTCTTGAGTTTAGTGTCTTGAGTTAAGTCAACTCAAGAGGCATTTATCAATCACATGTCAGATGCCATACTAAATTCTGGTAATCCAAATATGAGTAGAAAGATAATCCCTGCCCTCAAAAGGTTTATATTCTAATGGTGTGTGTGTGTGTGTGTGTGTGTGTGTGTGTGAAGACAACACCACATATAAAAGGGAGGTGGAAAGAAGAGATGAAGTTACTAGAAACAATGTAGGGGGGAAAGTCTGGGAGAATCTGGAGTGCAGCCTGGAGAGGAATGAAGGCATAGGTGACCTGGGCACCCTCCTTAAAATGGAGATTCTGGGAGGAAGCAGCCATTCAGAAGGAGAAGTCAGTGGTGTGAAGAATACTTCCAATGTGTGAAATCTTGAAGTGGGGTGATCTTCCAGGGTATACAGGTTTCCATAGCATGATGGAGAAAGTTCAGAGTCAGGAATGTGGTCTAGAAAGGAATGAATTCTTAACATGTTGCTCGAAAGGAATCAAGATAAAAATTCATTGGTTTAAAATTCAGATGTTTGATTGACCATATACGTTGGGCACACCTGGATCTTCTGAACTCCTGGGTCTTCTTCTCATTAAGCAGGGGAAAGGTGAGGGGAAAGTACAGAGCTATCCTGTTGGCAGAAGTGCTAGGTTTTGGAGGCAGACATCATTACCATGTGATGTTGAAGTTATGGTCCCAACAAGACACCTGCCCGGCATCCTGGAGGAGTTGGATCAGGGGCAAGTGGGTGAACATGAAGGAAGAGATCATGTCTCCCTAGGTTATTGTTTCTACAGGATGTGGATGCAGCCTACATGAACAAAATAGACCTCCAGGCTAAGGTGGATTCTACAGCTGATGAGATCAAATTCCTTAAGTGCCTCTATGAAGGGGTAAGCATCATCTCCCATCCTCTCCCTCCCCCAAGTAAAACATACAAACCAGTGTTCCCCTAGATGCCATCCGTCTCCTTTCCCAAGATCTAGAGGACTGGTGTTGGGCGAGGGGGCCAGGAAGCAGATGCCGTGGTAAGGGAGTTAGTCTGAAGGAGTAAGGAGAAAGATGGGCTGGTAAATATAGCCACTTATTTGCAAGGCTTTTGTTAAGGAAGACAATTCACCTCAACAGCAGAAATACTAAGAACTCCCAGACAGACCTGAGAGAATGCAGAACGGAGCTAGGAACAATCATTCACTTTTGACTCTTCCTATGATCCCTAGAAGATATGTACAGTGCATATGGACAACAGAATCTTGAAAAATTATAGCTGAAAGGGACTGTGGAAATCATTTAAATTAAAAAAGAAATAAAAAATCCATTCATTAAGTCCTTACCACATGCCTGGCACTGTGCTTAGGACTGGAGCTACAAAGAGAGATTAAAATAGTCCCTGGCCTCAATGTAGTTTTACAGATGAATTTTAAAGAAATAAAGTGATTTTCAATCACAGCTAGTAAGTGCAGAGCTGAGACTAAAACTCAGCTCTTCCGACTCTTGGTCAACTGCTGTCCCTCCTGTACCACTCTTGGATCATTACAGTGAGACCAGGGGATGTTGCTGGAGCCAGCTTGAACTGCTTCTCAAGAGCTGATTGTTAAATTTTCAGAGTGAAAACTCAAAACAGGCAAAGGCTGCAACTCAGGACTTGACTGCTTTATGGAATGTCTAGACTTAAGAAAGTGGTGGAGAAAATGTTAATGATGCAGGTTAAACTTAAAAGCATATTGGAAGTCCATTTCTTGTTCTGGAGAGCTGATTATTGAGCATTTCTTAGCACACCCTTGGTATTTGCCTTATTCAGGGCATAGAGGTAGGGTACAAAAGGGGTTATTTGGGAAAAGAGAGATGCTCTTAAATTCACTGTTGCCTATCTGTTGCCTAGGAGATCGCCCAGATCCAATCCCACATCAGTGACACATCCGTCATCCTCTCCATGGACAATAATCGAGAGCTGGACCTGGACAGCATCATTGATGAAATTAAAAACCAGTATGAGGAGACCGCCATGAGAAGCAAAACTGAGGCTGAGGCCCTCTATCAGAGCAAGGTGGGGGATTGTAACAATTTTCTCACCCATTATCTCATGTGATCCTTCAAACAACCCTCCAAAATAGGTATTATCCCCATTTAATAAATGAGAACATTGAGGATCAGAGAGATTAAAAGCCTGGCCCAAAGTCACACAACTAGTACATGACAAAGCTGGGCCTCAGATCCAGAGCTTGTTCTTTCCACTACACTATAATGTTGGGAGTGGGCCATAGCTCCTTAACCTAGTTCTCCTATTAGAAAATGTTTCTCTCATAGGCATGGTGGGCTCAGATGGAATTGTTAGTACTGGACTTGGGCACTGAGGTTAGGCCCTCTACCTCTATTTAGATCACCTGTGCCCTAGCTTGGCATGACTCTACAGATTGACCACATTCTTGACATTACTTTGTCTTAGATTTCTCATTCACTTTGGGGCAACTTTCTAAGTCCCTGAGGCTAAGAAGGGAGAAGAGAGGAAACTCAAATTCTACCAAAGTTGTCCTAAAATATTTTTTTCCCTCTTAGAGTAAATAGTGTAAATTTAAGTAAATACTTCTTGACTATGATTGTAAATTATGACTGAAGGCATTTTTATTCCCTGGAAGCCATTGAAAATCAGAGAGGTCCTCCTCAGAGTAGAACAGGGATTCTCCTGCTTGGGGGCAGATTCATGGATCCATTCAACAAGTATGTGTTAATGGATAAAGAGATGGTACCTTGAAGATTTTTCTATTTTGACAATTTGGCCATCTTTCTTGCTATGGGCATGGACAAAGGAAACTTGGTTAATTAAACATCCCCCTTGAAAAAATGGTCATTCCGAACCCATTTGGTTTTCTTGGGATGATTCCCTGATTTCCTCATTCTTTTAGCATGTTATTTTGATAAAGAAGGCAAAACCGTTGAGTTGTGGGAAGAGAGACAGTGGTTACTGGGCTGCTAACAACCCTAACATGGGCACGTATCTTTCTCTCACCATGAGGATGCCTTTAGGTAGCATATAAAAGCACATAGGGCCCCAGGGCTACTATTCCTAAAATGACTCTTAAAGATTAACAATAGAACTGAGGATATTATACTGAGAGTAAGAGAGCCTGGTGAGATTGTCTTTTTTTTTTTTTATGGCAGAGAAGTGTAGCTCTGTTTATGCGGGTGTCTTTCCTTGCGTACTTGGGTTTATATTTCCCTGTGTTGTGTGTATCTCTGAGTAAAGCCTCGGACATTGGACTGGGCTGTAAGTGGCCTGAGTTCTTTGGCACAGAGAACACCAAAGAGCTGAGAAATGATGACATTTTGTCAAGAGTAGTGAAAGCCATGTTTGTGGCAATACTCTATGATCCTTCTTTATTCTTTTGGACATACTTGGTCACAGACTCTTACAGTTACTGTCCTTGAGACCTTGATACTATGTTTATGTCAGTACTGTATGAGCATATGAGACCAAATTGTTCAGTGTATCAGTTAACCCCCTATAAATAAATCCTCATTCTCTTCTCTGTTCCTTGCCCTTACTACTCACCCTCAGATCCAAGAACTACAAGTCACAGCTGGCCGGCAAGGTGACGACCTTAAACTTACCAAGGCTGAGATCTCGGAACTTAATCGACTGATCCAGAGACTTCGTTCAGAGATTGGGAGTGTGAAGAAACAGGTGAGTTATGCCAATAAATCAATCAACTCATACAATGTTGAATATCTATTATGTGCTTAGTATAACCCAAGATGTTGTGGAGAATAGATGGCCACTGTTTTTAAGAAATGTGCAATCTGTTTGGAAAAACTAATCTACACGATGACTAATTTAAGACAGCATATAATTAATTGCTAAACCATATGGCATGATAAATGTTGTAGGAGATTGAGGAGAAGGGAGATCAAAGGCTCTCATAGCAAAAGATTAGAAGACTTCATGGCAAATGAAATATTTGAAATGAACCTTAAAGGATTGAAAAATTTTCTGGGCAACTGGAACAATGAGTAAAAGCATAAATGTGGGAAAGGTAAGGAGAAGGAACTGGTGGGACAAATGATGTGTGTTGGGGAGTACCAAGAAACAAGATTAAATCAATAGGGTGAGAGAGGGGGTTGGACTAGGCGGTCTCTGGGATCTTTTTCAGGTCTTCATCTATGATCATATGCTATATCATGTGCTGGTATGGGGGGGGGGGGTCACCCTGCCCTTTGCCTTCTGGTGACCAGGAACAACATTAGCATATCTTCATGAACTTGGAGAATTGATGTTGCTGCTCCACTTGGATGCTTGCTTCACCCTTGTCTGGAAGCAATGGGCCAAACTAGGTGTTTGTAGAAGTAAACTTCTGCTAAAGGCTCTTCTGACTGCATATCCCTTGCCCCATGCCACTTAGGCTCTCAGCTCTTTTCCCCTCCCAACTTCTACCTCAATTGAATTGCCTACTCTTTCAGCTTTTGAAGAGTGAGTAGGACCAGAATAGTTGAGGAAAGAAGGCTGGGACTAAATATTAACTAAAGTGATAATTCATATATGGAAAATGAAGAGCTTGCAATGTTTTTTGAAGACTCAAGAATTGTATAGATGTAAAAAAATGCACAAGGCCCTTGAAGCAACCATGAACACTAGATTATGATGTTTAATTAATGAAAAGATGGATTTGCATGATGAGGAAAGGACATCAAGCAGAAATTGACTCTTTGTGGTCAAAGTAAGTTATTACTGTTCAAAACACATGAGAAAATCATCTTGCCATGTTCCTGTAGCATCTCTCCCCAACGTTCTTCTGAGTATTTGCATAAATACAGATTCAGACAAACTTAGGCTGCGGGCACGGGTGTTGACTATGAAGATACCATAGTATTATACAAAGTATATGCCTCATGGTATCTAAATAAATGAGAATTTGAACTGGAATTAAGTTAAATTCAACTAGAATTTATTAAGTTCCCATCAAGAACACACTGTGCTGATACAAAAATAAGAACAAAACAGTCTTTGTCCTCAGAAATCTTAGATTCTATCAGAGGGAGAGGGCTAAACAACATTTAAATATAAAATACATACTGACTAATTCTTCTGAGGGGAGTATAGATATAATGTGAAGGGTATTTTATAACAATATAATGCTGTCCCCTGCTTTGACTGTCCTGCCCATGGAGTTTGGCACTGATGTGGATGGGCATGAGGGAGTGGGGAGTAATGGTCAGGGAAGGGGACTTCAGCCTAAATTTCCTACGACTCAGGAACACAGGGATTATGAGTGGAGCCATGAGACAGTAGACAGTCATGTTCTACATGTGGCAATAACAATGTTAACATCATTAACAATTCCTTAACAAGAGGTAAAAAGATGGGAGTTGGGGGTGTCAGGGAAAGGGGCACTATTACACAGTAGCAGGGCATATGGCTAGTTCCTGGTCCTGAGTCAAAGCAGGAGGTGATGGAGTCCTCAGGACTGGAAAGAGGGATAAAGAATGTGTGAAGTTCTCATTCTCTAAGACTTAGCCAGGTTGGTTCCAACCTAGGGTTCACTCCAACGTTGGGTAGATTATTTTCTGCAATGAGAGGAAATCTAAAGCTCAGATATGTATGACCTTGGACAAGTCTCTTAACTTCCTTAGACCTCAGCTTCCTCATTGGTAAAATGAAGCTGTTGGACCAGATGACCCCTAAAGTTCTTCCCAATTCTAAATCTATGATCCTGTAACATCAAGACTTTCTATGTAGTTGAAAATAATTTAGAACTTATATCCTTCACTCCACAGTGCGCCAACTTGGAGACAGCTATTGCAGATGCTGAGCAGCGGGGTGACTGCTCTCTGAAAGATGCTAGGGCCAAGCTGGATGAGTTGGAGGGTGCCTTACATTGTGCCAAAGAGGAGTTGGCCCGCTTGCTTCGGGACCACCAGGAGCTGATGAGCGTCAAGCTGGCTCTGGACATGGAGATTGCCACTTACAGGAAGTTACTGGAGGGTGAGGAGTGCAGGTGAGAGTAACAGTGCTTTTGTACAAGTTAGTGATTGGTCAGGTCCTACATCAAGACAATGAAACAAGTATTTATTTATAAGTAAGTCAGCAAATATTTTAAAGCATTTATGATTTGTTGGGTACCAGGTTAAGTGATGGGTAATCAAAGATAAAAATGAAATAGGTCCTACTTTCAAGGAACTTATATTCTATGGTAGACAACGTGTGCAATGTGTACGTGAAATGTAATTGGAAGGGGCAGGAACTAGTAGCTGGAGAGGCATCATGCAGGAAAGGCTGTTTGAGTTGAGGGAAATTAGGCAATCCTAAGAGGCAGAGGAGAGGAGGGAGGGCATTCTAGGTATAAATAAGGGACAATCTAGAAAAAGACTCAGAGAAAGGAAATGAAATGTTGTATATAATGAACAGCAAGGAGGCTAATTTGGTTGAACTACATGATGGGAGAAAATATACAACAAGTCTTGAAAGATAGATTGGAGCATCTCTTATGTGCCAATCAATCAATCAACAAGAATTTATCGACACATCTATTATGTGCTAAGCACTGCGAATATAAAAAGATCAGTCCTTGCCCTCAAGAAGCTTACATTCTATCAGAAAAAACATGTACACAGATAAATAAATATGAAATATACACAAATGAAATACAAAGTGATTTTGGGGTGGGAGGGATCAGGAACAGATAGAAGGGAGAAGGTATAGAATGTAGCGTGCAAAATGAGCCTTGAATGGAGCTTAGAGTGAGAATGAGCTTTGGCACTGAGTAGTACAACCAGAAAGTACTTTAGAGGTCATCTAGACCAATCTCATTTTATAGAAAGGGAAACTAAGACAATCAAATGACTTACCCAAGGTCATCTGGTTAGTAAGTGGAAGATGACCAGTCATAGAACTCAGGTCTCCTAACTCTAAATCGAGAGTTCCACCCACTGACTCATTTCCCCAAGAATGGCAAAGCAGGATGGAGTGAGGAGGGAATTTTCATAGTTTTAGAGCTGAAAGGGACCCTCAAAGATCATCAGTCTAAGCCTTTTCATTTTACAAAGGAAGAGATAGAGACAGAGAGAGTTTAATTGACTCTCAGTCTACCACACAGATCTGAGTGGTTGGGTTGGGAACCTGAATCCAGGTCCAATATTCTTTTCCCTACTGATCCCTAATGTCACACTATACCCCACCTATGGAGGATATTGTGAGGTAGGAAATGGCAACTGAGGATTTAATCTGACCCGGAAATAGCTTATATAAATTGTCTTAGCATTCCATCTCTGCCACTGCATAACTGAGAGAAAAGTACGTTGGGCTAGGTAGAATAGCTGCCATTGTCTGATCACTTTATTCATTGTGTTTCACCCTCTGCAGGATGTCTGGAGAGTATCCAAATTCCGTGAGCATCTGTAAGTACATGCAAACCTCAGCCCTCTTCTTGGTAACCATCCTTTTCACAGGACAAGGGCCAGTCATTTCTAGGGCAGGCCAGAGGATCAGGATACTTGGAGGAGAGGGCAAAAGCCCAAGGAGTAATGTAGACCACTCTTAGGTTTGGGTGGTAGTCAAGGGAAAACAATGGAAAGGAGAAATCTTAAATGCCAAAACGGCAGATTCTCAGAGTCGTAAGGGACTCTGAGGGCTCTAGTTCAGCCCCTACTCAAACAAGAATACCCTTTATGGCATATCTGAATAGGGATCCTCCAGGCATTGGTGGAATATTTCAAGTGCATCACACATTGTCAAAACTGGGAGGGGTTTTTAGAGAAAGTTTGTGAGGGCAGTCTGCTCATTTGTGGAGGAGGAAACCTAGGACCAGAAAGGGGAATTATTTTTCCAAGGCCACATAGTGAGTGGCAGAACCAGGGGAAGGACATGAGTATCCAGACTCATAATCCAGGGCTCTTCCATATCGTTTTCCTTCCTTCCTTCCTTCCTTCCTTCCTTCCTTCCTTCCTTCCTTCCTTCCTTCCTTCCTTTCTTCCTTCCTTTCTTCCTTCCTTCTTTCCTTCCTTCCTTCCTTCCCTCCTTCCCTCCTTCCTTCCCTCCTTCCCTCCCTCCTTCCCTCCCTCCTTCCCTCCTTGCTTCCCTCCTTGCTTCCCTCCTTCCTTCCTTCCTTCCTTCCTTCCTTCCTTCCTTCCTTCCCTCCTTCCTTCCTTCCTCCCCTCCTTCCCTCCCTCCTTCCCTCCTTGCTTCCCTCCTTCCTTCCCTCTTCCTTCCTTCCTTCCCTCCTCCTTCCTTCTTTCCCTCCTTCCTTCCTTCCTTCCCCTCAAGAAGCTTATATTCTATCAGAAAAAACATGTACAC
Organism: Pseudochirops corinnae; assembly: GCA_028646515.1. NCBI lineage: Eukaryota > Metazoa > Chordata > Mammalia > Diprotodontia > Pseudocheiridae > Pseudochirops > Pseudochirops corinnae. Next base: position 361,866,154 of record CM053585.1, read on the forward strand.
AGATAAATAAATATGAAATACACACAAATGAAATACAAAGTGATTTTGGGGTGGGAGGGATCAGGAACAGATAGAAGGGAGAAGGTATAGAATGTAGCATTCAAAATGAGCCTTGAATAGAGCTTAGAGTGAGAATGAGCTTTGGCACTGAACAATACAACCAGAAAGTACTTTAGAGGTCATCTAGCCCTTCTTCCTTCCTCCTTCTCTTCTTTCTTTCCTTCATGTTCTTTAGACTTTTTTCACTTTTAAAGTGAACTTAAAAGAGAAACTTAAAAAAAAACCTAAGTATTTTCATAGGCTCAACTGAACAGAATCCTACATGAAACTGTGAATCTCTTTTCTATACAGCTTGCTTTTCTTTTTAAGTGTATCATATTTTTTTTCACATCTTAAAATTACTTTCAAAGTAATCCTATCTGTGATTCTTTCTAGCCTTCTTTGTGTTCTCTTCTGGCATTTCAAAGTCATCTTTTATTTCTCTTCTTTCAAAATTAGAAAGCAAAACTATTCAGAGCCTCTTTTTCCTTCCCCTCTCCACTCCTACCTGAGGAAATAACCCAAACAAAAAATCTTTAGATAAAATATGCATAGTTCAGCAAATCAAATTGCCATATTGGCTATGTCTGGCAATTTCTGTCATATTCTGCATCTTGAGTCCATCACTTGTGTGTCAAGAGATGGGTAGCATACCTCCTCCTCTATCCTTTGGAATCATGGTTGGTCATTTCATCAGAGTTCTTTACAGCATCATTGCTATTGCATATGTTCTTCTCCTGGTTCTGCTCCCTTTGCCTTTGCCTTGCATCAGTTCGGTATGTGTATTCTTTCACAGCGGTCATCAGCAGCACCAACACTGGGCCAGGAGGCACTGGTTTCAGTGTGGGCTTTGGAACCTCGAGCACTTACAGCTATAAGCCTGGAGCTGCTGAAATCAAAACCAAGGGCAGCTGTGGAAGCGACTACAAGGAGCCAATAACCAAAGGTGGCAGCTCTCCAGCCAAAAAGGGCTCCAGATAAAGGCTGAGCAGCTGAATCCTCCCAGTTTAGAGTATGTGCAAGGAATCTTTGGGCCCCTGCTGCTACCCAGTGACCCCCTGTTCTGCCCCCAAGGCAGGAAGTTCTCTTTGCTCTCAAAAAGCCTGATTGGTCCCCTCTCCTGCCAAACTCAGTATCTTCTGGAAAGGGGATCCGGTTCAGCCTAGCCATGGATTCTGATAACTGCTCCTCTGTGGGCAGCCTTCACAGGGAACAAACCCAGTAATGACTGGCATCTCCAAGCACTTTACAGACATGATTTCATTGGAGCCTCACACCATCCCTGTAAAGTAGGCTCTCTATATTATACTATAGAATACTATGGGTATTATCATCATTCCACAGCTGAGTAAACTGAGGCTCAGAGAGGTCGTTTGATCCTCACAACCCTGTGAATTGGGGGACATTCTCATTCCCATTTTACAAAGGAAGAAACTAAGGCTAAGGGGGGGCTTAAATGACTTGCTCCCCCAGAATTACACAGCGAGCATCTCTGAGCTCCAATCCAGCACTCTATTTACCATGCCACCTTGCTGCCTATACATCACGGTCACACTGCTAAGTGGCAAGGGCACAACCCTGTCTAGTATCCCATTCGCTACCCTCTGCTGCCTCTCAAGATGCAAAGGGTTTACATAGTCTAGATGCCCCTCAGCTCCTCCAGCTGTTGTATCCCCTGACACCTCACCCCTCAGTCCCGATCCCCATACACATGCAACTCTGCCGGCTTTAGATCGCCACAGAGAACTCTTGCCTTGGGCTGTCCACCTGCTTGTCCTGATGCTGACTCTGCTGTCTTGTTACAGTTGATGACTGTCAGTTTTCTGCTGCCTCCTGAATAAATATTGTATGCCATTTTGTTTCTTGGTGTGGTTTCTGTTGCCCAAAATACTCCAAGGAAAGAATTATTTCCCCATGGTAGCCCATGTCAAGAGCTCCAAAGAATTGTGCCAAACCTAATCTGGTACTTGCCTGCATGTGGTCCCTACCCTCTGCTTCTGGATGGGCAGTCATTGAATCAGCTCATAAATATTAGCATTAATTGGACACAGATCATAAATATTAATTAATTAATATTAATTAGCATCTCTCTCAATTTCTCTTGCTTTAAGACTTGAGATTTCTGTGGTATGTATTCTTCCACCACAGTGTAGATTACAGCCCCTCTCTGCCATATTACATAGTCATTGTGAGTGGTGACAACCAAAAATTTCATCACTCTATGGGTATCCTGTGGTGGATATTTTCCATACTTAGTTAGGCTGATCCTCGGAGAAACACACACACACACACACACACACACACACACACACACACACACACACACACACACACACCCTAACTGCCTTCAGAATTTTCAGCTTCCCAAGGCAACAGCTTCCCATAAAGAGTTCTCCATAGACCAGCGTACTCCAGTTAGAAACAGAGAGAGGCAGAGGGATCATAGGCCTACTCTTCTTCCTAACCACCATCATCCTGTAAGACAGTCCATCATGGAGCCTTGTAATCAAATCTGGATGAGACTTGATGTTCCCTCTATGATAGCTATTCTCAATTTCCCCATAAATGCTGACAAGCTCACGATGGCTAGCTTTCCATGGTGGTTCTGCTAACTGCTCCCTATTTATTTTCCCTATCCATCGTCTTCTTACCCTTCCTATGTGACCCAATGGGTCTTGGCAGGCTGGACCCAAACTGCCTTTCAAAGCCCTCCTCAGAGCATCACTCCCCTTCTGCCTTCTTCATCTGTACTAGGCAGTACCCCTGAGGTGGTGGGTACCAGCCTTTCCCATCTATTACTGCCACTAGTCCTTGACTCAGCTCCATGAAGCTGTTCCCTTCCCGCACCAAGACAGAAGACGCAAATCCCCAGAAGATGTTCTTAGAGATAAAGGGAAATGAGATGATTCAAAAGCAAATTGACTAAACACAAAACTGTTTTCATTACAAAGGATGGAGATCATATCCTGACATATTCCTAACGTGATCCTAAAGGATTTGCTCAGTTCCCTGAGTTAACTGTCTGGTGGGGACATTTTTCCAGTAATTACACCAGTGGAAATCTTCCAGTGGAAAGGGCTATTTTGTGAGGTAGTGAGCCCTCTGTCTCCAGAAAGGTTCAGGCACAGGGTGGATAAATAGGTGCCATTTACATAGCATCTGAAGGTTTACAAAGCACTTTACAAGTCATCTCCTCTGATCCTCACACTCCTGTGTAGTAGGGCATATTATTACCCCCATTTTACAGATGAGGAAATAGAGGTTGAGGGAAGTTAAGTGATTTGCTGCCCCAGGGTTATATGGCTAGCATCTGAGGCAGAATTTTGTATCAGGTGGTTCTGAATACGAATACAGCCCTCAATATCCACAATGCCACCTACTGCCAACAAGCACGCACACAAATGCCCTCATACATACATGCACACAAGGCAATAAATGTTTGTTGACTCACATGTGTAAACAATAGTAAGTTAATACAAAATATATTGGAAAGAGCAGATGTTTTAGAGTCAGAGGACCCTCTGCCTTCCAGACTCCAAATATCACATGCTCGCTGCTTCTAACCACCTGTAGGGATGTAGCAGAAGGGAGTCCCTACATTGGTTAGGAGGTTAGACTAGGTGACACCTAAGCTCCCTGTGTAACTCTCAGGTTCTGTCATAAAAGGCAGTGTGGTCTGATGGTCTTAGAATCAGAAGACCTGAGTTCAAGTCTTGTCTTCGCTACTTAATTAACCACTAACTCTAGGTAAGTCATTTAATTTCTTCTCATCTCCAAAATGGGAATAATATTTCAATTAAAAAAAATTATTAAGCACCTACTGTGTACAATACAGTGAGTGAGATGCAGGGAAATGTAAAGATTGTAAAAATGTACATTGTAAAAGGGTAAATCCTTGCCTCCCTTACAGGGCTGTTGTGAAGGAAACACCTTGTTAAACCTCAGTGCCCTGTGGAGTGTGTGCTGCTATTATAGACACACAAATTAGGATTTTTAATCTGTCTTTTCAGCTGTTTCCTGGGCTAACATTGCCCTCTAGGATCTTCCTCTGGTATTGCAATTTCTATCCCGGGTGCCTAGTACGCATGTAAGTGAAGGAGGCAGAAACCTGAGGATCAGGCTCCTTCTGCCCAAACCTGCTGAAGGCCTGGGATGTCCTGGGGCAGAGTTAGTGCTCGTCTGCTCGTTGCTGGCATTGAGCAAGTGTTTTCTCAGGCCTTCCCTGGTTTTCTCTCCATCCCTATGCCACCCTAGGCCTTGCTTCCATCTCTTATCACCTGCTCTTATCCTCTTGGGCTCCCAGACCCCACCTGGCTCCTCTCCCTGCCTCTGACCTTCCAGGATCATGGAATGCTGGGACACAGAGCTTTCAGGTCCTGGAGAGATCATCTGATCCCAACCCTTCATTTTCCAGATGAGTAAACTGAGACGCAGAGAGCGCAATTGCCTTGCGCAAAGTCACCCAGGCAGTAAAGAGCAAGGAAAGGTTTGAACTCAGGTTGTCTGACCAGATTCAGTGATCTTTCCACTGTACTATGGCTGTCTCATAGGTCAGTAGTGGTTATAGAGGAAGGGGAGAAATATAGCCCCTCTTTTCCAGTTCCCTCTTCATGCCTAATAAAAAGCCTCTGATCTATGGAGAATTATATTGGGAGTTATATTGGGAAACTGAGAATTTTGGAGGTGGTTAAGGCTTTTCTGAGAGAAGAGATGAGCCAATAACATTCACTGAGCACTTGCCATATGCAAAGACTTAGTTTGGGCATTCTGGGGAATGGAGTGGGGGCCACAGGATTTCAAGGGAAGAGTCTCATTTCCTGCCCTCACCCCAAACTCCCAGGCTGGTAGGAAAGACAAGGCCCACACGACACAGACTCAGAATCCCTAATCAAAATTAATAAGTACTGAGGCAACATAGAATACTGGTGAGAAACTAAGAGACTGATTCCTGCAGGGCACATATTGACTTAGACAACCAGAAATGAACATTATGTTGTTTCGTATTTTTATTTATTTTGTAAAACATTTCTCAGTTACATTTCAATCTGGTTCGGACCACAAGAATTTTACAGGTGCTGCTCCTGAGAGTTTGACACATCTGGTGACACATCTGGTGCAGAGGAAAGGGGTGTGTGCATGTGTGTGTGTGTGTGTGTGTGTGTATGTGTAGATTGTAAGGACAGGGGGATCAGGGGAGGTTTCCTGGAGGAAGAGAACTTGGAGTTAGACAAGAGAATTGAGAGCTATAGAACATCTTTAGACATCATCTAGGCTAATTCCTTCATTTTACATGGGAGGATGGATGCTGAGGCCCAGAGAGGATGATATTTGTCCAGTGTTACACAGCTATGGTAGAGCCATGATGTGAACCCAGGTTTTCTGACTCTATTCAGTTCTCTTTCTACTCTGCCACATGGGGTCTGAGAAAAAGAAAGAGGCAGGAGAGTTTGTTTGAAAGTCTTAAAGCAGCCCTCCGCCATTTTACCCAGTGGATTCCAAATTGTCTTTGGCCAGCCACACACCCAGTGATGTGCCACCTCCCCATGCCTTCAGCTGTGGCAAATGACAGGGTGGGATGATAAACACTCTCCAAGGAGAGTCACCTTGTATTTGCCTCTGGCCAATCCTACTGTCACCACCCAAGGGATGAGAGATTTTGTCTTCAGACCAGGAATAGCCTGGACCCTTTATCTTTCTCTGCAGCTCTTCTCCATGGTGAGTCATCAATGCCTCATTATGATCTTAGACAGTCATTTATAGGAAAAAGGTCTCCTTTATGACAGTGTCAAGCATTGAGTTAGTTTGAGAAAGTATAAACCACATAGCAATAGGTAAATGACAGATACTCAGCTGAGTCACAGATTCTGCCTGGCAGAGCTTAACACCTAAGCTTGGCTTTTTCAGTTACAAAACATGTCACCAGCTCAGTCAGCTGAATTCCTCTGACCTGACTGCCTCAGAACCTTAATCTTTGAGAATTTCAGGCCCTTCCTGGCTGGGCTCCAGGCACGATGCCCTATTCCATATTGAAATTCCACATATTACAGATCTTGAACTCAGATAATTGTTCTAAGTTTTTTTGAATTCCAGTCTAGGGAGTCTTCTACGAGCCCCTCTATTTTTCTTGCTCAGTTCAACCTTTCTCAGGCCCTCTTGCTTTCAATCTTGATTTACCCAATCCTGTCTATTAACTGAAGCATCTGCTCTTGTATAAGAGCGTAAAAAGCACAAAAGCATGAAATCTGAGTACTGATTGAGAAGTCAGCAGGACAGCTGGACCGCCCAGTGGATAAAGCACTGGGCCTAGAGTCAGGAAGACCTGAGTTCAAATCTGACCTCAGAAACTTACTAGCTCTGTGACCCCGGGCAAGTCATGTAACCTTTGTTTGCTTTAATCCACTGAAGAAGGAACTGGCAAACTACTCTAGTATCTTTGCCAAGAAAAACCCCATGTAATGTTTTGCATGAAAGTACATATATAACCAATATCAAAATGCTTGCTATCTCGGGGAGGGGGGGAGAAGAAAGGAAGGAATTCAGAAATCAAAAGTTTTTTAAACTTTAAGTCTTTTTAAGACAAATATTAAAAATTGTTCTTACATGTAATGGGAAAAAATAAAATGTTATTTAAAAACAGGAAAACTCATGGACTGTATTGGTGTGTTATGGTCCATGACTGAACAACAAGAGACCTCAGCAGACGTTCTACTCTGACTTCTAATTAATTCCCACTGTAACATATCTCAGAACTATAACCTTGTTTCCTCATCTCTAGTCTTAACACTATTCCCTTCTGCGTAGCTCTTCTGGTGTCAATCGGCTTTTTGCCACTATTTTTCTGACACTGACAATGATAACTCCTGGCTGATCATCATGGTGTCCTGGTTAGAATGATGGTCTAAGAGACTTGGCTTCCTAAGTCCAGGTTCACTTACTGTGGCTTCATTAAGGACTTCCCCTCCTCTGCCCACCCCCTCTGGCCCCTATTCCTTCTCATATCCCTAATTGTCCTAGATTCCCTCTAACACACACACACACACACACACACACACACACACACACACACACACTTCCTGGATACTTTCTCTTCCATTTCCTACTTCTCTTCTGTAAATTCTCACACGTCCTTAGTCCAGCCAGCCTCAGTTCCTTTTCCCCCTGCAAAACCCTTCATACTTCAGCCACCTTGTTCCTTTCTGCTTGTGGTTCCCATCAGGGCTCAAATGTAGGGAGAAAAGTTGGGGGAGGGCTAGACTTCCCCCACTCCCACATCTGAGCCATGGTGTTACCCTGGGCTAGTCTCATCACCCTCACTGCCCCTTAGGGTAAGAGAATAGAAGAGGGGGACTCTCTTTCCTGTTTGGACAGTGACACATACGCCCCCATGGAAGGTAGTGTGTCATTAGTATGATGACATCTGCCATAATTATACCCTAGAAAAAAGCTTGATTTGTTTGCTCTAGAGATAGGCAGAGGAAGTGAGAAGTCAGCAAACCAAGCATCAAACTCCACAAAAGCCTGATCAAAAGACTCATCCTTTCTCCCACCGATCCATCTCTCTCTGTCCTCAGTGTCCCCATCCCCTGTCCAAAAAAGCCACCTTCCCAAGCAGTGATTATGGCTCCAGAGGAGCCACGTACAAATACGGCTTCTTCAGTAGGATTATCAGATGGAGAATTATAGAGGATCTTATTGTGGTTCAGTCACTTGGGTTGTGTCTGTGACCCCATTTAGAGTTTTCTTAGCAAAGGTACTGGGGTGGCTTGCTGTTTCCTTCTTTAGTTCATTTAAAGATGAGGAAACTGAGGCCAGCAGAGTTAGGTGACTTGCTGAGGGTCACAAGTGTCTGAGGCCAGATGAGACTTCCTGACTCCAGACCCAACACTCTATCTACTGCCCTTAGAGGTCATCTAGTCTAAGCCCCTCTTTTATTATGGAGCAGGTTGCTGAGGAAACTATTTGCCAAAGGCCACACAGGTAGCAAGTAAAGCAAAAAATTGGGATTTGTCCCCAAAGCCCCCGACTCCTTATTTGGTCCTCTGGCCAGTGTATCATGCTGGCGACATCCTGTCCTAATGAAGAATATGGTGACTGTCTTCAACATGTAATTATGTATTTGAGTTCAGACAGAAGCTCACTTGAGCAGAAAAATCTTCTGCAAAGGGAGGGGAACTCTGGAATGGATCTAAAGGATAGATGCCTTTGGGAGATGGATGGAGTTGTAAAAAGCTTAGAGGATTTTGAACAAAAAAAAGGCATCTGGAAAAATGCTCTAAATCACTACTGACCAGAGAAATGCAAATTAAAACAACCCTGATTGACTATTATGACAGAAAAAGGAAATGATAAATGTTGGAAGAGATGTGGAAAAATTGGGACCCCAATGCATTGTTGGTGGAATTGTGAACTTGTCTAACCACTCTGGAGAACAATTTGGAACTATGCTCAAAGGGCTATAAAACTGTACCTGCTCTTTATCCCAACAATACCATCACAAGGTCTGTATCCCAAAAAGGCAAAAAGGAAAAGGAAAAGGACTTGCATGTAAAACCTATTTATAGCAGCTCTTTTTGTGGTGGCAAAGAATTAGAAATTGAGAGGATGCCCATCAAATGTGGAATGACTAAACAAGTTCTGGTGTATGATTGTGATGGAATACTAACGTGCTTTAAGAAATGATGAGCCAGACAATTTCAGAAAAACCTGAGAAGACATATATGAATTGACAGAAAGTGAAGTGAGCAGAACTAGGGGACCATTGTATACAGTCACAGCAAAATCATACGATAATCAACTGTGAATGACTTAGCTCTTCTGATGAATACAATGATCCAAGACAATTCTGAAGGACTTATGATGAAAAATGCTATCTATCTCCAGAGAAAGAACTGATGAGATCTGAATGTAGATCAAAGCATACCTTTTCAAATTATTTTTCATATGTTTTTTTTTGTCTTTGTTTTCTTTCACAACATGACTGATATGGGAATAAGTTTTGTATGACTTCACATGTATAATTCATATCAAATTGCTTGCTTTCTCAAGGAGGAGTGAACTGAGAGAGGGAAAGAATTTGGAATTCAAATAAAAAAAGAATGTAAAATATTTTAATGTAATTTTTGTGTTTTTAAGTAATATTTTATTTTTTCCAATTACATGTAAAATAATTTTTAATATTTAAAAAAAATTTGAGTTCTAATTTCTCTCCTTCACCTCCCTCACTGAGAATGAGAGGTTATATAGGTTATACATGTTCAGTCATGCAAAACATTTTTCCAAATTAGTCATGTTGTGAAAGAAAACACAGACCAGAAAGCTCCAAGAATAATAAAGTTAAAAAAGGTATGATTCCATCTATACTCAGACTCCATCAGTTCTTACTATGGAGGTGGATAGCTTTTTTTTTTTACACATAATTGAGAAAAAATGAATCAAATTAAGAGAGAAAAACAAAACAAAACTGTAAAACTATGGGGACTATAGACAAGAGGGATTAAGTAAGCAAATCCCAAATAGAAGAGCTGGGGAAAAAATCAACCAGAAAAAAACTTGGTCATAAGAAGGGGAGTGTCAGAGAAACTAGGAAGAACAGAGCTGAGGTAAGTAGAATCCATGATACTCATGGACAAGAATTGATTCAGCTAAGGAAAAATGAATAAAGGGGCTGAGGGCCTGTGACCTGGGGAAAGGCAAGTCCATGTTAGGACCTCTCTTGCCCCTGGTTTTGTGTCAGGGTTCCAGTTGACTGTCTGGTGAAACCCAGAATAATAATTTTAAATGCATAAAATAATGCATTTTAAAACATAAAATAAGCATTTTAAAATACATAAATCAAAATACTTAATAAGATCACACAGGAGACTAATTATAATAAAATATGTGTTTTTAAAAAACAAGTTCATGGACTCCAGGTTAAGAACCCCTGGTTCTTAAGAGTCCCTACTTTAGCTAGGGCTGTCCTGGTCTCTCTTAATACATGTTTTCAGCATGTTTCTCATTTTCCCCATCAGACTTGGAGCCTCTTGAGGGCAGGTGCTGATCTTCTCCCTTATGCTGAGTTCAGAGCTTGATCTTCAAAGGGACATATCACTGGGGAAGGGAAGGGATGGGAAACAACAGCTGGAAATTCCTATTTGAATTGGCTTTGGAAAAGCATTCAAAAAACCTGACTCATTTTGTGTTTCTGTAGTCAGGCAACAGGGGTCAGTTTGCCTGGGCAAATTCATTCTTGAAGTAAATATGAAAAGCTCAAAAATTCCATGTCTTGTTCATTCATTTATCAAATATTTATTCATCACCGTGGCCAGAGGACTGTTTTGAAACTAAGGATTATACAATTAAAGCAAGATACAGATGGTCCTTGCCCTCATATGTAAGGCTCAGTAATAATACGTTAGGAGATGACTAAGCACCCAAATGTGTGGGGCAGGTACTAATGCTACTGGAATTCAAAGAACAGAAAGACCAGTATGAGCACAAGCTGCTGGGAAAGGCTTCATGGAGGAGGTAGAAATGGGACTAGACCTTGAATAAGAAGAAGGATCTAGATAGATGGGAGCAAGGGATGGAGAGAGAGAGAAAGACATAGAGAGAGAGACAGAGACAGAGACAGAGAGAGAGACAGAGAGACAGAGAGAGAGACAGAGACAGAGACAGAGAGACAGAGAGAGACAGAGAGAGAGAGACAGAGACAGAGGCAGAGAGAGACAGAGACAGAGATAGAGACAGAGAGACACTGGACAGATCCAGATTATGAAGCGCCTTGAATGGCAAGCGGAAGAGGTAGAGGAGGAAAGGGTGTTGGAGGAGGAGAAATTTGTAGTTTGACAAAGGTTTTACAGTTTAAACAGTTTTTTTCTTCATAAAAGCTCTCTGAAGTAGAGAGTAGAGATTGGTCACTGGGCTTTATAATTTCATTAGTATAAGGAATTCCCAGATGAAGAAATTCCTTCTACCAATGCAGATAGGCACCTTCTCTGCAATTTATAGTCTTAGTTACTGGAGCACTGAGATGTTGAGTTACTTGCCTTGGGTCTCATAGTCGGTATATATCAGGGATAGAACTTGAATTCGAGTCTTCCTGGCTTTCAGGCTGGTTCCCAGTTCATTAAGACACCTATACTATAAAGTCTGTTTATAGATTGTAAACTTTTAGAGGGCAAAGTCTGTGTCTTACATTTCTTTTGTATATCCTCTCTCCTCCCACCCAGTGCCTAGCACTGAGCTGTGCATGTAGCTCAGATAGTCCTTATTGAATGTATGAATACATGTGTTTGGGTATGGATGAATGAATGAATACTTATAGATCTGGAGAGCCTCTTCTCCCCTAAATATCCCACTCAAAGACCATGACTATGGTGTGCAAGGGCTAATTAAATGATGGCCAAGCACTTTACAGATCAGAGGAGCCAGAGATGTTATCACTTAGGACAAGAACAATTTTCATGCAATTAAATTCCCTGGGATCCAATTAGGTGTGGCCACTAATCAGAGTTGGGTGAAGCTCCCCATCATTGTTTTTAAGGAAATTGTTTTCTTCCTCCTTCTTCCTCATCAGTATCAGAGGACTCCTCTTGACAGAGACTGGCTACCTTCATGGTAATCGGTCACTCATCATTCCTACTTTACTGGCATTTCTTTAGTACTGGATGTGCTTAGTTCACACTGAACATATGTATTTTGTACTTGTTTACTGGTGTGTGTGTGTGTGTGTGTATGTGTATGTGAGATCTCTTTTTATAAGACTGGGAGCTCACCTAAGAAGGCACTATGTGTTTCTTTCCTCTTCCCTCTGGATTTCCCCTTGAAGAGCTAAAGTAGAACTCCATAGAGGAATGGAAGGAAAGAAGAGAACACGGAACAATGGAGGGTGAGCTAACATCTGGAGAATGGTAACTAATATGGATTGCAGTGTAGGGTCTAAAAGATTAAAATAATAAAGGAGATAGGACATAGGAATACCGATCCAATGTGAGTCATCAGAAGAAATTGGCAGCCAAAAATCTCCCCTAAACCTTAATGGGACTAGGTTACATTAGCAGAAGAACAGTGGTCAAAATACTGTGCATAGTGCATGGGCCCTTTGGGATGGGTCAATGGTAATGAATATGTTGCTTCTTCCCTCCCTCCAAACACACACACACACACACACACACACACACACACATACACACACGGCTTACACTCTGCACATCTATGGTAAAAAATGAGGGAGGTTGGGGTGGCTAGGTGGCACAGTGAATAGAGCACCAGCCCTGGAGTCAGGAGGACCCGAGTTCAAATCCAGCCTCAGACACTTAACACTTACTAGCTGTGTCACCTTGAGCAAGTCACTTAACCCCAATTGCCCTGCATTCCCCCTCCAAAAAGCAAAAAAAAAAAAAAAAATAGGGTGCTTATTTCATTAGGCTCAGCTTTGATCATACCACATCTGTGTGCCATCTATATTCTGGGCACCAAATTTTGGAAAGGACATTAACAAGCTGAAATATATGCAGAGGAAAGTGATAAGGATGAGGAGTTTCAATATTATTCCATGTAGGAATCTATTGAAGGAATTGGGAATGTCTAGCCTGGAGAAGACTGGGGGTAGGGTACATGACAGGGGGTCTTTGAGTATCTGAAGGGTGTCATGTAGAAGGGAGATTAGTTTTGTCCTGCCTAGCCCCAGAGGGCAGAACTAAAATAAATGAATGAACGATGTTGTAGACAGGTAGATTTAAGGTCAATATAAGGAAAAAAACAAACTTCCTCTTAATTAGCTCTGCCAAAAAGTAAAAATTTTCTCAAGATTTAGATAGCGGTGAATTCCTCATCAGAGTTTGGAATATCACTCCTTAGGAATGTTGTAGGATTCCTATTCAGACGCAAATTGAATTTAAATGACCTCGAAGGTTCTTTCCAACTGAGATTTTGTAACTTGGCGATAGTCACACAGCTAGTAAGAGGCAGAATTGGTACTCAAATTCATGTCTCCCTTCTTCAGTTCCACTGCCTTTTCTAATACAATGAAGTCTTTTTTTTTTTTTTCTTAACTTGTGGTTGTGGATTGTCCTTCGTTCTCACAAATTTGTTTCTACCTCTCATTTAAAATGAATTTAGTTTCATTCATACTTTACATACTAAGAAAAGAGGTTCAGCCACTTCCAGGATTATGCAAAGGACCTCAGAGGCTATCTAGTCCAACTCTTACATTCTACAGATGGAGAAACTTAAAACAAGAAGCTTAAATGACTTACTCAAGGTCACACAGGTAATAAGCATCAGAGTCAAGATCTGAACCCATGTCTGCTATTCCGAACAAGTAGGTGGCTCAGTGCATAGAGTTCTGGGCCTGGAGTCAGACTCATTTTCCTAAGTTCAAATCTGACCTCAGACACTTACTAGCTTAGTGTGATCCTGACTAAGTCACTTAACTGTGTTTGCTTCAGTTTCCTCATCTGTAAAATGAGCTGGAGAAGGAAATGGGAGACCAGTCTACTATCTTTGTCAAGAAAACCCCAAATGGGGTCATGAAGGGTCTGAAATGGCTGCTCAACAACAACAACCCATCCCATCCATTTTTAAATCTTGTGTTTCCTTTGCCCCATTGATTTTTGGCCCACAATCCATCTTTTCATCCCATCCTGTAGTGACTGGAAGCAACTTTATTCATTAACTTTCTGGGAGAAACCCACATTGGCCCATGTAGAATGGAGAACAGAAGACACCTTACAAAGGTGTATTGAGGAGGTTACCATCTCTGCATATTCACTCATTCCACAAATGTATTGTGAACACTCCTCAGTGCAGGATGTTGCTGGGTATTGTGGGTTATACAAAACCAATATGGCAGAATGCAAAGAGCATTGGACTGTAGGGGTAGCATTAAAGGATGAGGTTAAAATCCCACCTTTGCTACTGGATTATCTGTAAAATGGGGAGAAAGAATATTTGTACTCGCTACCTCAAAGGTATGTTCTAAGGAAAACATTGTAAACCTGAAAGACTTACAGAAATGCTAGCTTTGATTTACTGCTCAGAGTCTTAGCTTTCTCATTTGGCTGGGTTTGTAAGGTCCATTCTAGTTTCAACATTCTTGGTTAAAATATGGGGGAAATTGGATCTGGTAGAAGATGTCCCACTCCTAGGGAGGAAGGAGAACTTGACTGCAGGAAATTCCAGTAGAGTTGAAAGAATGAATTTGGAGAGAGATGAAATCTTCCTAAGAGTGAACCCAGAGATATCAAAAGAGTTCAAACAAGAAGGAGGCAGAGCTAGGAAAATAAATCCTGTAGATCTTTGGGGGATAACTCTTCTAATTCATAATTAGAGAGTACAGATAAACTGAAAATTAGACCACTGCAGCTTGCAAGGACAGCATATCCAGTTGTAGATTGGATGGGCTTTGTTGCTGTAAAGGCTTTGGTTATCCCTGTTCAGCAAATTGCCCATCGCCCCCTGGCTCATTGGGAGGAGGAGAGGAGATAGAGGAGAGACGCCCTTTTCCGGCTGTGCTAGACTTGTTTGGGATATAAGGAGATAGATATTCCTCTTGTCTGGTTAGTGGTGTTTGTTCTCAGCTCTCTTGGTTTCTGATAATCTCCTACTTCACCATCTCCATTCTTCCCTGCACCATGAGCCGGCAGCTGGGTCTGAAGTCTGGTGGTGAGAAGAGTGACTTCAGTGGATACTCTGCAATTTTGCCACGGAAAGTGGGGGGCAGTTCGTCTTCCTATCGGGCAGGGGCCAAAGGGACTGGAGCTACTTTTGGCAGCCAAAGTCTCTACAGCCTAGGGAGCGGTCGTCGCATCCCTCTCAATATGACTGGGGGTATTCGAACAGGGGGTTATGGCTTTGGGCATAGGGCTGGGTATGGAGGGGCCAGGGCTACAGGCTTTGCAGGGAGTATCTTTGGCAGTGTGGCTGTGGGTTCTGTGTGCCCATCCCTGTGCCCTCCTGGAGGCATACACCAGGTGACCATCAACAAGAACCTCTTGGCTCCCCTCAATGTGGAGCTGGACCCTGAAATCCAGAAAGTGAGGACCCAGGAGCGGGAGCAGATCAAGGCTCTTAACAACAAGTTTGCCTCATTCATCGACAAGGTGAGCCTGCTAAGTCTTGGAGGTGAGGCTGTTGAAGTGGGGCTGGGAAAATGGGCGGTTATTCTTTCTTATATGGTTATATGATTGAGGTTACACAACTGCAAAGACTTCCTGATCTAAAGAGGGAGTACACATGAAATAAGGTGACATAATCAAATTAGTTTTTCTAGGAATTTTCCAAAAAGAGTATATGGAGGCTAGCCCTGCCTTGAAAGGCAAGATAGGGGTAAGGTGGCATGAATAAAATGACTTTGTAAGGGATGGGAATGATTTCTGGAGGGTTTGTTGGCTTGTAGCCTATGGTAAAAGGCTAAAGGAGCCAGTAGTATTCAAAGGAAATTGACTTGCAATACTGTAGGAAAGATTAAAGGGCTTCCTAACAGTGATGGTTTTTGGATCTTTAAACCAGGTACCTGAGGGATGCTGTTGAGTATTTTTCTTCAGAAACCTTTTAACAGTTAATCAGGAAATATCTATAGGAAAGAGAACTGGACTTGTCATCAGGAGTTCAGGGTGATCTTGGACACACTTCCATGATTTTGTGAAATGGGGATATTATTAGGATCAAATGAGACAATAAATGAATATAAAAATATCACATAGATGGAAATTGCTTTAATTACTTTGTGAGCTCTTCTTTATGGATTATTTTAAATAAGAGAAGACAGAGGAAGGGAAATGGACAAAAAGAGCTCTTAATGTCATTCTCAGACACAGAAAACTGTCATCTAGGTATTCAGCAGTGGGATTTAAGTAACTGTCCTGTTGGGTTCTAGGTGAGGTTCCTAGAACAACAGAATCAGGTTCTAGAAACCAAGTGGAACCTGCTTCAGCAGCTGGACCTGAGCAATTGCAAGAAGGACTTAGAGCTCATCTATGAGGCCCACATCAGCAGCCTTAGGAAGGAGCTGAACATCTTGTCAGGGGACAAGGTGCGACTGGACTCAGAGCTGAGAAACATGAGGGATTTGGTGGAAGACTTCAAGAAGAGGTGAGAAGACGGATGGCAGAGTGGACTTTTCCCTAGATAGCAAATAAAACATACACTGAGATGTCTCTGGGATATCTTGACCTTTGAGACTTTTTTAGGGGAAGGGGATAAGAAGGGAAAGCTATGCCTAGACCCCATTTGGTGCCCTGGAATTTTTAGGTCAAAATGTACGAACATTTTAGCAATTTTATATATACTCATATGCACACACACACATATATATGTATATATGTATATATATATATATATATGTATAATTTATCTAATTCCGAATTGATGTCCAGAATTAATTAATGGGAACATCACCAATGCACTAGGGTGACAAAAGTTTTTTAAGAATGTGTGCTGTATGTCTGACACTATACTAGGCAATAAGAATATAAAGATGAAATTAGATACAGTCCTTGCCCTCAAGGGACTTATGGACTAATAGGAGGAAGAAAACATGCACACAGAGAAGTATGATGGGGCAAAAAAGAGATTCAGTTAGTAGTGCTAAGAAGAATTGAGAAAGAGATAGTGTTCTAATGGCATTCAGAACATTTGTCTGGCTGTGTGTGTGTGTGTGTGTGTGTGTGTGTGTGTGTGTGTATGATGTGATGTGATTAGGCTGTCTGACCTTATCCTTGAGGCAGTTTGGGGAAGATAAATGCATCCATTATGTCTTCCTGTCTGCAGGTATGAGATAGAAATTAATAGACGCACAGCGGCTGAGAATGAGTTTGTTCTTCTCAAAAAGGTGAGGAGAATAGAAGGTCCGAGGTGTCATGCAGTTTACTGGGAAAAGTATTGGATTTGCAGTCAGGGTGCTGGACACTTATTATTTATTAACTCTATAAAAGTCCCTTAATTTCTTTGGGCCTAGAATCCCTCAGATGCAAAGTAAAAGAGTTGGACCAAATGATTTCTAGAAAATTCTATGATTCATTAGAATAAAACGCAATAATATTTGTAAAGCCCTTAGCAGAGGACTTGGCACATAGTAGGCACTTAATAAATGTTTATTCCCTTTCCCTCCCTCATAGACACCCTTCTAGATTTAAATCATATGATTCTAGTTCAACTGTATGTCCATCCCAGGAGTCAATGCTCTCTGTTCAGGGCTCTGTCCTGGGAATGGAGTGGAGGAAGGCAGAAGAGACCTCTCTTGCTCCAGAGGTATTCCCGGTTTGTTGGGGAAGATGAACTTTAGAAACATTTGGAGCACAGACGAGCACGTGAAATGAAAAGAACTCTAGCTTGAGAATCAAAAATTTTAAGTCTATTCTGGTCTTTCTGTGTGATAGGGAAAACCATGTAACACCTTGGTTTCCCCAACTCCAACATGGAAACAACGAGGCTAATCTTCTTCCCTGGCCCCCTTCCTGAGAAGATGCTTTTAAGCCTCACAGATTTACAGAAAAGATAGATATCTAGAAAAAGTGTTACATTACTACAAGTTATTGCTATGGATAAATATTTTTGTGGACAGCGTAATATTGAAAATTAAAGGGGTAATAATAGATCACATTTCTATAGTTAAAGATTTCCTGATTGTTTTCTCCACAATAAGCACATGCAGTAGTTAGGGTAAGAATTACTATTTCCATTTTTTAGATGAGAATACTAGAGCTAATACTAAGAACCTAGTGATCCCACCTAAGGTCATACAACTGGGGACCATAAGATCTGGGACTTCAACCAGAACATCAAGTCCAGTGACTTTTCTATATCACAAAGAAACAAACTAGCTCTGGAGCCAGGAGAATGGAAACTGGGAATGTGGGACATTTTAACCCCAGGCTCTGTGTGGACTCTCTATAGGATGCTGATGCTGCCTATACTATCAAGGTAGAGCTACAGGCCAAGGTGGAATCTCTGGACAAGGAGATCAAGCACCTGAAATGCTTGTATGAGGCGGTAAGGACCTGTGATGCTCTATTTTATCTCCCTATACTTCTGTCTATCTCTGTCCAACCAGGGACTGACAGAGGTAGGATTTATCTCCTAGTCATTCACTTGAAAAAAATTAGCTGTAGCTGGAGGGCTTCAGGATATAATGAGGGGAGGACTTCCCATTCAGAGCCATAACTAAGGTAGGGTGATCAGAGCTTTACTCCAAGTACCATAATGAAAGGGCACTAACCATCCTTTACATCCATCAGCAACAAAGAAACAACAGAATTTAGTACCTAGTTAGCCAGAATGCTTAGTTAAAATAGGAGGCTACCAGATGATAGCCTGGATGAGTTACTTCCTAGTTCCTTCAGTTAGTATCCTGGAGCTAGTATCTCATGAGGCAGTGTCCCTTCTACCCCACTCAACTTAGAACTCAATTCACATTACTTGCTCCAAAAGAGATTTGCGACACATGCCATTGGTGCAAAAATTCCTTCAGCAGATGATAAAGAGAGGTTTGAAATCCCTTTCTTTGGATAGCCTTACCTTATTGAGATGGCAGGGAGGTGAACTCTGTAATGTCCCACCAGCTATGGGATCCTTGCATTTTGTAAGACTTGAGGAAATGCATTCTTCTGTTTCCTTTGCATACTACATGGTGCCTAGGGTTTCTTTTTCATTCTTCTGACATCTATTTATTTTCAAAGAGATTTTCCCTTCCCATAGGAACATAGAATTGAGGGTTAGAAAGGAGGCTTCCCATCTAATGAGGTCCCATCCATATAGATTTCTGGCCTTACTTACTTGAACCCCACAGGTCCCAGCTCTGTGCCCACCTCCATTTTACCCAAAGCTGTAGGGAGACTATCCCAATGGGCTTGAGTAGGAAGGGCTGAGGTAATAGAGACCTAACACCATCTCCTTCATGCCTCCACAGGAGATTGCCCAGATCCAGACCCATACCAGTGAAACCTCCGTTATCCTATCCATGAACAATAACCGAGATCTGAACTTGGATAGCATCATTGATGAGGTCCGCGCTCAGTATGAGGATATTGCTCTAAAGAGCAAGTCGGATGCTGAAAGCTTGTACCAGAGCAAGGTAAGTGTTAGGCAGTGCCATGGGACAGACACAGGTCAGGAAAGGAACAAGCATTCAGAGAATGAGGGATTACCTAGAGCTGGAAGTTTGGGGTGGGGACATCAAAGAAGGTTTCATGAATGAGGTGACTCCAGAGCTGGGCCTTGATGGAAGAGAAGCATTTGAGGAGGCAGAGATGTTGAGGGCATGGGAGACAGACTATGTGAATGCAAAGGGGACGGGACAAAATGAAGGATCTACTTGTATTCCAAATCTGTTGGAATATAGAGTGCATGTAGGGGAATAATATGAAATAAATCCAGAAAGGGAGAGTGAGCATGTTCTAGGGAGCCTTGAATGCCAAAGGAAGAAGATCAGGCTTTGCTTTATTTCAATGGGAAGCCATTGGAGGCAGATTCCTATTAATCCTTCAAGGTACCATGCTGGGTACTACGCCCAGACCCAGACAGTAAGAAAAATTATCTCTCTGTCCTTTCCCAGCTTGTCTAGACACCTTTTTTCTGGTGTCTTTCTGTGTTTGACATTTTAGTCCACATCAGACTGTAGAACAACATGGGAGCTATTCTTATCCCTTTAATTTCCATTGTTATCCCCCACAAACAGCATGTTAATTAATTTTTAAATCTAAGGTGCACCATGGGGACAAATATGCCCAACACAGAAGACATCACAACAAAAGTACCCAAACAAGCTAACTTTAGGAGGCTGTCTGCTATGGTCTTGATACTTGGCACATGTGTGACTTTTGACAAGTCACTGGGCCTCAGTAAACGTAAAAGACCAGACTTCACTCTACCATTTATTTATTTATTGCTTTTTTTTTGAGGGGGGAAGGCAGGGCAACTGGGGTTAAGTGACTTGCCCAAGGTCACATGGCAAATTCTGAAGCCAGATTTGAACTCAGGTGCTCCTGACTCCAGGGCTGGCACTCTATTCACTGAGCCACCTAGTCACCCCAGCTCTACCATTTATAAACCCGGTTATCATCAGAGGCATTGTCACCCCTGGAGAGCTTGTTGGGGGGCTCATGGCACTGGGCCCTACAATTTCCCAATGTAAAACAAATTATTCTCTGGTTTCTTCCCTGGAGTATCTGTTTATTGATTTATTTTACACTGTTGAGAGATGGGCAGACTGACCACTTCCTCCTCCCCCTGGAACACGCTGGAGGAGTCCACAGAGGGGTGAACCAGGGTCACGTCCATTCTCACTGTCTTCTCTTTCTTGACAATCAGATCCAGGAGCTGCAGTTGGCTGCCGGCCGGCATGGGGATGACCTCAAACACATCAAGACCGAGATCTCCGAGCTGAACCGGCTCATCCAGAGGCTTCGCTCTGAGATAGGCAACGTGAAAAAGCAGGTGGGTTGAAACTGCCACCTTCTGGCACCACGAAGAACAAAATGACCGAGGTGCAGTTGAAGTCCTGGGTGTTCAGGACCTGAGTCACAGTTTGGGGTTCCACCACTTACTGCCTCCAGAACCCATGCTTTGGCATCCTAGATTTCCTGATTCAGAATCACTGCTTCACTCAGGTAAACTCATTCCTTACACTTGTACACACAGGTGCCCCCAACTACATGGTCCTCCATCTTCTCTCCAGTGGTATGCTGGTAAATGTTTAACGACCAGCTTTCCAAAAATAAAAGTACACTCAACATCCTTTAAAAGCTTAATTTGCATTATGAACATTTTCTCTATCACTTTTTAAATCTAGACCAGTGGTTCTCAACCTGTGGGTCGCGACCCCTTTGGGGTTTGAACAACCCTTTCACAGGAGTCGCCTAAGACCATCAGAAAACACATATTTCCAATGGTCTTAGGAACCGAGACACTGCTTCTTTATCTGTCTCCAGACGAGTCCACCCACATGCAGATATGTCCACATATGAGTAGCAGCATTAGGAAGGTTGAGAACCACTGATCTAGACTATCAAACAAAAACAATAAATCAAACCCTTTTCTGAGATGTAAATGCTCACACTGAAAAGGAAACAATTGATTCTGGAGAACTCACCTGAGTAGACTGTAGCACGCCCTTTCCTCTGCTTGTCCCTTTTGCTAATTTCTTTTCCATACCTGCTCCAAACATCCGTCCTCCAGGGAGACTTCATTGACCCCTTCACCACCTCCCACTCCCAAGCTCTGGGTTAGCTTTTGAGAATTCTGGCTGCCTGATCCAGATCACCTTGCTAGAGTGAAGCCCACAAGATTAGGAGTCCCCTGAATGCAAGGACTGTGATTCTCTCTCCCTTCTTTGAGATCTCAGCACAGGGCTCTTCATGGGGTGTGTGTGCATATGTGTGCATGTGTGTGTATGTGTTTATGTGCATGTGTGTAGGTATGTGTGTGTACTGAACATATATGAATAGGAATTATTTCATTCATTGTATTTATAACTCCAAGGTCTAGCTCAGTTCCTGGCGCGCGAGTTGAGATTAATCAATAATTGTTGATTGATTGATGCACTACTGGGCTCTCCCTTACCATGATTATAGACATCCCATATTCCCAGAATGGGGAGCAACAAGACCAGGCTTTTTACTTTCCACTTGTCTCAGCCTGTATAATGGAAAGGGCACTAGATCTGGGATGAGAAGACCTGAGCTTAAATCTTGGCTCTGACTTTCTGGCTTTGTGACTTAGGGAAAGTCGCTTAATCTCTGTGAAGAACATTACTAGCCAGTGTTTATACAGCATTGTAAGGTACAAAGTACTTTACATATACTACCATGTGGTCCATACAACAACCCTGTGAGGGGGTAGCTCCATTTTCCACATGAGGAAACTGCCACTGAGGTAGGATTTGAACTCAGGTCTTCCTGACAGAGTCTAACTCTTTCTACCTATCTGTGTTTCGGTCCTCAGTTTCCTTGTGTGTAAAGTGAGAATAACACTTGTACTTTCTATCTCAGGAAGTAGTTACAAAAATGAAAGCATTACTCTGAAAGGCAAAAACATTTTCTTTTTAATACTTCAATCAGTCATTTTGTTATATACCAACTCCCAAACCCTGTGACAGAATTCTCTCTGGTAGTTATAAAAAGAGAAACAGTCATGTGAAGCCCATCAATTTAGCAACTGTATCTTTCAGCTTATGTGACATCCAGCGCCTATAATCCTCCACTCCTCACTGCCACCCCCATCCCCAGGAGATGACAGCGGTGTATTTCATCCTGCAGACCAGGGGTTCATGGCTAGATTTCAGGGGGTCCATGAACTTGGATGGGAAACATTGCATCTTTTTTTTGCTGACCTCAAATATAAATTCAAAATATAAATTTCTTCAGATATTTTGAAGAGATTCTGAAAAGGGGTCTAGAGGCTTTTGCAGGCTTTCCAAGGTGGTCCAGCACACATAAAAAAAAGGTTGAGAACCTTTGCCCCAGGCCACACTGATAATTATATCGTGATTTCCTCCATTCAATTGCAAGCTTCTTGAGGGGAGGAGCTATCTTTTGCCTCCTTTGTATTGTCCTGGTGCTTAGCACAGTGTCTGGCCCATTCGAGGTGCTCACTAAATGGTTATTGATTGATTACATTTTATCTGGATCAAATAGCCCTTTGAAGTTGTTTTCATTTGCATTACTGTGGTCATTATGTATATTGTCCCCCTGGTTCTGCTTTCTTCTCTTTGCATCGGTTCATACAAGAAAGGACAGAATTTTTTTAAGGCTTAAAGTGATATGGAAATGTGAGTTATTAATATTTCAGCTTTAAAATACTCACTGTACAATCAATCACCGGCCTTGTCTTTATCCCACAGTGCTCCAACCTAGAGACAGCCATTGCAGATGCTGAGCAGAGGGGTGACTGTGCCCTGAAAGATGCCAGGGCCAAGCTGGATGAACTGGAGAGTGCCTTGCATGGTGCCAAGGAGGAGTTGGCTCGCCTGCTGAGGGACTGCCAGGAACTGATGAGCACCAAACTTGCTCTGGATGTGGAGATTGCTACCTACAGGACGCTTCTGGAGGGAGAGGAGTGCAGGTGAAATGGGTTTGAATGAACCAGAGGACAAGACCCTTGAAGATAATATGGAGAAAGGAGGAAGGAAGGAAGGAAGGAAGGAAGGAAGGAAGGAAGGAAGTAGGGAAGGAAAGAAGGAAGAAAGGAAGAAAGGAAGGAAGGAAAGAAGGAGGGAAGGAAGGAAGGAAGAAAGGAAGGAAGGAAAGAAGGAGGGAAGGAAGGAAGGAAGGAAGAAAGGAAGGAAGGAA
>CM053585.1:361889959-361908137 GCA_028646515.1 Pseudochirops corinnae
GGAGGGAGGAAGGAAGGGAGGGAGGAAGGAAGGAAGAAAGGAAGGAAGGAAGGAAGGAAGGAAGGAAGGAAGGAAGGAAGGAAGGAAAGAAGGAAGGAAGGAAGGGAGGGAGGGAGGGAGGAAGGAAGGCTCTGCATATGTGGCATCCTCTATCAGTAATTTGAAGAGTTATTTATCTCCCTCCTTAATCTTCTCAATTCACCTGTAATAAGTGTCCCCTAAAGATGTTTAGCTCCAGACTACTTGAGACCCTGACTTCACTGACCCCTTCTTTGTTGTGTAAGAAACATAAGATGTTGACTATCAGAACCCAACTCCTCCCCCACCACTGGCCATTGGACGAGAGGCACCTGCTTCTCACCTGCTTCTTCACATTCTCAATCTCTGAGCGAAGCCTCTGGATGAGTCGACTCAGTTCTGAGATCTCGTTCTTGGTTTGTTTGAGGTCATCCCCATGCCGGCCAGCCACCAGCTGCAGTTCCTGGAACTTAGGACCCAAAGCAGAACTCATTGACAACACATTCTTCTTGCTTCTCTCCCCTGAGTGAAGAACTGAGCCCTACACTCTGCTCTCTCTGACATCTTCGGAGTCATGGAGTTCACATTATATGGATTAATACCAGCTTTGAAAACAAATTGGGGACTATAAGCTTAGGAAATCAGGCAGAAAGTCTAATAAAAATGGAATCTCAGCCCAGGAGAGGGAGGCTCCTTGGGACATTAAGATAAAACTTGGGCAAAATTTGAAGGTCCAATAGGATTTGGAAACCTTTTTGTGAGATTGAGACAAACTGTAGAAGACAGTTTCAAACTCACCTCCTGGCTTTTTGCTCAATCTGTCACCTATTCCTGCAATGCCAACACTTTTAACTTGTTGAATTTTTACCCATACTTTAAAACCCAGCCTAAATGCCACTACCTCCTCCAGGAAGCCTTCCTTGATTCCCCCTAGTGAGGAAACAGCCGTGATCTTTGGACATCACATAGAACTTTTTCTTTTCCTTTTCCTTATCACATAATTGTTTGTGTTTTAGCTCTCTGTGTGGGTTTCTCTCCCCCACCCTGCCCCCCACAGCCTATGAGCTCCATGAGGGCAAGGAGAATGTCTAATGTAAGCACTTTATCTCTGTCAGTGCCTATAATGGAACTCTGAACATAGCAAAAATGCTTAATAAATGTTGATTGAATTTAATTGAAACTGATTCTCTTATTCTTCTCTGATCAGTGGCTACTGTCTGATTCTCAGCACTTTTATTCTCCATGATTGTTAGAAGTCAAGGAATGTTTCTAAATCCTCAGAACCCTAAATTCATTGTTTCCCCCTGCAAAGTGTTGGAAATTTTGCTCTCTAAGCTAGAGAGACTCACATGATACTATGTCACAGAAGAAAGAGAAGTATTTCTAGGGATTACTGGTGACTTGCAGAGGGTAGGATATGGTAGGCAGCTCAAACCCTCTCCCCTTCTCCCTAGGAAACGTTAGGATGCTCCTCTCAGATCACATGTCTCTACACTCATTGAAACCAGTGCTCCTTAAAGCCACCCCTAGACTCACCTTGGTCTGGTACAAGTTTTCCGCATCAGTCTTGCTTTTCATGGCAATCTCCTCATACTTCCCTCTGACTTCATCGATGATGCTATCCAAATTCAGGTCTCGGTTATTGTCCATGGAGAGGATGACAGATGTGTCACTGATGTGGGACTGGATCTGAGCAATCTCCTACCATGGGTACAAAGATAGTCTCAAAGTGAGAGCCCTCCTATGGGCCAAGGTTGATTGACCTCTCTCCTAAAGAGGTAGAACAAATTCTAGGAAGCAATTTTCCTCCTCCCCCATCAAAATTCAAAAAGTGTACTTTGCCCAAAAGGCCATTAGTTCAATTCTTCATTTCCTTCAAGAAGAGTCCTTCCCCTCAGCCCCTATTCCTCTCCCATCATTAGAGCAGAAATTGCTCTCCAAGACTGTCAAGTATGTGTCTGACCACTAGGCAGTATCTAAAGACCAAAATCTTGGACTCTTCCTTCTTCCAGGAATAATTCATAAAAGATTGGCTCCCTACTAAGACCCAATACAAATGCCTCAATACCCTCAAGAAACCCAACCTGCTCTCCTCTTACGTGGGGAGCAGAGAGGCACAAAATGAACAGAAATGGTTGGGTTTCAACCTATATCATATGGAATGACATGATCTTTCCCCTCAAATCCACTCCTCTTCCAAGCTTCTCTATTCCTGTGAAGAGCACTACTATTCTTTTGATCACCCTAACCCATCCTAACTTCAGTCAATCCCCAAGTCCACAACCTTGGCATCACCCTCGACTCCTCACTCACTCCACAAGTCCAATCACTTCCCAAGTCTTGTCATCTCTACCTCCACATGTCTGGAACTTGTCCCCTCCTCTGTTCTCTACTCTCATTTCTCAGACACTCAATCACTTCACCTGGGTGACTGTAACAGTTAAAATCTCCTGGACTACCTGAATATGTCTCCTGGCATAAGTCTCTCCACTCTCTGAACTATTGTCAAAGAAATTTTCCTAAAGTACAGCTCATACCATGTTATTCCCCTACTCAATAAACTCCAGTGGTTCCCTATTATATCTAGGATCAAGTGTTATTTCATCTTTATCTTAGCCTTTTTAAAATGTCTAGTTCTGTGTAAGATTTATAAAAATATACATAATTATTATAATTTTCATATAATTTATAAATAAGTAAATACCCATATATTGGGTATACATACTCAAAAAAATGTTGGTGGGTGTATGTGATTTTTAAAAAGATGTCTATAGATATATTGAGTGATTTGTGTATGTGTTCCCATAACTCTATCTTCACTTGTAAGTTTCCTGAAAGTAGGTTCTATGTTCTAGCTGTCTTTGTAACTCTGGCATCCAGCACAACATAGCACATGTGAAACCTCAATGGTCATCAGGCCCATGCCTGAAAGAATTCCTTCTATAAGATGCCTGAAAGGGGGTCATTCAGCCACCCCACTTGGAGATAGTTCTCATTATTAGAAAGTTTTTCCTTATTTAAAACCAGAATCTACTCTCCCCTCTACACACACACACACACACACACACACACACACTGTTCTTCATTCAGTTTGGTAGCTGAGTATGGGAGAAATGAGGACACTGTTTGCAGTGAGGACTTACCGCTTCAAACAGACACTTCAGGAACTTGATCCCTTGGTCCAGGGATTCTACCTTAGCTTGTAGCTCTACCTTATTTGTATAAGCAGCATCCACATCCTAAGAGAGACACCCCCCAAAAAAAGATTCTTCAATTACTACCTGTCCTTCATAAGTAGAGACCTCCTCAAGTTCCAGTCACCTAGTGTCAAGACATAGAACTGTGCTCCTTTCTCCAGTGCTAGGTTGCAAAGGAGGGAATCAAAAGGTCTCAAGGAAATGGTAGTAGTCCTCTAGCAGCCAGACACACACATCATGGCATAGTGGGAAAAACATAAGACTCTAAAGGCAAGGAACCTGGATTTGACAGGGCAGCTCTTCCCTGGAAGGAGTGTCCCCAACTGCCTTCTTAATGTTGCTGATAGTTTAGAAGTCCTTCCCATAGTCTAATCCATGTCCTTCTTGATGCAATGGAAGTCCCTTTCCACTCATTCTCAGGGAAGATTTGCCTAGGCATCCTAGAGTATAGGTCCTTACTATATCATGTGTGTCAAGGACCCCCTTTTGTAGTGTGTTGAAGCCTATGAACCTTTTCTCAGACTATTTTAAATGCTTGCACAAAATGCTAAATTTCAATTAGAGGTTAGCGTAAATAAAGATGTATTTTTCCCCCACTGAGGTTCATACATACCCTGAAATCTATTCATGGACTCCAGATTAATTCTTTATGGCAATCCTCATATGCTTGAAAATATTTCTGAAGTCCTCCTCCACCTCTACCTCCCCTAAAAGCTTTCTCTTTTCTGGAGTTTTCATCATGACCTCTCCTCTATCTCATTGGTCCTGAAATAGTTCATAGTGAGTGACATTAAGGAGCAGGGAGATGTCAGCCCACCCAAGACCTCAGAGGCCTCTTAGAGTTCACCTTCTTGAGCAGCACAAATTCATTTTCTGTAGCTGTTCGTCTGTTGATTTCCTCTTCGTACCTGGAAGGAGGATAGCTTGTCAGTGAATATGTTTTCTTTTGTTCTTGTTCAGTTGTGTTCAGTTATGTCCAACACTTCATGACCCTATTTGGGGTTTTCTTGGCAAAGAAACTGGAGGGATTTTCCATTTCCTTTTCCAGCTCATTTTATAGATGAGGAAACTGTGACAGAGTTAAGTGACTTGCCCAGGGTCACACAGCTAGTAAGTGTCTGAGATCAGATTTTAACTCATTCCTGAATCCAGGCCCAGCACTCTATCCAAGAGCTAGATTCCCCCATATATTTTCTAGAATGCCCTTATGTGCAGAACCCTACCCATATCCTTAGAAGGAGATACAAAAGGAATAGGAAACCAGGGCTCTGTACTCACAACAACTAAAAAGGAATATTATTATTAGTACAAATAGGTCTAGACCAGCATCCTAAACCATATGTCGCAATAGATTTCAAATGGACCCTCAACTTAAATCTATGGGTCACATAATAAATAAAAAAGATTGGAGGAAAATCGATGGAGATATCTTTAATGTCTATGACTAGGGGAGGATTCTTAATCAAATAAGGGTTAGAGATTGCAAAAGATGAAATAGGTAACTTTGATTATATTAAAAGGTTTTTCAGGAACAAAATTGATGCAACTAAGACCAAAAAAAAAATTTGTCTTGTGAAAAAAAAAAGACAAAAGACTTTTTTTTTCAAATGTCTCTGATATAGGTAGGATATCGAAGCCATATAGAGAATTTACACAAATGTAAAGGACCAAGAATTGCTTTTCAACAAATTATGAACTCCATAATGATATGAACAAATAGTTCTCAAAAGAAAAATTGCAAGCTATTATAACAATCATAGGAAAGATTACTTCAAAACACCAATAATAAGAGAAATGCAAATCAGAACAACTCTGAGGTTCATCTGACACTCAGAAAATTAAAAAAGATGGTAAGAGAAGGAAATAGAACGTCCATGGGGAAACAGACACACAGATTGTTGAATTGGCCCAACCATTCTATAAGACTATTTGGAATTTTGGATAAAACTAAGTGGAGAAGGGAAGATATTAAAATGTCTAGACCCTTCGAACCAAAAGTTCTATAGGCATAATACTATGTTTCAGCCACCTAAGGAATTCAAAGACAGAAACAAAAGTCCCTTGTACACCAAAGTATCAGAATGAGTAACACGTTTTGTGGTTGCAAAAGAACTGGAAACAAAATTATGTACATCGACTAAGGAATGTCTAAATAAATTACAGTACGTGACTGCAATGGAATATTACAACGCACAACTAATGGCAATTATGACCACTCAAAGGTGCTCCCAGTCTCATGCTACTTCTCTGCCTTATGATCATCCAGGTTCTAGGTGTAGGCAGAGTACAGAAATGATCATAGCAACCACTGCCTAACAGGCACAGTATCTCCCTTTGCTAGGATAGGGCAGTCCTAGGAATTGCTGGCATCCTATATGATGTTACTAAGGGATTAACACTAGGGGCACGGCTAGCCTTCTCCTCAACCCCTAAACAGCTCAAGCTTTCCTTGCAGAAACTGATGAAGATGCCCTGATCTGTGCTGAACTGGCCCAATTCTGCAGGACTGAAGTCAGTCTCCAGGGCCCAGATACCCAATCTGAAGGGATCACCTCCCTTCTCACCTCTTCTTGAAATCCTCCACAACATCCCGCAAGTTCCTCAGCTCGGAGTCCAGTCTCACCCTGTCCCCTGACAGGACTTCCAGCTGCCTCCTCAGGTTGCTGATGTGGCCCTCATAAATGGGCTCCAGGTTGTTCTTACAGTTGCTCAGGTCCAGCTGCTGCAGTAAGTTCCACTTGGTCTCCAGCACCTGGTTCTGTTGTTCTAGGAACCGTACCTGGAACCGAACCCCAGAAGTTAGAACCTACTTGAGGAGATCCTATTCACTCAGGTTGTCAGGGTGGCTGAAACAAACAAGGTGATAGCCCCAATCCCTCAAAACACCATGTGTCTCTCTTTAACTTCTAAGGCAGAGAATATATCTTAGTTGGGTCAGTGCTCAAGTGTCCATAGTCCTGGGATGCCAGGGTAATTTAAATCCATTGGTGATTCCCGCATGTCATTTTGCTATTAATTTCAGTTCCCCTCTCGTGTAAAATAGATAGATTGAGACTTCTCTGCCTCTTTTTCCCTTTAATAAGGTCAAAGGAGGAGAGCACTTTGTGGAATATTTGAGTTACATTATGTTTTATTTTTTGTTTTCTATTTTCAGAGGCACTAGGAGTATACCAGGAGGCACACAGATGGTAATGCTGGAGATTAAAGATAAGCTTCAGCCTAGGATTCAACATTGGCATTAGTCAGTTTGCTTCCCTGGGACTCAGCTTCCCCAGCTATAAAAATGAGGGGATTGGGTTAGATGTTTTCTTTTAGATAATATCTGACATTCTTACCCTGTCTACGATTAAAAATAATCCACAAAATTTCTAATCTTCACACAGTTGATCAAAAGTTTACTTTGGTAATCAGTTTTAGAACTGGAAGAAACCTTGTAAGTAATCTGGTCCACTCCTTCATTGTATGGATGAGAAAAAGAAGCCCAGAAAAAAATGAATCAACCTGGAATTCAGCTCAGGTCAGAAATCCAAACCTCTTTCCACTGGACCACACTGCCTCTCTTTCTGTGCCATTCAATCCACAAAGTATCCTATTTCCTGAGCTCCTGAGGGGACTTTCTCCAGCTGCTGAAAACCAATCATAAAACCAACTTGATCCAAGGTTAAGCTATGATCCAAGGACTATTAGATTCCACACTGTTAAGTGTCTGGCTTGCTGGGAACATCTGGTTGATGAATTGAAGTTGAAATCTCTACCAACTGTTTGCTTTGGAGGATACACAGCCTATATTAGAGGCAGACACTTCATTGTCAATAAAAAATAATTTGTGGCTTGTCTGTTCTTCTGGATCATCCCCTGCCCTAGCTTCCCTCTCTTAATGTGGAAACACATGAAGTGCCCAGGTTTATTTTTCTTGATTCTCAGACCTTCCTGGTTCCACAGGGTTTGCCATCCTCACCCCAGGTAACTTGTTCTGAAATCCTCCATAGTGCACAATGAGATCTCAGTGCAGAATGAGGACCCCTTCACATACCTCCCTAATTGGCTATAGGAGTAGGTCAACTAACAGATAGTGAGCCTACCAATAGAAATAAGAATCTAGGATTCTGTACAATTCAGGAAGCTAGTGTTGGCAAAGTTCAGGTGGAGATTAGAGATAGACTAATAGACCCTGCCTTGTGCATTATTGCAAAGGTCTATTGCCCTGAGGTGGAGGTGCAGTAGATTAGAGTCAGGAATATCAGAGTTCAGTTCTGGTCTCAGATACTTACTAGCTGTAT
Source organism: Pseudochirops corinnae (assembly GCA_028646515.1). Classification (NCBI taxonomy): domain Eukaryota; kingdom Metazoa; phylum Chordata; class Mammalia; order Diprotodontia; family Pseudocheiridae; genus Pseudochirops; species Pseudochirops corinnae. The sequence goes on from CM053585.1 coordinate 361,897,455, forward strand.
GACCCTGGGGAAGTCACTTAACTCTAGTTTGCCTCAGTTTCCTCGGCTGTAAAATGAATATAATAATGGCACCCACCTCCCAGGGTTGTTGTGAGAAGCAAATATGATGATATTTGTAAAAAGCAGGTCCCAATACTTCCTTGGTTTTTCTAGGAAGGCTATGGGAGAGAATTGTTTTTTCTCATGCACTTTTCTCTACAATGGCCTAGAAGCTGAATCTTGGCACCAAGATAAACCTTAGCACAGTGCCTGACACATTAGTAGGTACTATGTAAATGCCCTGGTAAAGGGAAAGGAGCCCTGTCCAGGAGGCAAAAGACCCAGATTCCCTTGTCTTCTCCACTGATAGTGTGACAAGTCATTAATCACTTTTACTCTCATCTGTAAAACTATGGACCATGATACCTGCCTGGAGGCAGGAGGATAGTTAGACCAGATGACCTCCTATGGTCCTTTATAGCAGACATTTACTCTTCTTCATAGTCCCCTTTCCACTTACCCTTCCATGAGGTCATATCTAATTCACTGAAACTCCTACTCCATGGAAGTGTCATTCCAGAAATGATGGTGCTTGAGAAGTACACATGGCTTGAATCCTGGGCCCCATGAAAGGAGACATAGTTGGAAAGAGGGAGAAGGTCCCAATGCTTCCTTGATTTTTCTAGGAAGGTTTCTCAAGCACTTTTCTCTTCAATGGCCTAGGAGCTGAATCTTGGCACCAAGATAAACCTTAAGATTAAGGTCTACATTTCTTTTTCCCCTTAGCTCTCATCTTTCTTGGTCCTCAGGACAAGGTTCTGTATAGGGGCTGAGAGAACCTAGCAGATCTAGCTTTTATATTCTCCCTAGGAACTCTTTTAAAAAACAAGAAAAAACTCAACCAATTCACTTTTTTTGCTGGGATACATGTTTTGATTAAATGCAACAACTACTCCTTTGTTTGGGAAGTCCCTCCCAAAGTCTAACTTAGATCTTCCTGCTTCAACTGAAAAAATTCTTTTTTCAAAAACTAGTTACTCTCCATTACCCTAAAGTTATGTCAAACTCACCTTATCAATGAAAGACGCAAACTTGTTATTGAGTGCCTTCATCTGCTCCCGTTCCTGGGTTCTCACTCTCTGGATCTCGGGGTCCAGTTCCACATTGAGTGGAGCCAAGAGATTCTCATTAACAGTCACCTGGTGAATGCCCCCAGGTGGGCATACCGATGGGCACACAGGTCCTAGGGCCACACTGCCAAACATGCTCCCAGCAAAGCCACTTGGCCGGCCCCTGCTCAAACCATAACTCCCATTCAATCCATTTCCACCAGCCACATTGAATGAGATATTCCGGGTCCCCCGTAGATTGTACAGGCTTCGGCTGCCAAAGTTTCCCCCAAGCCCTTTGCTTCTTGCCTGGTAAGAGGAAGAGCTACCCAGTTTGCTGCTGGTAACCCCAGAGAGCACAGCTGAGCAGCCACTGAAGCCTCCCTTGGTGTAGACTCCTGGTTTGCAGTTCAATTGGCGACTCATGTTGTTGGTGGAGATGGTAATTGGATGCAGCAGGAGGAGAGCAAAGCCTGGGAATCCCAGTCCAGTGGTGTGAAGGACTGCCAACTATCCCCTTATATGCGTTTGACACCCAGGCTAGCACTCCAAAGGGGCAGTCCAGGCATTAATTCGTGGGTTTGGTTTGCCTGGAAGCAAGAAATCATTTTTCTCTGCTGAGCCTCCCCATCTCTGAAACAACATGAAACACTCAAACTGCTGGGCTTGCAAGCCTTGCTCATGTAATTTGGGTCTTATCTAATTAACTTGCTGTCATAGAGTAATTAGCCCAGAGACCAATTCTCCTCCAAGGGAGTTGAGTTAAGGGGATGAAGCTGTTGCTTTTTCCTCCTGGTTGCTCTTTTTTAGGTCCTTACCTCCTTCTCTGGAGTGATAGGGGACAGAGCCACTGGTCTACAGGCAGCCTCAGCTTTGGTGAGGTGAATTCACTCTGTCCCCATGGGATGACTTCCCCTGAACAGGCTAGGTAGGCCATTCCCCAGGGGAGCAAGCTGCTGAACAGAGATTCAGGCATCCTAACCACTGAGAAAATGCCAATTGTCCAAACTTCCCCTCTACTCCTCCTGGAAAAAATGCCCTATTCTCATTTGGGGAAAATGAGGAAGCCTCACCTATTTCCCAGTTATTGAATGTTAAGAAGAGGGAAGCTTGGCACAGTGGAAAGAACTCTAACGGAAAATCCAAAGCGTTTACTTTGAATTCTGGTTCTACTATTTATGTGACTTGGACAAATCACTTAACCTCCATCGGTCTCAGTTTCCTCATCTGTGAAGTGGGTTGAATGATGTAAAGGGTTTTTATGAAGGGTTGTTAAAGACCTGTGACATGTAAATATTTTGCTAATTGTATTTCAATATAATTGGTTTCCTTTGTAAAGGAATTGTATTATGGGCTGTGTGAAGTGTTCAGAGAGGAACAGCACCTACAGTGTGCGGGCTTGCTGAGCCCTTTTCAGGGCTGTTCATTCCACCTTTGGTGTCCACCTTCACCCAACTCTCACCTATGGCTCCAAGAAGCTTTAGCATGTCATGTAGAAGCCTCACTCTGATAAAACCATCTTGGCAGAACAAGTTAAAGGCAACCAACAGGCCTCAAGATGGTCAGTGAGTGAGGAGGATGTCTACCTCCAAGCATGGAAGACCTCCCCCAGTGAAATGGATGGATGAAAACAATTTGCTCCAGTGGCCATGAAGGCAGCCAATGCAGGCACTGTGGAGGGCTTAGAACTTGGTCAGGCATGGAAGATGCCAAGGTCATCCACTGCATCCTGGACCATCACCAGTGGTCTTGATTTTTGTTCTGTCACTGGACCTTGATGACTCAAGAACAGAATGAGGCTGATAACTGTGCAACTTGTCCTCACTTAAATCCAATTCAATCAAGAGACAAATCATCACCCCATGATATCATTGTTCTTTGAAAATGAAAGATGAACAACACAAGACCAGCAAAAGGGTCCATGACACAAACAAAAAAATTATAAAAGCTCCTGGACTAAATGCACTAAGGTCCTTCCTAATTCTAACTCCCATTATCTGAAACCAGGCTCCAACTTGCCTTATAGAAGTTCCTCACACATACTCCTCCATCTCTCACCTCCATATCTTTGCACTAACCATTCCCCATGCCTGTAATGTACTGACTCCTTACTTCTATCTCTTAGAAGCCTTTTTTTCCTCTAAGGCTCAGGTCAAGTGCCACCTCCCACACAAGACCTCTCCTGATACTCACATCCTCCTCCCAAAACTATCTTGGATCTATTCGGTATATTGCTACACATAGGCGTGTTGTTTTCCCTTGTTTATTATTTCATCTTTGTGTTTCCAGCACTTGGCATAAGGCTTGGCATGCAGTAAGTACTTAATAAACAATTGCTAATCGATTGGATCAGAACCTCTATGTGAAGGGTCACTTCTCGTGATCCAAACCAAGATGCCTAAATTTGTGTTCTCACATTTTTTCATGACAGACTCCCACCTCCATTTAATCTACCATTGTGATGGTGGTGGTAGTTCAGTTCTTCATATCTGAGTCTTCATGACCCCATGGACCGTACTGCTCTTGGGATTTTCTTGGCAAAGATACTGAAGAGGTTTGCCATTTTCTTCTCCAGTGAAGAAGCTATATCTTATTTACCAATTCACAAAGAGCAAGCCTCACTCAACCCCAAGTAGGAGAGACTAATAACATGGAAAGGAACTATACCTAGAGAGAACAGAGAAGGGGGATGAAGAGGCTTGATGCCTCAGTAGAAGACAAAAATGGAGTAGACATAAAATGAATGATGGAGGGAGATGGGAGAGGTCCAGGAAATGAATGGTCAGGAGGATGGAAGAGGGTCTGGGAGTAAATGAAGAAGAATCAGAGGGAGGACAAAAAAAGGAAGATGGAAAGATTTAGGGAGAAAATAAAGGAAGAAGATGGAAGATACCCAAGTAGAGAATGGGGGAAGAGAAAGGATGAAACTTAGGAGGGGAATTAGGGAGGAGGTATGGAATGTGGTCAGGGATAGAATGTGCTTACCCTTTCATCTCTCTCTTCTAGAATTCATGGCTTTCTTCAAGACTCAGCTTGGGTGCCATCTCCTATATGGAGGAAGCCTTTCTTCATCCCTCAAGTTACCTTATGTGCACTATCTGCAAATGTTATACTCTCCCTTCAAAATATTAGATAGGAGGGAGGATGGATGGAGGGGGAGAGAGACAGAGAGAGAGAGAGAGAGAGAGAGAGAGAGAGAGAGAGAGAGAGAGAGAGAGAAAGGGAGAGAAAGGGAGAGAGAAAGAGAAAGAGAGCTCCTTGAGTTCTGGCACTGGTTTTTGTTTTATCCTTGTATCTCCATCATCCAATACTGAAGAAGGATTCTTTGAATTGAATTGAATCCCCCTTCCAGGTATGGTAGAGGAGAGAATTAGTGTGTGCTGTCTAGTTAGGTATATTGGCTTCTGCTTTTATGTATATATCTACAAGTACATACTCTCTGGGAGACAATAGAGAAAGAAGAATGGAGAAACCTTGGTGGGAATAGGGAATAATTGTACTATAAGAAATGGGGAGGAGATGGACTTCATATTTACCTGGAGAGGCTTATACAAACTGGCAGGGAGAGGGAGGAGAGAAAATTTGAAACTCAAGGGATTCTGGAACTGAATCTTGTAAACTAAAAGTAAATAAACAATTTTTAAAAAGAGAATAGGGAATAATGTAGCAGAAAGAATGCTGATTCTGGACTCAGATGTGGTGATTGCAATTGTTCAGCCATTTTCAATCAGATCTGACTCCTCATTATCCCATTTGAGGTTTTCTTGACAAAGACACTGAAGTGGTTTGCCATTTCCTTCTCCAGCCCATTTTACAAATGGGAGAACTGAGGCAAACAGGGTTAAGCAATTTGCCAAGGGTCACACAGCTAGTAAGTGGATAAGGCTGGATTTGAACTCAGGTCTTCCTGACTTTAGGTGCACACTTCTGTGGATCCACTGTGCCACCTAGCTGCCCCTGGACTCAGAAGACTGAATTCAAATCCTGGTTCTGCTATTTGCTACCTGTATGACCTTGGGCAAATCACTGAAATTTGGATCTTAATTTTCTCATCTATAAAAAGAGGGGCTAATAATTAGCTGACTTCTAAGAGTTCCTTCCAGCACTAAATCTGTGATCCTATCATATCTGGAGGCAAATATTATCTAAGATTAGTAACTGATTGTCAGCACAGATGAGATTCATATAATTCATCCTATGTAGGTTTTATTTTTGTAGATGCCACAACAAAGATGTAACTTAAGACTTTATAAATGCTAATTACAAAGAATCTTCCAAATTTTCAGACCAAGACATGAGGCAAGATGGATCTCATTGTGCCTCCCTACCCAGCTTTTGATCTCCTATGTCCCCTTCCCAAAAGCAGGCTGTCAACAGGCTTGATCATGGCAGGTCTCTCAATCTGGTCACCAGGAATAGGATTCTTTGGAAAGGATTCTCCATAAGTGATGGACCATAGGCCACACATCCTACTGCCACCTGGCAGAGCCCTAACTTGGCAAGACCCTATAACAGTTATCACCTTGCATCTGTGACTAAAAACCCCAATGCCACCTTCCCCTCATGGCCCCCCACCCTTCGGTGTCACCAGCTCCTCAGTGGGTCCTGTGATGCAGTAGTTTCACCTGGGTGATTAGAATCACTGTTTAGCTGCCCTGATTCAGCAGATGTCTCTGCATTCTGGAAGCTTGGCCTGGCCCAGGCCCCTAGCTGAGTGACTGATGAGTGATCTCTGATTCTTGAATAGGGGTGGCTTAGAAGGAGTGGTTAGAGTTCCCCTATGCTGTCTACTGAAGGGCCTGTGCTCCACATCTGATTCTTCCCACCTTTTCTACTCCTTCTGAGTTTCTCTGTTTCTCCTCTTTTCCTTCCCTTGCTCATCTCTCTCCACTGTCCTCTCCTTCCTTCATCTTCTCCATCTCCCTCTCTCTCCTCCCCTCCTCTCCCTTTCTCTCTGTGGTCTCACCCTAAATAGTAGCTGCAATCCTTCACCAGGGGAGAGAAATCTGCTCAGTCTGAGAAAGAAGAACTAATCAGCCCCGGTTTGTTTCTTCTCTGTCTCCCCTTTCCCAGAGCATGCTATGTCTATGGAGAATTGCCTCTGGGTTATGTTATGAAGGCACCAAGGAAGGCTTCTTCCTCTCCCATCCCTAGTATCTCCCCACTCAGCTGTTGTCAATGTCTAAAATTTTACCAGTTTCTTCAGGATTTGTTCACCCAACAAACTAAGAACCTTCCCTATAAAAGAAATAATTTACTATTTCTAGGTCTAGTTAATTTTATCAGCACACGTCCTTAATCCAAAAAATGGTTATGAAGTGTATGTCCTATACAAGGATTTGTGCCTGATTGGAGTAAGAGGTGAGATGCAGTAGGGAAGAGAGCACAAAGGAAAAAAAAATGAAGCCATCGTTGCCCTCAGGGAGCGTATAGTCCATTTGAGGGATTTAATACATAAATGGACAATTATAATACAAGATAATTGGAGGATTGAGGGGTAATCAGGGAAGGCTTCTGAAGCAGATGGAATTTTCAGAGCCTTTAGGGAAAATAAGGATTCAAAGAAGAGGTAGGGTGCAAGCATGGAGTTGGAGAGGCAGGTGGACAGACTCCATAGACATGGCAGTAAAACATAGTTTTCAGGGCAAAGCTGTTAGAGCAATATTTGTAAGAACCAAAGGGAATGTCTGAAAAGGGATGATAAGAAGTAGGTCTGGAAGGTGAAATGGGAGTCAGTGAGTTTGGAACCAAAATGAAGAGTTTGCATTTTAGCCTAGAAGATAGTGACATGCTTGGACTCTTACCTTGATTTTGGCAGCTAGAAGGAGGGCTAGATTAGAGAGGAAAGGCTAGAGTCAGGGAGAGGTCAGTTAAGGCACTGGTTTAATAGTCCAGGGGAGAGGTGATGAAGACCTGTAGTAGTAGTAGTGTGAGTAGCCCTGTGAGTAAAAGAAAGAACAGATGCAAAGGCTACAAATGGAAAAGGGACAAGATCCGATTACCATAGTAGAGGCAAGGAGGCATCTTCTACTGGTAGATGTTAGCATCAGCACAATCCAGAAGGCTGGTGAGGACTGGGCTTTGAGTCAGATGACCTTATTCGGCCACTAAACTGGAGCTGAAATCAAGAGCTAGGAGAGTTCTTAGAGATGATCTTGTCCAGCCCTCTCTTTTTACAGATGAGGAAACTGAGGCCTGGGAAGGTAGGATGATTTGCCCAAGGCTATAGAGATAATATTCATAAGAGGCAGGATTTGAAACCAGAACCTCTGGTGCCAAAGCAAGTTCTATCTTCATTTTACCAGACTTCCTCCTTCTGGTGGCACAGAGGACAGGGGGCCATACTTGGAATAAGGAAAGGCTGAATTCAAAGTCTGACTCAGACAATAACCAACTGTGTGACCTTGAGCAAGTCACATATCTTCTATCTGCCTCAGTTTCCTTATCTGTAAAGTGGGGATAATAACAGCATTTACCTCCCAGAATTATCATAGGGATAAAATGAGATACCATTTGTAAAGCACTTTGCAAACCTCAAAGTGCCATATAAACGCTAGTTATTATTGTCACTGTTGTTGCTGTTGTTATCAGTCTACATTACTTCCTGCCAGAGTTTATAGTCCTTCATCATAATCTTCAAAAGCACAGAATATAAATTAAATTATAGATATGGTGCTATACCAATCTGATTGCCAACAGAGCATTTCATAGAGTCGGGCAAAATAACAGCAAAGCACATTTGGAAGAACAAGACACCTGAAATTTCACAGGAAATGATTTTTTTAAAATAGGAATTAAGGGGGAATAGCACTTCTTACATCTCAAATTCTACGTTTATTGTATCATATGTTATATAATATGTTATCTTACATTATATTGTATTGTATCATGTCATATCATTTTATATCATATCATATTGTACCGTATATTATATAGTATTATATCATTTCATATATTATACCATATATGACAGCATTATGTTGTTATATCACATTATGTTGCATTATATCATATATGTCATACCATATTATACTATACTATATTATATCATATCACATATGATATGATGGGATTTTAATCATGAAAGCTATTTTAACACTAATTCAAAAATTTTTTAAAATCTATTTAGGGGAACAAACTAAATAAGGAAGAATCAAAAGCAAGTAAACTCAATAAAGCAGTATTTGATAAACCTGAAAATATAAACTATATGGTAAAGGGCTCCCTGTCTGACAAGAACTTCTAGTAAAAATGGAATGTAGACGGACAAAAAAGGTAGGCTCATACCAACACCGTCTACCATATACCATAGGTTACAAATGGATACTCAATTTAAATATAAAATTACTCAGCCTGAACATGGAGAAGGGAAAGGTATGGAGGTCAGGAAGAGCGTCCTTAACCAAACGAGAAAGAGGGGGATCACAAAAGATGTGAAGTCCTCAGATTGGCAACTTCAACTATGTGAAACTGAAGGACAAAATTAATGCAACTAGATTAAAAAGGCAATGTGTCGTGTTTCATGAGAAAACAATCTCTGTGTCAAATTCCTGATAAGACTCTGCTACCTAAGCTACATAAGGAATTGACACAAATATATAAAACTAAGAGCCACAGTGGACAAGACTATTCCACAATGGATAAGCGGTCAATTTATATGAACAAGCAATTCTCAAAAGACTAGCAAACTATTGACAATCATGAAAGATTGTTCCAGAACAGTAAGAGAAATGAAAATCAAAATAATTCTGAGGTTCATCAGAAATGATAGCAAAAGATGGTAATGTTTAAGAGGCTTTGAGGGAAATAGGTGGTACTGTGAATTGGTTCAACTATTCTCAAAAGCTATTGAGAATAGTAGTTTTAAAGGGGGTGGGAGTGGGACATGCTCATACTCTTTGAACCAGAAGTAAACAAGAGGTAGGTACTAGGCACATATCCCAGAGAAGTCAAAGACAGAAAGAAAGGCATCTACACTAAAATATTCAGAGTAGCACTTTTTGTGATAGTGAAGGATTGAAAATAAAACAGACTTCTATTGATTGAAGAATGGCTAAACAAATTGTGGCACATGAACACAATGGAATACTATCACACCATAAGCAATGACAAATGCAAAGAATTCAAAGAAGCACGTACTGATTTATCTGAACTGATGCAGAGTAAACAGGAAAACAGAACAGGAAACAGAACAGTAAGCAAAACCAAGAAAATAACATAGGTGATGACTACAGCAATGTAGATGATAAAACAAAACAAAACAAAATTGAATGTTGTATAATTATGATGACAAAGAAGCTTGGCCCTGGAGAGTGGATGAGAAAATACACCTCCCTCTCTTCTTTCAAAGGTGGAAGATTATGAGTGTGGAGTATTATATATGCTGTGCAATAAAGTAAATATGTTAGTTGATTTTTTTTCCTACACTGCCTTTTTTCCTCTTTTAAAAAATATCTTTATCATGAGGGAAGGCTTGCTAGGTAGGAAGGAGAGGGAATGTAGACTGAAAATCAGTTTTTTTAAATAATCAAAAAGTATCAAGAAAGAGTATCCAAAAAAACCCCAAAAAACAAAGAATGAAGGATCACTCATATCTTAGATAAAACATGGAGGGGTTGAATGTTGAAGAAGATTTGATTTGGAATCAGAGAATTTGGGTTCAAATACCAGCTCTTTTATTTACCTATGTTACCATGAACAAATTGTTTCTTCTCTCAGAGACTTAGTTTCCTTTTTTATGGAATAAAGGAAACTTAAATGGCCTCTAAGACCCATTACAGCTAGTGGAGGGATATAAAAATAAATTTCAAATCATTCCCTTCTTCAGGGAGTTTACAATCTAGAATTACCTCTTGAAATGCAGACGCTCCTGGCAAAGGTAAGCAATTAAGCTATTATCAGTCATTACCACCTTAGCTGAAATGAGTTTATCAGATTCTTTATAACCTGCCAGTTAGTCTTGAATAGTTCCACATAAGAATGAGACACCCAGTGTTTGTTGTTATTGCTGCTGATGACAATAGTGGGGAACATAGGGATAATAGCAGAACTACCCAGGGAGGGACAGGTGTTTAAAGGAGAAATATAGGGCACCCTAAGCAATGGGCAGCAGATGTATGTGTGTGCTAGGGTTGGGAGATGGGGAAGAATGTTGTCCAAAAGAGACTCCTAGGGAGAGAGGGGGACATATATATAAAAGACAAACTACTCTATGAGAGCAGATACAGTGACTTATTTTTTATTTTACATTCTATTCACATTGCCTATTTCTACTAGGTATTTAATAAGAGATGGATGGAAGGAAGGAAGGAAAGAAGGAAGGGGAGGGATGAAAGAAAGAAAAAAGAGAGAGAGAAGGAAGGAAGGAAGGGGAGGGATGAAAGAAAGAGAGAAGGAAGGAAGGGGAGGCATGAAAGAAAGAAAAGAAAGAAAGAAGAAAAGAAAGAAAGAAAAGAAAAGAAAAGAAAAGAAAGAAAGAAAGAAAGAAAAAAGGAAGGAAGGAAGAGAGAGAGAGAAGGAAGGAAGGGGAGGGATGAAAGAAAGAAAAGAAAGAAAGAGAGAGAAGGAAGGAAGGGGATGGATGAAAGAGAGGAAA
>CM053585.1:361908637-361925311 GCA_028646515.1 Pseudochirops corinnae
AATAAAAACAAACTATAACTAGAGTTAAATATATAAATCTGAACACAAAATACAACCATAATTAAGTCATGGTTTTCCATAATAAATGCAACAGAGCAGCACAAAATAACCATAATGACTAATATTTGTACAGTGGCTACTATATGCCAGGAGCTATGACAAGTACTTTGCAATTATCATCTCATTTGATACCCACAACTCAATTGATACCCCAAGAGGCAGGTGCCTTTATTATCCCCATTGTACAGATGAGGACACTGAGACAGACAAGACTAAATGACTTGCCCAAGGTCACACAGCTAGCAGCGGTCTGAGGTCAAATTTGAACTCAGGTCCTCCTGACTCCAGGGCTGGTGCTCTATTCTCTGCACCACCTAGCGGCCCCAGCTGCACAACTTTTCAGACTTCATTGAGACTCATGTAAAATGGGACATTACATTAGTCACCTGCCAAGCTGATTTTAAGCATGAATTGAGATATTGACTATAAAATGCTTCATAACTATAACGAACCATATAAACTCTGTTATTCATGGTAATAACTGTTATTGTTATAAGGGAGTGATGAATGCAGCAATGTGGGGGGAAATTTGGGTGCTCCAGTTTGAGAACCCATAGCAAAAGGCTCCAGCTGTCAATGATTATGTTCCACCAACATTTATTAAGCGCTTACTGTGTGCAAGGCCCTGGGATAGGGTGTTGATGTTGTTGTTTAATCATTTTCTGTCATGTCCCGCTCTTCGTGTATGGGGCAGCTCAGTAGCACAGCAGATAGAGCACCAGACCTGGAGTCAGGAAGGTCTTGAGTTCAAATCTGCCCTCTGATGCTTACTGGCTGTGTGACCCCGGATAAGTCACTAACCCCGTTTGCCTCAGTTTCCTCATCTGTAAAATATGCTAGAGAAGAAAATGGCAAACCACTCCAGTATCTTTGCCAAGAAAACCTCAAATGGATGTCACAAAGGGTCAGACACGACTGAAATGACTGGGGTTTTCTTGGCAAAGATACTGGAGTGATTTGCCATTTTCTTCTCCAATTCATTTTACAGATCAGAAAACTGAGACAAACAGGGTTAAGTGACTTGCCCAAGGTCACACAGTCAGCACGTGTCTGAGGCCAGATTCAAACTCAGGAAGATGAGCTTTTCTGACTTCAGACCCAGCACTAGGTGCTGAGGACTAAATAGACCTAAATGAAACAGGCCCCATACTCAATGAGCTTGTATTCAGCTGGGTCCATGTCACATGATAAATAACACAGATCAGTACATGAGAAGGTAATTTGAGCAAGGAGGAGAGTACTAACAATTGGGTGGGGGAAGGGGAAGCTTCCCAGATGATTCCTGAGCTGAGTCTTCAAGGAAACTCTACGACTCCAGTCTCCAAAACCCCACGACTCCAGTTTCCAAAACCGCTCTGGATACATCCTTCTTTCTCTGCCCCCACCCCATCTCCTGATTCCCACTTCTCCCATTGACATTATCAACCCTTCCATTTTGAATAGTATTAGGATGTTTAGGTTCAGTCTTTCTGGAAAGAACGGGGCAGGACGGTAAGGTTCTTAGAATGTCTGCTCCCTCTAATCCCTCTATGGTGACTTCATTTTGGTCTTCTCTGAGCTCACAATTTCTCCCCTTCCTTGCTCCCAACATCCCTTTCCCTCGTTCTTCCTCCTTCCTCCATCAATTTGGATCATCATTGATCTAAAATAATATTCCCTCTTGGCACAGAAACTAAGAACCATCAGGACCTAAAACCATCATGTGGAGAAGGGATTTGTCTGTTCCTGCCTCTGAACCCTCACCTGAGTTACTCTTTCCCACTTTCCCTCCAAGCTGCCCACTCCCCACTGCCCAAGCCAGCCTATCTCTCTTTCTTTACTTTTCTTCCTTTCTCTTAAAATTTGGCTCCAAACTCACCTCTTCCAGGAAGACTTCCATGACTTACAGTTTGCAGACTTCCACCATCTGTACCTTATTCTTCTGAATTTGTCTTTGGGTCTTGTGGCCTTGTCCTGCTGACTTTACTAGAGTACTTTAAAGTTTTTGTGGCTTGTTCTCATCTCGCCAGAAGAGTTCGTGCTCTGGCACGTCCTGGCAAGTTGAGACCCCATTCAGTATAGGCCTGGTGATTGACTCCAAACCAAAGCCTTGCTATGGTTAGAAATATCAATTGCCAGGTTGACTGCAGGCCAAATAATAATAATTTTAATAATATCTAGCATGTATATAGTGCTTTAAAGTTTTTAAAGTGCTTTACAAATATCACCTCATTTGATCCTTGCAACAACCCTGTGAGACAGATGCAATTATTATTACTATTATCTCTATTTTACAGATGGGGAAACTGAGGCAGGTTGTGGTTGAGTCATTTGCCCAGAGTCACTCAACTAATAAGTATCTGAGACCACATTTGAACTAAGGTCTTCCTGACATCCAGGTCCATGCTCTATCTGCTGTACCACCTAACTGGATTATGGTGATTCTTGGAAGATTTGTCTACTAAGTACAGAGGGATTGATAATCTGCATTAGTAGAAGAGGAGACACCGATGAAATCACAGATCTTCAAGAATTAAACTCTTTGGTCCTCTGTAAATTAAGCTGTTTCCTCTGCCTGGTTTGATTGAAAGGTCTGGGATCAAGGACCGGAAGCTCTTCTTCCTACTTCCAAAACCCTCTCAAGAGTCAACTACATAAAATCTACTATGAACTGAACTTGTTCACTCATTCTTCCCCCTCCGGTACTGATATCTAACAGAAGCTGAGAGTTATAGGCAAAAGTGTGCTGGTAAATATTTAACAACCAGGTCCCTAGTGTCCTAATTCTACCACTTTCCCTTGTGCCCTGGTTATGTAGCTGGTCTTTCATATCAGACTGGGAACCTGCAGAGTCTATGTCTCTCCACTATGAATGTTCCCTTCTCCCTCTTCCCAGAACACTCCTCGTCCCTCCTTCCCACCCCCTTCACCAATCACTGTACACCAACCAGGGTAACTCTCCAAAGCCGTCCTCTCACCTTGTCCAAGAAAGGCAAACTTATTGAAGGTCTTGGTCTCTTCCTTTGCTTCTATTACCACCTTTTGAATCTGAAAGTCCATCTTCTGCTACAGCAAATATTATGATGAAAGGAATCCTGTTTGGGAGGGGGGAGGGGGAAAGAGAGAACAAGCACCTCCAGGTGTCTCCAACCCATGCACTGGGCCAAAGCTGATACCCTCAGACAGAAGTCATAAAGAGTTCCAACACCATTCCAAGGCCGCCTAGCTGAGAATGCAGATGTGCCTTGTCCCTATCCATGTTGTATATGGATATTACCTCTGCTGCCTTCCCCAGGGGAGCCAGAGTCAGGCCCTGGGTAACCTGCCACTCCTTCTACACCAACCCCAGAACAGTTGTCTAGAGCAGTTGAAATCCTACAGCTAGCATTCCAAGCAGCCATGATCTGGCTCATCAGGTCCAGTCGAGTAGACAGGAACAGTAATCTGAAAGGAGACCTGAGAGACTGGAGCAAGGTGCTCGGGCATCTCCTTTTATCTCTTCAGAGAAGCTTGGCATGGAGCATTTAGAGCAATCCAGGGACATGCACATTGCAGGAACTTGTCTCCCCTCGCCCACCCTCCTGTATGAATAACCCCGATCAGAGGAAAGGCAAGAGGGGGCTTGCCAGTCATAGATGCCAGGAAAATCACCTGGCCATTTTCCCAATTCAGTTCAGCGAATATTTATTAGTCCCCTACTATGTGCAAAGCTCTCTTAGAGATGCTGGGGAGTACCAAGATGCGGATGAACCACCCTGGCCTCAAGAAACCATTGTTCTCTTTGGTATGTGTTGGAGTGGGAGCTGGGGCGGGGGGGGAAGTTTTCTGTACAAAACAGTAATATAAAGCAGAATGCAATGGCAGTAGAAGAGATACCCAGACAACAGGCACTAGAAATGCTGGAGGAGGGAAGGAACATTGCACCTGGTTGGGGTGGAGATCAGGGAAGGCTCCATGTAGGAGAGGGGCACTTGAGTGGGCTTTGAATGATGAGGACACTCTGAAAGGGGAAGGAAGGGCATTCCAGCCATGGGAGCCTGTACAGGTAGGATCAGGGCCAGGCCAGCTTGGTTGCTGGTGATCGTTAAAAGTTATTTCTGTCACTTTAAGGTTTGCAAGGCATAACAATAATGTTGGTGATGATGATGTTTATGATGGTAACAGCTAACATTCACATGATGTTTGCCATAAACGTGCCAGGCACTGTGTGAGCACCTTATAATTATTATCTCATTTAATCCTCACAACAACCATTGGAGGGAGAGAGGGAGGAGGAGGAAGACTTTTTTAGATGAGGAAACAGAGACAAACAGAGGTGAAGTGATTTATCTTGGGTCACACATGGGATGCACCAGTCACACAACTATTAAGTTGTCTGAGCCTGATTTAAAGTTGGGTCCCTGATCCTCCAGGTGACGCAAGGTTGCCACTCTATCCAATGCACCAGCTCCTTATCCCTAAATTTATCACACCCACTATGTGGATGAGAAGACTGAGGTTTAGAGAAAGAGGAACTTTCCCAGTAATTAAAAGGCTGAATCCAGGCACCAATCCAGGTCTTGATGCCAAATCCGTTCCACTATCCCTTAATACTCCTTGCCAATTTCTAACATGTCTTCCCCCTAGGAAGTCTTCCCTTAATACTACAATTCCCTTTTCTAGCTATTTATTACTGATGCATCCATCTTTGCCCACAGTGGAGCTGGATCAAAGATATTTTTAGTCAATTTAATTAAACTAGAAAGTTCTATATTAAGCACCTACTGTATACAGGGAACAGAGCTGGATACTGAGGTTAATAATACAAAGGTGTCAGTGACACAGGGTCCCAACTGACATGGAGAAAACACCTTTCAAAATGAAGGGCCATTAATCAGTTCCCTTCTCCAGGCACCAGCTTTCTCAACCCTCCCAGTTTTCTTCCTCAGGGCTCCTTTTTCTGCCTCTTGCATCCCTAGCTTTTCCTGGACCCCCTCCAAGTTTCCAGATCCTCCCTACCTCCCTTCTACCTCCCTCCCCCTCCTCTCTCTCTCTCTCTCCCTCTCTCTCTCTCTCTCTCTCTCTCTCTCTCTCTCTCTCTCTCTCTCTCTCTCCCTCTCCCTTTCTTTCTCTCTCTCCCTCTCCCTTTCCCTCTCCCTCTCCTGCTCCATCTCCCTCACTCTCTGGATCTCCAGAGATTCCCACCCCCAGGCCTTGGTCCTTAGCCAAACTTTAGCCTGTCTGTTCCTGCCCAGAGACCCTCATCAAAGCTAGGACTGGAAAAAGCACCAGTGGAAAGATCCATCAATGCTCCAGTCTGCACATTCACTCCTTGTGAGTCATTTACTGGCACCTGCTTTCACAAGGACTTTTTCAAGGGAACAATTGTGCCTCACACTGAAGGAATCTCAGAGCAGCTAAGGCACAAAGAAGAGACTCTTTTGTGATAGGAGTGGTGATGGCTCTAAGTGAGGGAACAAGGGCTAGCTTATTGAACCCAATGACTTCTACTCATCCCTGCCATCATCATCATCTCACCATCATCACCATCATCATCAGTCTGGTCTAGGCCTGACATTTTGGATATCTGTACTATATAGCCTTGATCAACTCATTTAAACACTTTGGAGACTCCAGTTTCAGTCATGTGTAAAATGAAGATTATAGTATATGCTTCACGGGTTCTTGATTTATCCATCTGAGTTATCATGATTAAGATTTTGTAAAGCCTTTTTTTGGTTCTATCCCAGGAAATATGCACAGAGAATTGTAGAGACATATACTTCTTGCTTTCTGGGTTTCTACAATCTAATAAGAAATCGTGTTTACATAGCGCCTTAGAATTACATCCATGTGAAACATACATATTTCATCTGATCATCACAAAAACCATGTAATGTTGGCAGGCAAGCATGATTCTTGTTTTCATTAATAAGAAAACCAACTCCCATAAAGGTCAGGTGACTCAACCTACCTCTACCAGTCATTGTTTGGAGCAACAGGGGACCTTCCCTTCCCCACCCCAGCTTGAAAACTGCTCACCACAAGGTGCCACAGAGTAAAGGCTGGAGAGTGCCACTTCCAGTTCCCACCAGGAATAGGATGCCAACCAGCAAATGGATACCAGTCTCTGTGCAGCTCTATCTGGAGTATCCTAAAGGTTCTTTCTCTTCTACCCTTGGACCCACCATCCTCTCATGTAGCTCTACCATGGCTCCCCAGGGTGCTTTGGACTTTTGTATTGGCCCTGCTACTGTCCCTGCCTAAGTATGACCTGGACTTTCTATCTGCCACAAAGTGGATATGAACATGAATCCTCCTAAATGAGCTTTCTCCCCCAATTATAATGTGAGCTCTCTGAGAGCAAGGATTGTCTCGATCCTCTATCTTCATCCCCTTAATAAAAGCTTGAAAAAATGCTTTTCCATTCCATTCCCAGGTCACCAGTGAAAGATTCTCTGACCTCAAATCTACTTCTCTCTCTACTATACTATGCCAGTTCCCAGGAAGGTTCTTGATGTTGTAGAATCAAGAAATCAAAAGGTATCCTTGAGGGTATCTAACCCAGTTCACTCATCTTACGAGGAAACTAAAACCAAAGAAATTAAATGACTTTCCCAAGGTCACACCAGCTCATAAGGAGATAGGATTCATGTAGCAAGAATGAGAGACAGAACAAATATATTAGCAACCCCAACTTCCCCCAGGAATCAGAAGAGGATGTCTTCCACTACATTGGGAAGACATTCTTTGGAGAATTTATGAGAAAACATGGACAAGAACTACAGAGGAGCAGAAGGCACAGAAGTCCCGAACAGCGTCCATACCTAGCATCTTTCAAGGGTCAGCCCATGCGCCCCTTCCTCATCCTTCCCCAGCTTTTTAGTTCTTTCTACCACCACTCTCCCAGCTGAAATTATTCTGTATTTTTTGAATGTGTTCATTTGTACACTCATTGTTTCTTTCCAGTAGATTGTGAGCTCCTCAAGGGTATGGGGCTGCTTTGTTTCTCTCTTTACATCTCCAGCACCTATCCAGTACCCAAGATGTAGTAATTACATGATGAAACCTTGTTGAATTGAGTGCCAAAGCATTATAGAATTTATTACTAAAAAGTTTTCAATAGATCAGTCAGTAGTTATTTATTAAATATCTGCCATGTGACAGGCACCACACTATGCTGCTGACCATAAAAAGACAAATAAGAAAAGGTCCCTGCTCTCAAGAAGCTTACATTCTTGGGGGGTGGGGGTGGGGAATGACCTAGATGACATGGAAGAACAAAGACTCTTCTTCTCATCTGCATTCAAACTCTGGATCCTTGATCTCTCTCTCTCTCTCACCTTCCCTTTTCTAAGAAATGCCTACTCATTATCCCCTGTCCGCTCACCACTCTCTTGTATCCAAGCATTCTCCCTCATTGCACCCAGTGCCCCCTCATACCTACTCAGTAAGCAAGAGAGAGCTTTCTTGTACCTAGTCAACATGGCTTATTCCCCATAATAAATAACCGCACACAATTTTCCTTGAGGGAGACTGTTGGGACGTGACTATCCATTGTGCACAAAGAGAACTACGTGGATCTCCTGGCTTCTGAGAGCATACCAGCCATGCCTGAGCTTTTTGCTAAACTTGCCTCAGCTTGCATCTGACTTCCTTCCCCACCTCCCCCTACCCTTCTCACGTGGCTGTGAAGTTCAGAGAAGAAACAAGAACCCAAACTCTCCCTTTACTCATGTATAAGCTGTCAAATTTCCATGATCAAATGGCCTCATGGTTTCTTCCATGGATTTCCCAGGGCCACAAAGAGACTGTGTCCCCTCCCTTTTCTGATTGACTTTCAGGATCCATGACAGTAGAATCAATTTGGGAGGGGTTGAGGGGAGCTAGTGCCTTGTGGTGGGATGTGTCTGATATCATCCCAGAGGGTTTGTTGATCATTAAAACTTTTTATTTATTTGGTGATCAATCTTTTGTTTTTTCTTTCTTTTTTAAATTATCTGTGACTTTTCTCCTTTAATTGGTACCTGTGATGAATAGTTCCACCCCAGTACAGAAAAGCCCTTTTTACTCCTGGGGGAGAGCAGCGAAAGAATGTCGAGCAGAGGGAGAGAAAAAAAAGAGAAATATCTCCTTAAAAGATACTTCTTTTTAGCCTCCAGGCTGGTATTTCTGATAATGTCATAGCCAAATGAGACAGTGTTTTGAGAAATGGATTACATGAAGAAACTGAAGGAGCTGGCAATGTCCAGGTAGAAGAAAAGGTTAGGGGGAAATGAACAACAAGCCGTCTTCATGTGAGGTGAGAGAGAAAGAAAGAGGAGAGGTGAAGAGAGAAGAGAGAGGAGGGGAGAAGGGAGGTGAAAAAATAGGGGTGAGGAGAGGAGAAGAGATGAGGGGAATGGAGAGGAGAGGAGAGGAGAGGAGAGGAGAGGAGAGGAGAGGAGAGGAGAGGAGAGGGGAGGAGAGGAGGGGAGGGGAGGGGAGAGGAGAGGGGAGGGCAATGAGAGAAATATTGAGAGATTGAGGGAGAGAGATGTGAGAGAGAGCAATGAGAATTCTCTAGGATGAAAGAGAGATGGAAAGAAAGAAGAGAGAGAGAGAAAGAGAGAGAGAGAGAGAGAGAGAGGGAGGGAGAGAGATCCTGTTTCTACTCTCTAAAAAAGAGTTTGCATTATAAAAAGAGGAACTGAGGCTAGCTAGGAAGCTTAATATCTTAGCAACAAGGATTCTGGCTACTAAGGAGTCTTCTCTGAGAAGAGTTAAGAAGGGAGCTGACTCTTAGGGAATGGTGGGGGCTGAGCCATCCTCTGTGGTGACAGGACAAGAGATTAAGTGATTAGGGGAATATAGAGGAGATTCTTACCTGACTTCAGTTGAAGTGACCAAACAAGTGTCAAAAGGAAAGTCACAAAGAATAACTTTTGTTAACAGAGACAAGCGAGGGATTTTTACTTTGTCCTCTCTTATTTTGCACATGTCTTTTGTACACTTGGGCCCATGGAACTCTTCTGGTTAGTCTTGGCCATAGCATTGACCTCCTAGGAGCTGCTGCTAAGTTTGGCACCTGAGTCACTCTCATTGACTCTGACTTCTGAGAGGCTCTCACCAGCTTTGCCCCCCAAGGAGCTGTCCTGACTTTTGATTCCTGGGGGGCTTCCACTGCCTTTGACTCCAGAGGGGTTCTTGTGCTTTTTGCCTCCAGAGGGAGTCTCGGTTATTTTGACTCTGGAAGGCCTCCCATTAACTTTAACCTTTGAGGGCCTCTCTCTGTATTTGAGTCCTAAAGAATTTTCATTTCTTTTGACTCCAGAGACTCTCTCTCTCTGTTTGACTCCTGGAGGGCACTCACTTTGTCTGCCTTTCAAGGGATTCCCCCTCTTTCTGACTCCTGAGACATTCTCTCTGTGTTTGGCTCTGATGGGGCTTCCAACAGCTTTGACCACTGTGGGAGTCCCAATTTTTGTGATTCCTGAGGAGCTCTCACTCCATTTACTTCCTGAGAGAATCCCATTTTGTTTGGCTTCTAGGTGGCTCCCATCATGTTTAACCCCTGAAGGGTTCCCACCAGTCTTGACTCCCTCAGTGTTCCCAATACCTTTGACTCCTGGTGGATTCTTCCTGGGTTTGACTCCTGAAGGGCCCTTATTGCTCTTGACTCCCAAGTCGCTCCCACTACTTTTGACTTCCAAGGAGTTCTCACTGATTTTGGTTCTTGAAGGGATCCTACTGATTTTAACTCTGGAGAGACCATCATTTTGTTCACCTTCAGAGGGATTCTCACTGATTTTGACTCCGGTGGAGTTCCTACTGATTTTGGTTCCCAGAGGGTTCTCACCGTGTCTTCTTCCTGGGGGGCCACTCTTGTTTCTGAGGCCTGAGTCACTCTTATTAATTTTGACACCTGGAGGGTTCTGGTTGATTTTAACTCCCAGGGTGCTCCCAGTGCATTTCATTGAATTACCCCTGGTGTTTTTAACTGGTAAGGGAGTCCTAGGGCGTTTGACTTCTACGGAGCTCTTACTGCATTTAACTCCTGAGTTATTTCCCTTGATTTTCACTCCAGAGGAGCTCTCGTTCTCACTGGTTCTGGTTTCCGAGTTGTTCCTGCTGATTTTGACTCTGAGAGGTTTGTTACTAACTACATATTCTGAGTCATTCTCACTAGTTTCAACTTTTGAAGAGCTATTACTAATTATGCTTCCCAAGTCACTGTCACTCATTCCAGTTCTCATGAGGCTGTCGTCAACCTCAGATTCCAACTGCCCTTGTGAAGTGGGCAGACTCTCCCCCTGACCTTTCTCTGTCTCAAAATCACTAGTATTTGTCCCTGGCCCATCAACATTCTTAACTGCATTTTGACTTTCAGAGCTGGCATTGACATTTTTGATTTCAGGAGAGGTCTCAGATCTAACGCCAGCCTCCAACTCTAATGCCGCTAAGGCCTGAGCATAGGGATTTGCATCTGGAAAGGAAGTACATGTAGGAAATGAGCAATGATCCTGGAGGGAGCCTATCCCTCTTCCCCTTTTCCTTGCATGTCCCAGGGTGTGGGGAAGACACAATACTTACAGATGTCGATTGGGGGAATGTTGACCATCCTAGTGGGAAAACCAGAAGGAGGGTTAGTTTTGCCATTCCCAGAAAAGCAGCCCCTGATCCAAGAAAAAAATCAGGCACCAGACACCTAACGGAAAGGAGTAGTAATTCCAATGGAAATTGGACAATGAGCCTAATGGACATTATCCTAAAATCAAAAGAGTAAGAAGGGCCCTTTGAGATCATCTTAACCTTTTTTGTGTTGTTGTCCCCCTTTGTCAGGCTGGTGAAGCCTAGGGACCCCTTCTCGGAATAATGTTTTTAAATATATGAAATAGAATTATTAAGGAAATCTATTATATCGAAATACAATTATCAAAAATACATTTTTTTAAAGTTCCTGGACTTTTGATCTAGTTTAATCCCTTCACTTCCTAAAAGAGGAAACTAAAGCCTGGGGAAACAAATGACACACAGAAAAGGTTACATCATAAATGACAGAAGAGAATTTGGAACTGGGATCTCTTGCCTTCGCCTGCAGTGATCCAGTTTGCATTCAAGGTTTTGAGTCATAGCTATTAGCTGCATGACACTAGGAGAGGCTGTCGGCTCTTTAGGCCTCAGTGTTAGAATCTATAAAATAAGGGGATGGAATAGACAAGCTCTAGGCTCTCTCTTGGCTCTGAGAAGACAGGAAATCTAACAATGGATTGACTTGCCAGTGTAATAAAAAAAAATGGAGTGGAGTAAGGGTGTAGGCCCCCCCCCAGGCCAAGGACAATGAATGAATAAAAGCGCAGTGCTCATAAGTAAGTCTGCTGCCTTAATTTTTTCTGGTTTTGTTCTTAAATACTTCTCTCTGATTTCCTTTAAGAACTTTCTTTTGGGAAATCGAGTGCAAAGTGGGTGAGTAGGGCAAAATGTTGGGGTCCCCACCTGAGCAGCTCACTTTCTGTCTTCTTCTGGTAGCTGGTCTTTATACCTTTACTCGTCACCTGGAATTTCTTCAGGTGCTGGGCTGTGGCTTCTCTAGCCTTCTCCAAGTCACTTTCCAACTCAGACAGTTTGCTCCAAGTGACCTTCAGAGATATTCTCTCAAGTCGCTTGGTGGTGTCAATGGAGTCCTGGAGCTCCCAACACTAGAGAAAGAGCCGGGAATGAGACAGAAATTGTAAGGGATTGAGAGGGAGGGAAATCTCTTAGAGGCCAACAAGCCATGGATTTAGGGACCAGCCCTGATCCACATCCAATTAAGGTATCAGCTGTCTCCTCCCCTCTTTTCCCACACTCTTCTTTTTAAAACTTTTTATTTTTAATTTATGGAATGGAATAAGCATTTCCATAACATAATATAATAAAATGATGATTGCACATGAAACTGGCAATATATAATATACAACTTGCTATTGCTTTTAAATATATAATAAAGTTATCATGTAAATTTCTTTTTCTCTTTTGTTCCCTTTTTTCTTCCCTCATTCCACCATAGAGACGGCTACTATTAAACACAAATAGGTGTATATGTAAAATTACTCTATACATACTTCTGTTTATCAGTTCTTTCTCTAGATACAGATAGCATCTTTCTTCATATATCTTTTATTGTAAATTTGGGGATTTATTAATAATCAAAATTACTTATTTGCTCAGAGATGTTCTTAAAACAATATTGTGGTTACTGTATACAGTGTTATCCTGGTTCTACTCATCTCACTTTTCATTACTTCACACAAGTCTTTCCTTGTTTTTCTAAAATCATGAGCTCATTATTTCTTATAGGACAGTAGTATTCCATCACAATTATATACCACAACTTGTTCAGCCATTCCTCAATTGTTCTTATGCTAGACCCATAGCCATCACGACCGGTCATGATCAATGGTAGTTTTACCACCATGTTTCCTCTTCCTATAATAACTTCCCTCCCCAGCCTTACCAATCTAGTCCCATACTCCCCTGTTCCAGAAAACCTCCCTTGCCTAAATTCCCTCTCTCTATTTCCCTAGACTCTAGCTAACTACTACTTTTGTCTGTTTCTTTGTCTATGGATTTCTATAATCTTTTACTACCCTCCTTCCTTTTTCATTCTTACCTCCCCTTCTCTCACTGTTCACTCTAGCCAGACTGACCTATACATTGTCTCCTGCACACACTCCCCCAAAACCCTGCATTGTCCCACCTCTATGCTTTTGCTTATACCCTGGTCTCTGATCCTGAATATTCTCCCTCTCCCTCACCAGATGAATCTTTTTTCGTTTGCTAAAGCCCATATCAAAAGCCAGATGCCTTAACTATTAACTACTGATGAGGGCAGAGACCACTTCTTATCTAAACTTTGCACCATTCTCAGTCCTGAGCACAGTGGTCTACACACAGTTAGGTATGTTGAATTGAATGTGCACAGCTTTGCCTCACTTAAATCCAATTCACTTGCAAATCAAGACCGTCCTGAAGTCTTTGGTCCTCTTTGAGAAAGAAGGACAAACAACAACAATAATGACCTCAATGGAATGGAATTGTATTTTGGGGATTTATGTACCTCCTGCCTCCTCCATTAAAGTGGAAAAAACTGGAAGGCCACTCTACCCATTCAGAAACTAGGTAGGGGGCTTGGGAAAAAACTTTGTTCTCCAAAAGAACACGGATAGAATATGACATGTGTTGTATGACACCTCAGTGTCCCTACCAGCCTTGGGGTCCAACTTCTAGGTTTCTTCCCACAAACCCTAGTGATATGAGAAGTGAACAGTTTATCCTTCCAGCCTGTACCCCCACCTCCTTCTCTAGGTATTTTTTTCTGTGTTTGCACTTAATAAGGCTCTTCAAGAACAGTCATTTAATGAAGATGACAACATTGTCTCCTGCTTTGTTCTTTGCCTTCAAACTCTGTTTTAGGCTCCCCTCCTCCAGGAGATCTTCCCTAATGAAACACCTGGTCTCCTTTCTCTGAAAACTTTTGTTGGAGAATCTCTTAAACTATGACTTCCACAATTTGTTTCTAAGGGTATGGTTTGTTGGTTTCTATGATCTTTCTATGCATATGAGACATTTACTTCTTAGACATTTGTATATGTAAGTGCCATGCTTCCTCTGGGGAATGGGAATGAATTGATAATGCTTGCTAGGAAAAAAATGCATCATACACAAAATATATACATTACAGGGGATATTAGTAATAAAGATTCTTCCCTCCCATGTTCTCCTTAATCTTACTTTAGTCTTAGGATACTGTCATTTTCTACTCCCTTTCCTCCTAGTCACACACTGCTGAATGAAGTTAGAAGTTATGAAATTGCACTGACTGGGTCCACTACAAATTCATATGATACATTCTCACTGGGCCCTCACCACAGCAAGGCAATTCTTTTGCACCTCTCTAATTGAGTCATGGTCACACGCACCACAGAAGATTTACTGAGCCTTTTCATACCCTCCTCAAACCCCTACCTTCACTATCCTCTCAGCTGAGAACCTTGCTTTATATTGGGAAAAATTGAGGTCACGTCTTGAAAGCTCCTTTTTCTTCCTCCTCTTCTTCCTTATCTCATATAACTCAAGGGCCTTCCTCCACTGTTTGGCAGCCAGGTTACATATAAAACATTGGACTCAGAGTCAGAAAGATCTTGGTTCAAATCCTGCCTCCAAAACTTGCTAGCTATGTGATCCTGGGCAAGTCACTTGACCATCTCAGTGTCCTAATTCCCTTATCTATAAAATGAGTATAGTAAGGACCAAATGAAATAACATATGTAAAACTATATGCCAACTAGATGACACAATGGACCTGGGTTCTGGAAGATCTGAGTTCAAACTCTGCCTTAGATATTTGATAGCTGTGTGACCCTGGACAAGTCACTTAACTTTTTTACCCTCAGTTTCCTCTTTCCCCTCCTCTCATCTCCCTCTTCCATCCTTTCTTAGTATGTAAAATGGGAATAGCTTCTACCTCCCAGAGTTACTGTTAGGATAAATTGAGATAATATTTGTAAAGAGCTTTGCAAAAATACTTATAAAGTACATACATAGATGATAACTACTGTTACTATTAAAATTAAAACATTATATAAATGACAATTATTATTTATTATTCATATCTCCACCCCTCACTCATGTGAAAGTAGCCTTTCCTGCCAACATAAATCATGTACATGAATAATGCCATTCTCTCCCATCTTCTCCAGTAGATTGCCCCTCTGTCATCCTCTCTCACACTTATCTTCAATCTTTCTCTGTCTGCTGGCTGCTTCCTTACTTGTTGCAAGCATATCCAGGGCTCCCCCATCCTTTAAAAATCCTCAGTTGATCCATCTATCCCTGATAGCCATTGTCCTACTCTGCTTACTTTCATGAAGAGTCCATGAGAAGGACATCTACAATTGATGTGAACACTCTCTGTCTTCTCACTCTTTTCTTAACTCTCTGAAATACGGCTTCCAACCTCATCATTCAATTGAAACTTGTCCTTCTAAAATTTTTATTCATTTCTCCTAGTTCTAGATATATCAATTATTGAATGTAAAAACTAGAAAATGCTTTAGAGATGATATAATCCAATCTCTTCATTTTATAGAGGAAGAAATGGAGGGCCAGAAAACTGAAATGATTTGCCAAGTCACACTCCTAGTAAAGAGAACTAAAGATAATTGTGACTCAGTGGAATGAATGAGACCCGAATTTGAAGTTAGAACACCTTGATCATAATTCTATTCCTTCTGATTACTAGCCATATGCCCTTGGGTATATCATCCCATCATCATCTTCATCACCATCATCATCAATCTTCATCATCATCATCATCATTTATATAATTTCTATTATGTGCCAGGCAAGATGCTAAGTGCTTTACAATTATTATAACTGTCAGGTAGGTACTATTATCATCATCATTTTACTTTGAGGAAACTGAGTCAGACAGCCTTGCATGTAGTAAGTGCTGACTGAAGGAAAGAGTGAGCATCAGCTTCTTACCCGGGATTTTACCAGCTCGATTTCGTTCCACTGCTTCTTGATCACTTGGTTGAGTTTAGAGATCTTCTCTTTTGTTTTGTTCACATGTTCCAAACCCCTTCTGGCTAATATCTGTAATGCTAGCAACTAAGTGGAAAGAATGGGACAGAAGTGTCATTTACATGAAACAGTAATGGGAGTAACTTCCTCTAGCTAATCGAGTGAATGCCTAGGAGTCCTCACCATTGGGTAGAACTTTGGGGAAAAGGTTACCTGGGGATATCACTAAGCCAGAAGATGAATGGAGCTCTTTAACTGGCTACCACTATTCCTCTCTTCCCTAAAACAATAATAAAAGCAGCTGTTATCATAGATGGCACATACTGTGCTCTAAGACTGACACTGCATATTTTGTGTTAGTTTGAGTCTTATCAGTCCAATGATTTAGCTAACGCTATTAACTCTATTTTATAGATGAAGAGACTGGCTCTCATAGAGAGGCTCTGTGATTTGCCCACATATACAGATATCATAAATGGCAGAACTGAGATCTGAACCCAAGGTCTTCTGATTCCAAATACTCTTGCCATTATACCCACAGACACTATCTAGCACTCTGGACAAGTACCCAAAAAAGCCAGTGGGGTTGTATCCATCCTACATTAGGTCTTTTTTGCACTGGAAAGGTCAAAATTCTCTTTGAGACAGAATCTAAGATCTGGAGAACTGAAATGGAAAACCTGTGCGATCCAATCTTCTTGAACTGAGGCAGGCCCTGGTTTTGGCTTTCTCTCCTACTTGTTGACTTCTCTATGGGCTTTCACAGTCACGCTGGGACTGGAAAAATCCAGTAGAATATAAGCTCATAGAATATAAGCAATTGTTTTTCCACTTTTGCCTTTTAGCACCTTATAGGGTGTTTTGTGCATGGTAAAGTCTTAATTAACATTTACTGAATTGTTAGGCAATCTAGGTGCTGTGTCTGTCTCATGCATCCAAACTCCTCTGTTTTTCCCTATCCTCCCTATTCCTCCTTTCCATCTCCTCACTTGTTCCTTTACCCCACTCTACTTTTTCATAAAGCAAAGAACACACACACGTATATATATATATATATATATATATATATATATATATATATATGTATTTGTGTGTGTATATATATAGTTT
>CM053585.1:361925811-361961433 GCA_028646515.1 Pseudochirops corinnae
TGTGCTATCCCCTTATCAGACTGTAAGTACCCATGAGGACATAAACAGAGTCCTTTCTAAATTTTGTATCTCTCCTAGCATCTAGCACAGTGTTTTTTCATACTGTAGGCACTTAATAAATGTTGGCTAAATAAACTGAGTGAAAGGTACACTAAGGTTTCTAACATTTCTACTGTTTTCCCTTTCTTCCATTAACATGGTTAATTGGCAGTTGTTGACTCTATTATAATTCTAAAGTTGAATTGTCTGGCAGAAATGCCCAGCTGAGAGGTCTTTGGCACTCCCAACCCCCAGAATTTCACTGGTGCTACATTTGTCCTGATCCATTTTGAGCTTGTCCTGACCTTTCCCACCTCCAAGTCTATGCTTGAGTCAATCCCTACCTCATCTCTGGCTTCTGTCTCATGAAATGCTATCCGTTCTTCAAAGACCAGCTCAGATGCTGCCTTCCCCATGAAGCCTCCTCAGATTCTCCCAAAGAGATGTACTCTCTCTCTCTATCTTCCCTGAATCCTTTTTGCACTTTGTAGCTCTTATAAAAATCAACTCCACTCCTAGATGATGGTAAACTACTTGAAGAAGCTGATCTTTGTGTATCTAGCCCAGTGCCTAAGAATGAAGGGATCTTTCAACAGGGGAATGAAACATGGGATGTGTTGCCTCAATGCAGGGAGATGGGGTGGGGATGGTGGGAAAGGGAGGTAGGGAAGTTTGGGAGACTGGGATGGGGGACGAAAGTATCCTTCCTTGGAGTGATTCTAAAGACATATGACTGAGCTCCTCTAGGATTGTACCTCTAGGTATGTCCTGATGAGTGTTCCTTTCCAGTAAGGGATGGTCCTTTACAATCTGAGGTATGCTGAAGCCAGGTTGGAGTCAATTGTTAAATTTTCAGTGTGGGCATTTATACCTCAGAAATCCTCAAACACTATTAATTAGGGCTTGAATGATTGTTTTGTTGATTTCCAGACTTGAGAAAATGATGGAATAAATATTAATAATTTTTAAACTTAAAAGTGTGTCTGGTGCATTTTTTTTCTGCAAAGTTCATTGATAAGCATTTACCATTATATAGCTGCTTGTAACTCTTTAATTTCTTTGAATCCGTATAGACTGACAGTTTGTCAAGGGATGCAATTTCTGGCAGAAGGGGGGAAAAACAGAGAAGGGAAAGGAACCCATGATTTTGAGATTGGGATTCTTTTAGGGTCTTTTGAGTTGCTCTTGTTGAAAAAGGAAAAAACATTTTCAAAACTTCATCCAGGAACTAAGTACCAGAGGATGGGAGCCGGGATATGCTAAAGGTCAGCAGAAGGGAATGCCCTGGGATTCCACAGACTGAAAAAACCCCAAGTGTCCCCCATGCCTTTTCATTGCCTTGGCTGTCTTGTCTGCCTGGATCAAAGATCTATTATACCTTAAATTCATCCTCTCTTCTGCCCTCTCTAACAACTGTAATTTGACTTCCTAAGTATCCACTTGTGGTTTCCAGAAACTCAGATCATATAATTATGAGAATTCATTGCTTCCTTGCCTTTCAGTCAGGTGTCCAAGCAGGTTCACGTTCAGATCTCCCAAAGCTGTCAGGCAACGCATTTGCCTGTCCCATATTCTGACTCCCCAGTCTTGGACACTGGGAGAAGGGTGTAGGGTAGGGAAGGGAGAGCAGAGTTCGTGAAGAGGAAACATAGACTCTCCTTCAGGGAGCTCCTGGGCTTCTGGAGACAGTATACAAATGCATGCTCTGAGATAATAATGCAGGGATGAGAGCAACAACAGAAAACTCTAAACCGTCTTTGGGAATTTGGTCATGAGAGTTCCTTGATCAAATTGATGGTGATACAAGGTAATGACTTTTAGAGATTTTTTTAAAATTCTGAACTTAAGAAATAAAATAAGCATTTCCATAACAAAGTGGAATTGAAAAAAAGAGGAATATTATATTTATTTTATTATATTACATTACATCATATTATATTATGTTATATCATATTATATTACATTGTATCATATTGTTATATCATATTATATTACATTTATATTTATTATATTATATTAATCATATTATATTACATTATATATATTATGTTACATCACATCACATCACATCACATCACATCACATCACATCACATCACATCACATCACATTATATCATATACCATACCATACCATACCTTACTATACCATACTATACTATACCATACTATACTATACTATACTATACTATACTATACTATACTATACTATACTATACTATCCTCTATTCTATTAGTTATATTCTATTATTTTCATGGACACTGCCCTTTGAATCTCCTAGAAGATGCCTTTACTACTGATGACCTCAAGAAGAATTAGGGGATTCCATAGTGGAGCAGCCTCATGGAGGAAGAGCCATTCCCCTAGGTTGGCCTATTGGTAAAGGTATAGAACGGAGTTCCTTTCAGACCTTGAGAAGCAGCATGTGTTCATGGAAAGGCTAGGCATTCACTAATCACTTAGCAGAGGCAATGATTTTATTTCCTGCGTATAGAGTGCTTCTTTACTCTTATCTCAGTCTACTCATTTATATGGGCGAGTGGGAGAAATTCATATGTAAAAACTGGGAGAACTCAGAATACCAGAACAGTTTAAGACCTGGCCAGTTGAGATGTGAATTTAGGAAGTGTATTGGTTAGTTACCAAAAACTAGACTGGTATTACTGATCAAAGTCACCTAGAGCTATAAGAAGCAAGAGTAATGAAAAAAAAAAATTTAAAACCCAAAGCCTGAGGGCAATAGTTTGCTGGGGTGACAAGACTGTTTGTTGTAAAAGAGCTTTATACATGGTCCTGGGAATTCGCTCAGGAGACAGTAAACTTCTGGGCCAAGACCCCAAGGTTGCAAAACAGATGAGGTCTCTACTGGTCCTATGAAAGGGTGTCTGATTCTCCTAAAATAGGTGATGCAAGGAACATAGCAAAGAAACAGTGTCTGACAGTGGCCACTGGAGACTCTGAGACCAAGGTCAAGGGCATTAGTGCAAGGCCAACCGCTCAGGAGCACCAGAAGCCTGATTTTCCTCTTCTTAGTGGGGCCTGGATGCCTTGACCTTGTGCTATGTTCATTTGTTTCTCTAATTGTGTCTTTTCTGTGTGTCTACTCTCCCTATGTGAAAAATAATTATTTTTCCCTGGTATTTATAACTAATTGTTGTATTAGGACCAAGCTTCTTCCCTTTTTCTATTTCCTCATCCAGAAATCAACCAGTGTGAGAAATCTCTCTCAAAGATGTACCCAGGCCAAGATCTAATCAAAGACAGTGAGAGAAATGATAAGTTTGGGCTAATGGGTACATTGCTGCTCCTTGTGTTTGCTTGGACAGGTTTGGGAAAATGTGGATCCTCCCTTTTGTCAGACAAGTAATATGGAAATTCTTAAGTTTCTTTGACCAAGATTTGGGTGATCTAAGTCACATATTCCAAGACTCTCATTGAAATATGGCCTATCCTCTCATTGTAGTATTCATTTTCTCACTAAGTGTTAACCAATCAGAGTGGATTGCCATCTCAGGAACACATACTCTTCAAAGGGCATAAAAACTGTGAACCTACTGCCACGAGGGATCTTTGGTCTAAGAAAGATGGTCAAATGACCATCCTTTTACTAATAAACATGTTGCCCTTATTAATATAATGATTAAATTACCTAGAAATTATGTATCTCGAACCTTTTTAAATGCCATGTAGCTGATGTTCTATAATGGACCGTAAATTCAAAGTTAAGTTTAACATAAGACCAGAGTATGAAGTATCAGCCCAAAGTCTGCAGGAAGGTTGAATTAAAAGAGGCAAAGGAAATGTAGCCTTGTTCATTGTACCCTACTCTGATCAGACCACACCCAAACAATTATTCTCAGTTGTAGATACCACATTTAGGAATGACATTGCTAAACTAGAGAGCATCTGGTGGAAACCAACCCGTGAAAGGATCA
The DNA here is from genome assembly GCA_028646515.1 of Pseudochirops corinnae. Classification (NCBI taxonomy): domain Eukaryota; kingdom Metazoa; phylum Chordata; class Mammalia; order Diprotodontia; family Pseudocheiridae; genus Pseudochirops; species Pseudochirops corinnae. Next base: position 361,929,785 of record CM053585.1, read on the forward strand.
GAAGAAAGACCTGGAGGTGTTTAACCTGGATAAGAAGAAGACTTGGGGGAGGGGAAGGGGAGCAATAGCTGTCAAGTCTAGGAAGGCTTGTCATACAGAAGAGGGATTAAATTCGTTTTGGCTCAGCCTGGAAGGCAGAGTGAGAACAATGGGAGGAAGTTGCTGACATGCAGGTTTTGTCTTGATTTGAGGGGCAAATTTCTTAACAATTAGAGTTGTCTACAAATTGAATTGAGTGACTCCAGAGGTGGTAGAATCTTCCTCTTTAGAAGTCTTTAGGCATAGGATAGATGGCCATTTGTCAGAGATGTTATAGAGGAGAATTCCTGTTTGGGGATGGATTAGACTAGATGGTCTTAGAGGTTATTTTTTGTGATTCTGTACACATTGAGAACACAGAGTCAGGGGACTAACCCAGAAAGGCATCCCATGGGAGGGAAGTGTAGAGTAAAGCCAGAAAGGAAGGACATGACTAGGATTGTGGGGGGTGAGGTGGGAAGAAAGATCTTCACCCCACCCAGGTTGTAGGTAGTTTTTTTGTGCCAGTGAGGGTCCAGAAATAGTCTCAGGACATAAAATTGTAAGCTCAGACAACAGATTGTTTCTGATGAGATGTCATTTACTGTCCCCAGAAACAGTCTTTGAAAAAGATTGGAAGTAGGGGAGGAAGAAATATGGTGAGAATGGGGAGCAAAGTGACTTGTTTGGGGTAGAACTGAGTCACAAAGTAGCTAGATGGGAGAGAGGAGACCTTGAAGAGGAGACTGAATCTGGGATGGATAAAACAAGGAACAAGACACGCCTGTCTATTCTCAAAGTGTTTGAGGAAAAGATGACTCATTATTATGTAATATGTGGCTTGGACCCTTCTTGAAAGGGGTATTATGAAAGGCTAAGTGGGGTTCAAACATGATGGATGTTATCTCTAAGACCACTTCCAGCCCTAATAATGCTATCATAAGAAATGTCAAATACAAAGAAACACTGGGAGAAATCTGAAGTGATTCAGAGCAAAGAAAACAAAAGAAAAGCAGCAACATATGTGGTAACTACCATTAGGGAAATACTAAGAATAATGAACTGGATAAAAAACGTTCAGAGGAGAAAGCAGAACCAAGAAGGGCCACCTGTTATTCTCTTGGTAAAGGTGGCACATATACCTGTGTGTATGTTTGTGTTTGAAATACATATGTGTGCCTCTGTGTGTGTTTTACACATATGACCACACACTTGCTGGAACTCCCATGTTGTCAGTGAACAGAGAGCTGGCTGCAAAGCCAAGAAGCTCTCCTAGGGTTCAGCTTCCATCTTTGACTCTCACTGGCTCTGCAGACTGATGAGTCGTTGACTTTCTCGTACGTAGTGTTCTACTCAACCAACAGAGAGAATCGAACTTGCAGAGAAGATGTTGACCTGCCTTGGTAGAGAGGGTGTCCTCAGGAGCTTCCTATATCAACGAAATGCAGGTCCAGTCCCTGTCCGTCTGTCTCTGTTAGCTGTCATCTACCTATCTGTTTTTTTATCATTTATCCATCTTCTATCTCCCTATTTATCCATCCGTCTTTTGTCTATCCCTCTACAGAATACAAACATACATGTATATGTGCACATAGGCATACACATGTGTGTACACACACATGTAATGGATACTATTTATATACAGTATAATATAGTGCATATAGTACATGTATCATATATTATATAAATAATATACATGCATGTATGTGTGTATCTGCACCCCTCCACATTATTTGTTGTAAAATGGATTTGCACATGGTCCTGGGAATTTGCTCAGGAGACAGTAAACATCTGGGCCAAGACCTCGAGGTGGCAAAACAGATGAAGCTCCTACTAGTCCTATGCAAGGGTATCTGGTTCTTCTATAATAGCTGACTAAAGGAACAGAGCAAGATAACAGGGTCTGACAGCGGCCACTGGAGACTCTGAGCCCAAGGTTAAGGGCAGTGGTTCTCAACCTTCCTAATGCCATGACCCTTTAATTTGCGTATGTGGGCGTATCTGCATGTGGGCGGACCCGCCTGGAGATGGATAGAGGAGTGGTGTCTCAGTTCCTAAGACCATCGGAAATATGTGTTTTCTGATGGTCTTAGGCGACCCCTGTGACCCCTGTGAAAGGGTCGTTTGATGCCTAAAGGGGTCATGACCCACAGGTTGAGAACTGCTAGTTAAGGGGAACAATGCAAGGATAGCAGCCCAGGAACACCCGAAGCTTGATTTTCCTCTTCTTGGTGGGGCCTGGATGTCTTGACCTCATGCTTTCCTTATATGTATGTGTAGCATATATGTATATATATATATATATATATATATATATATATATATATATATATATATACACATATATATACATGGTTCTATATACACATGCATATAAATATATACAAAATATATACACATGTTTATGTGTGTATGTGTGTGCAGGTACATAAATTAGACCTGTGATTTCATTGGCATAGGAGGATTTCTAGTGAGGGACTTTCTCTACCAATGCAGGTCAGCACATGCTCAAGTCTGACAATTGCCTGAGGAAACTGGAGGTGGATGGAATAGGGTGGGTGGTGACTTCCCTAGGGTCACCCAAACAGTATGTATCAGAGGCAAGGCCAGAATCCAGATCTACCAGACTCTTAATATGTTCATGGTACCTGCATATACATGCATATAAAAATAAACAATTAAAACGTAAAAAGAAGCAGGAGTGTCTTTATATGATTAACTCCTTCTATGGTTCAGGGGCACTATTTTTCAGGTATCTTTATTGCTCCTTAGTCTGACCTAAGGCATCTGGGCATGCGTAGCATGTTTGCAGAGAATGGAGTGGTACTCAAGAGCAAGGCACTCCCTTTGGAGTGTTTCCTGGAAAAATCAGTTCCTTCTACTCCCAAAACCACTGGGGTCATTCAGCCTACGTCACAGACTTAGGAATTAGAGTCCAGGATCAAATGACTCTTTTCTATTATAGGTACAAAGGTGAGATAACCAATCAGACAAAGGAAGGAAATAAACTTGTAATACTCAAGGTGTTGGGATTCCTCACTGGCATATGTATAATCAATGCTTCCTTTGGAAGAAAGGAAGATAGTTTCTTGTCGTTCCTCAGTAACCATGCTCTTAACTGCCTGGCTCAAGGAATATCCTTGTAATAGCAGAAAGAGAATCCATTACCTTTTTTAAACTTTTAAAATACTTTATTATGTTTTTTTTCCAAATCTATCACTTCCCACCTAGTGTCCCTTTTGCTTTCTCCATTCAAGGGGAAAAAAAACTTCACCACTTATGATAAATATGTATAAGCCAGCAAATCCAGGATCTTGACCATATCGGAGAATATATATCTGGTTCTGTACATCTAATGCAGCTATTAAGAAATTCAAGACACACTTTGTCATCAGGCTTTTGTATCTGTGATTGTTGCTGTTTCAGTCAAAGTTCAGAGGTCTTTCAATATAGTTTCCATTCATATTTTTGTAATAATCATGTAAATTTCACCTGGTTCTACTCATTTTCATACGCATCAGTTCACACAAGTCTTTCCATATTTCTCAGGTGTCAGCTAATTAAAAATTGCCCAAGCTGTTCACACTAATTCCAAAATTCTAATTTCTTATTTCCACTCTTAATTTTTTTCATCTATACTTGGAGTTCTTGTGGTCTGTCCAACCATTTTTTTCTGAGAGTTCTATAAGCTATTTCAAAATTATTTCTCTCCTCTTGGCTTTTGTCATGGGATTATAGTATTTCTTTGTTGGAGGAGTGTTTTTTCCCCTTCTGTTTGTTCATATCTACCATGTTGATTCTTGAATTAGGACTTTGTTCTAGAGCCAAGTTCTACTTTCTCTTGCATGGTTAGATGGAGATAGTTTGGTCCAAATCCTGTTCCCTGACCTAGACTGGAGTTATGTTATACCAGGAATATATAAATATATATAACAGTTACTGCCTTGTGATCTCTGGAGAGAAAGCTAGCTGAGGCCAGTCTCTGCCACCATCCACAGCTCTGACCTGGGATTACAGGAGCAAAAATCAGTCAAGATGGGTACTGATGTCACAGAATCATAGAATTCCAGATTCATAAGGATCCTCAGAGTCTGTCTAGTTAAACCCCTTATGTGAAACATGCTTCCCGTCTACCACATCCCTAAAGGTAGCAATCTAACCCCTACCTTTCCAAGACTTCCAAGGTCAGAAAAACTCAGTGCTCCTTAGACAGTCCATTCTAATTTTGGGCAAACTCAATTGTTGGGAGACTCTTGATATTAAAATTAAAATGAGCTCCTGTGGTTTCCCTTCAGTTATATCTTCTGAAATGAAGCAGGATAAATTGAATCCCTTTCCCCTCATGGCAGGGCTTTAAATATTTGAAGACAGCGACTTCCTTTCTTTAGGCTAAACCTTGAAACCCCTAATCTAAACCTCCCTAATTGCTTCAACCAGTCTATGTGTGTCACGGGCTTCCTGTCTTCTCACCATGCTGTTACATGATTCTGTCAGTCAATGTCATTCGAAAATGTGGTACCCAGAACACAATATTCTAGAAACAGTCTGACCAGAAAAGAGCCCAGTAGGATTAGAACCATCTTTATCCTCAACACCAGACTTCAACTAATGCAGCCCAAGATAAGCAGATGATAAAAGTCAACGAGCAAGATTTTCCAGGGTTTAGCCACAATGAGAATGAGCAAGTATTTTATTTTACCCTTTGGATGGAGATTGTAATAGGCCTTTTCTCTCCTCTCATTCACACTGAGTCATTAGGGGAATGATTGCAAGGTATAGATGAAATTAGGGTGGGGCAGGGATTAAAATTGGTTAAGGGGTTTATGAAGATGTGAGAGTTTCAGTAACAGCTTTCAGGTTTACCAGGGGTTAGGGTAAAGATAATGCCAGTCAATTTCTCTAATCCTCCCATGATGGATATGCTGATGTTGCAGCAAGATGGAATAGGTTTAGATTTTGAGAGACTTATGCCTTATTTTGTTTGAAACTGGAATTCAGGAAGAAGATGCATCCCCAGGATTAGTGATGGGAAGGGAGCCAGAATGAAGGAAGTGTGAATACTGGGAAAAGCAATGGACTTGGAGTCAGAGGACTTAGGCTTGGCTTGAGCCCCTGCTTTGCCATTTATTAGTGGGGTGAACTTGGTCACTGTCTAAGAAGGAGGTTTTGGAGGGAAGGGGGCAGAGGAAGGAGCTTCTCATTCTCTCCTACCCAGAGAGCCTTCTCCGACACATTCTCTTTTCATAGAGAGCTGCTCCCTATATGAACAAGCCCAGGTGGCCTCACTGAGAGATGAAATTAACTTCTTGAGAGTCCTGCATGAAGCCAGTGATAGCATCTCCCGTTTTGCGGGAGATTTTCCCAAATCTCGTCCAAGTAGAAGCTTAAGCCCCATACTTTCTGCACAGGTCCTTATGAGGTCCAGATTTAGTACTATGTGAGATGATGGCTTCAGATCCAGGATCGGATTTCACATCCCATCTCCAGCATCTCTAGGCTACTGGCATGACCTTGGGCAAGTCACAATTTTGGGGGATGAAGTTTCCTTATCCATAAAGTGAGAAAATTGTCCTAGATGACTTCAAAGGTCTCTTACAGCTCTCTTAAGTCCCTGACTTTCTGGACTATGCCTTCACTGATAACAGTGAAATGAGAGTAAGAGAAGGAATCCAGAAGGGAGAGGAGAACTGGTCCCTGACCAAGATCCCAATCTGATAGGGAGAAGGGCTACATACTCAGATCTGAGTCTCAGCTCTAACAGCTGTGTAGCCGTGGGTCACTTTAATTCTCTAAACCTGAGTTTCTATATCTGTAAAATGTGAGTAATAATACTTGCCCTATCTACCTCAAGGGGTTGTGACAAAAGTGCTTTCCAAATCTTAGTGTTACAGAAGTGTGAGCTGTTATTAAGATGTATTACAAGGATCATACTGGTAGGGTTGGAATGCCCTCTTCCAAGCCAGTCAGGTGTGATTACAGGGTGGAATCTCCCTAGAAGCTCCCCTGTTCCCTGAAAGTGTGTACTGTGCCCAAAAAAGGCAGGGTTAGTGCTCCCTTCCTTTAGTGCTGTTAGGGCAACACTATTTGGGAATAACACTCCAGGGTCAATAAAAATCAATAGCATCATGTGCAGGAAAGTGAAAATTATCTTTTCCTCCCTCAGTTTCCCTAGTGTACTTTGCATGGACCTCTCCTTTGGCATATATTGTAGTCAGTTATTTGTGCTTCCTCTCAAAGAGGAGCAAGGACATCATGGGTTGATGTCTTGACTTACATGTGAATTGGATTTAAGTAAGGCAGAGTTGCACAAGATCATTGGCCTCATTCTCTCTTCTAGAGTCATTGAACTCCAATGGCAAGATGTCAGGATGACTGGTGATGACCTGAGATTCAGTAGATCGACATTGGCGTCTTTGATGTCTGACCAAGTTTGAAGCTCTCCACAGTGCCTGCTTCAGCCATCTCTATGTCCATTGGAATGAATTGTTTTTGTCCACTCTTTCTGCCAGGTGAAGTTTTCACATGTGGGGCAGACACCGCCCCCCCCAACTCACCAATGAGTTTAAGGTCTATCAGTTACCCTCAACTTGGTCTGGCTCGTCTGTCAAGATGGTTTAATGGAATGTGGCTGCTGGTCATCCTAGGATTTCTTGGAGCCACAGGTGAGAGTCGGGTGAAGGTGGACACCAAAGATAGAAGAGCAGCCCTGTAAAGCATTTGGCAAACCATCACAGGTGGCAGTTCTAGCCCTCCCCAAATATCCCATGTACCCCTATTATTATGATATTATAGTTCATCTGATTATTTGTACACATGGAGTCAGGAATCGAGATCTGGGTTTGAAGCCCACCTCTGGCACTTGCCAACAGTATGACCCTGGACAAATCATTGAGCCTTTCTCAGTCTCAGCTCCCTCATCTCCAAAATGGTGATGATAATAACAGGAGTAGAAGGTTGTTTCAGGATCAAATGAGATGATACCAAAAGAGGGTTTTGTAAACCTTAAATCACTATAGAAACAACAATTTGTTATGTTATTGTTAGGCAGGACTCCTAAGCTGACTATAAGTTCTTTTTAAAAAAAAAAGTTCTTTAAAATCAGGCTCTATAGCTCATCTGCCTTTGTGTTCCCCAGTGCAGTGTATGGTTACAGATACAGTGGGTGCTTAGTACATATTTGCTGGACTAAATTGAATTGCTTAGGGAACCTGGGGCACATTCTTGACTGGAGGGGAGGTGGAGTGAGAAGGGGGTTTGAGGATAACCAGAGTTCCCAGGAGATGTGATAGATGATTTCCCAGACTCAGAACAATGGGTCTATATAAGTCTGAGGTCTCCAAGACCATAATGTGTTATTGTTCTCTTCAGAGGGCAGTGTGCCAACCTACAGGCTGCTGGAGAGTTAGCCTTCAAAAATTCCCTGGCCAATGAATGATGAACTATAGGATACCCTGCAAAAGGCCAAGTCTGGCTTTACCCACCCACCTACTCTGTGGTTTGCAGGAGCTTCTGAGCATCTGGCTGGCCTTGGACTTTGATAACAGCACCTCTGTGAAGCTTCTGAAGGATTAGAGAACATTTGGGTGGAGCAGCAGCCCCACAAGGCCAGTTCATAAACCTGTTGGGTATTCCAGTCCCTTTCATTGGGATCAAGGGCAGAGGGATCATGAATAGAAACTTTTGTTCACTTTGCAATACTCTTGGTCTGGAAGGGCTGAGCTCCAAAGCACAAGAATACTTTCATTGGGCGGAGCCCACCAGAGCTTATGGATTCCTGTCTAGCAAAAGATGGCTGAAGAAAATCAGGCAGTGGGCCAAAGGAGAAATAGGGTGATAGATATGGATGAAATGGAATCATCTCCTATTTGGGTGGTATGGTCTCTTACAATCCTCATGATGCTGGTCTACCTGGCGCTCAGGCATAGGCTACTTCATCAGTCTCAGAGGATTTGGGCTCAAGTATTGGCTCTGTGTGACTTCAGGTGAGTTATTTAATTTCATTGCACCTCTGTTTCTTCATCTGCAAAATGAGGAGGTGGAAGTCAATGTTCTTTAAAGCTCTTTACCTAATTTCAGCACTAAAACTAATGAATAACCTTCTGGGGTCTTCCCACTCCATGGGAGGTGCCTGAATGTGCTGGTCTCAGATGCCTGCATAAACAAGTGAGATGAGGAGGAGGGGTAACAGTTATGAAAAGCCTACAGACAATGGGGGTTGGGCCAACTGTGAAAAATAAGCTGAGAATTTTTTTAAAATATACATTTCAAGAAAAATGTCACTGTTTCAGAATGATATTACTTGGAGAATGTAATTTTCTAGTGGTTCTGTTGAAATTTTAGTCTTTCCTGAGGGGAAGGTAGGAAGAGAGGACCAAAAATCAATGACTAAGCCCCTTTCTCCCTTTTTGACAACAATGTAGAGTGCTATCAATTCAGTTGAATTCCAGCATTTACTATGTGTGACTTTGGACAAGTCATTATACTTTGTTTTCTTCATCTGTAAAATGAAGGGGTTGGATTAGCTGATGTCTAAAGTCCCTTCTGGTTTTATGCTACCTTTTGAACAAACATTTATTAAGCACCTATTGTATTCATATCACTATGTTAGGCAATGAGGGAGATAGAAAGTTTTTCCCAGTCTTTATGAAGCTGAGGAATCCTCTTAAACTCTCTCCTTGCCAAGTCCAATCTCTATCCACGGTCCTGACATTCTGGAAACTTGCCCATACTATTGGTGGGATAATCTGGGCTGGAATCTTGGCTCTGCTACTTCCTTTGTTTTCAGTCGAGGTAATGTTCTCTCTGCCTCTATACATAATGAGACTTGCCCCATCCTTACAGGACCTAATAACTTCTGACATGTTCAGTGAATCTAAGGCCCAATGTTTTCATGGCTCTCTTGGGTTGGCTGAAGAAAGAATCACACTAAGGAGCATCTGGGAGTAACTCATTTGGCTTCATAACAATGATCAAACCACACCCATTCTGTTCCCTGAGCCCAGTCCTGGAGAATGGGGTTAGGGAATGAAAGGAAGTAAAATTCAGCAAGAGGAGGAGATATGGACCTTGGTGAGCTCCTAATTTGGCGGAGGAAGGACAAACAGCCCAGAAAGAGATACTGAAAGAGACAAAGGCAGAAGTGATTCCTGCTACCTCTAGGGCAAAAGAAAAAATCTTTTTAAAGCCTTTCACAACCTGCCTCCAGCCTGTCTTTCTGGAAACATTGAACATCATTCCCCTTTCTTCAATATACAATCCAGCCACTGACCTCCGTGCATTGGTGGTTCTATGGACAGCTACAGTGGATTCCTTCCTTAGCTCTGTCTCAGAGAATCCTGATTGCCTCAAATACTAGTGCCTTCCCTTCCAAATTAGCGTGTATTGAACTGCGTTGTATTTATTTGTACTTATTTTCCATTATATTTATTTATTATACCTATGAATATGTATGTGTATATACACAGATTTGCTTCTATAGTTATATGTTTACATGCACACATATTTGTCATTGTCTCCCCCATTAGAATGTAAGCTCCTTGTGAGTAGATTTGGTTTCATTTTTTAAAATTTGTATCCTCTGTGCCTACCACGGTTCCTGCAACATAGTAAACAATTAATAAATGCTTGTTAGTTGATTGGGCAGAGTTCTAGGTATCCATGTAGGGGACAAGAGGAGGAGTTTCAGGAAGTACAACTGGGAGTGAGGTTAGCTAAAGAAGATTTCCTGAGTATGCTATTTTTCACTTTATTTTTTCATGGGTTTTTTTTTTCCTTTGGGTCTGTGTCTTCTTTCACAATATGACTAATGTGGAAATACGTTTTGCATGATTGCACATGTATAACATGTATCGAATTTCTTGCTGTCTCAGGGAGCTGGGGGGAGGGGGGTTGAGGGAAGGAGAGAGAAAATTTGGAACTCAAAAGTTTTTAAAAAATTAATGTTAAAAATGGTCTTCACATGTAATTGAGGGGGAATAAAATATTTTAAAAAAAGACTTCCTAGATGAGGAATCTTAAATTCCTAAGGAATAGAGTGAGGCAAGAAAGAAGAGGCAGGACTGAGGAAAGACAAAGGTAGAAGGAATAGCAGCCTGTGGGAAGATTTGGCTACTGAAGAGAGTCATCATGGGGGGATCCTGGGGAGAGGCGATAGTGTTGGGAGAGTAGACTTCTATCTAAGCCCAAGCTGTAGTATGTGCACAATAGACTGGGAGAAGGGATAAGAGAAGGTTATATGAAAAGGACTCAGGACAGGGGACAAATGGCTGACTTTGGAGCGAATGTCTACAGTGGGAACTCTGGACCAACAACTCACTGGATGGGAGGGAAGTGAAAAGGAGGAAGGGGAAAAGCAATGAAGATTTCTTGAAAGCCATCATAGGGAGTGTATATTCAAGGGGCAACAGGGAACCCCTGTGGATTTCTGAGCCAGGGTGGAATAGGGTCAGGCTGAGGTTTCACACAGCCCTGAGTAAGATAAATGGGAGTGGAAAAGGCATTTCCAATGATTTTCACTCTTTTCCACAGCCATGGCCAGTTCCAGTTGAAGAGGAAGATACTGCAGAAGTGAAGTCCTTAGTGATAGCCTTGATTTAGGCTCAGAATTGGAAGGACAAGATCCAGGGTGGAAAATCACATCAACAATCAAGACAACAGCAGTAATAGCAGCATTTAAATAGTGCCTTAAAGTTTGCAAAGTACTTTACAAATATCTCATTTATCCTTAAGAGAACCCCGGGAGATAAGTGCTATTATTACCCCCATTTTACATGATGAAACTGAGAAAAACAGAGGTTAAATGACTTGTCCAGGATCACATAGTTATTTTTGTTGGAATTAGGTTTTCACTGTGGCCAAATCATTCCCCCATCCCAAGCTTTCATCCCACATCTTGCTTTCGACATCTGCTAGCCAGTTATGTCTAAGTCTTGTCTAGGTACTAGGAAAACCATTGCCTGCTTCATGGGGGTATTGGATGGGGAGGGGGGAGGGTGAGAAGTAGAAGCAGAATAAGAAACATGTCCAGAACAGAAGTAAACACACTAACAAGTGGGAATGAATTGGTACTCCTCCATAAGCACAAAGGTTCCACTATTCCTGAGGCACAAGTACCTCTAAACTCCAGTCACCCCTAACACTGTATCAAGCTCAAAGGTCCAAAACTGGGCCCTCTTCCTGGCAGAGATAAGCTGCACAGCACAAACAACTCTCTCCTTCATCTTCTAGTTCATCCAAGAAGCAGCATTTAGCTTTGATGTTGTTCGCTAATCTCACAAACAACACACCCTGGAAAAGGGGGCAAAGAGTGGGCAAACAGAGGGGACAAATAGGTCAAAGGTCTTGTGAGAGTAATCAGACTCTAGGGGGTTGGGAGTTTCAGGATGGGGCAAGAGATGCCAGCCAATTTCAATCTACCTTGATAAGTTTGATCCAATATACCTTTATAAATCAATGATATCCCTTGTGGAGAAGATGGAAATTCTATTTCAACACTGCTGCTGACTCATTCACATTTGAATGAATTTTTCAACATTTCTACAGCAAAGCTCCTCACTTTTCAAAGGCAATTTCAGCTGCTCATTTTACTTAAACCATCTGGTGATATTATTACCACTCAATCCAATCCAATTTAATTCTACAAACATTTATCATTCCATATTGTAATGATGGATGAGGCAGTAGGCTAGAGACATACAAAGACCAAAAAAATAAAAAGAAAGAAAAGGAAAAAAACCAAACCCAAACAACAAAAAACAGATAGTTCCTTAATTTAAGCAGCATAAATTCTATTTAGAAAGGAATGGAATCTGCAAACTTAAAAGAAAATATAAGGTGATTTGAGGAAGAAAAAAGTACTAATAATCATTGAGATCATGCATATAAGAGGACTTTGAAGAGCATAAAGTCAAATTTCAATTCAGCATTTATTATTGATTATTGTCAATAATTATTTATTATTATAAATAACAATAGTAGTAAGCCATGGCACAGAACTCTGGCTCTGGGTTTACACAGACCAGATTTGACTCAGTGTACATGTGTGGTGGGGTGTGGGAACGATTCACTTTAAGTGGGCTTCCATCCTGTTTTTTTCTGGGAATATCAGAATATGGCTCATTTCTGGGTCTAGTACTAATAAGGAATAAAGTATGCATCTATTTCATTGATATCTCTCTTCTTTTTTTTTTTTCTTTTTTGGAGGGGGGCGGGCAGGGCAATCAGGGTAAAGTGACTTGCCCAAGGTCACACAGCCAATACGTGTTAAGTGTCTAAGGCCAGATTTGAACTCAAGTCCTCCTGACTCCAGGGCTGGTGCTCTATTCACTGTGTCACCTATCCACCCCTAGATTTTTTTGCACTTCTCTCTTTCTGTTGCTCCTGGGCCTCCATGCATTGCTTGTAAGATTTGGAAACTCAGGATAATAAATTGATTTCTCCTCTTTATTCCAGGAAGCTTGGTCTAGTATCTCCATTACTAGAGTGTTCCTCCTTTAAGAACTCTTTTTATAGCCCATCTCCATAGCTACTGTTCTAGGGGACAGAGGTTCCTTGGATAGGGATGGGTATGAGGGAGCTGAACAGACAAGCAGCATTCTCCTCCCCTTCCCCCAATTCTTCCCTACCAAAATAGGTACTCAGTCCTCTCTCTCTCTGTATCCTTTCTCCTATCCACAAACCTCAGCTCTAGTTTCTGTCTGTCTACCAAATGAACTATTTCTGTGGACATAGATTGGAGGTCAGAAAGAAATGGAAGGCAGATACATTAGAAACAAAATACATAGATCTTGTTAGGGAATATCTGTACCTCATGATTGACCATATAGGGAAACTGTGAGCTAAACAGAGACAAGCTTAGAGAAAGAGAGAAATTTTACTAAGGCTGATGTGTCCCATTGGTCTGAAGGGTGGTGCCTTCCATCTCTCACATGGAGAATGGTGGGGTAAGAGGAAAGAGTAACATGGGAGGATCAAGATGGTAGAGCGAGACAGTTTTGCAGATCCTCTAGAACGGTGTTCTCAGGAGGTGATTTCATTACTTGACATCAAGGGTTGTAAATTCCCTGAGAATCAAACATACTCATGTTCCTTTTTTAAAGACAAAACAAATCTCAGATATAATTAGAAGTTTTTTATGCTTTATTGATTTGGGATTATTTATGCTGCTGCTCTCTAATAGTGAAGAAAACTGAGAACTTCATTATGCTGTTTTCCCTCTGGGACTAATTCACTCTTTTTGGTTTTCAGGCCATAGCTTTCATCAGTCAGAGCCGGAAGGGGGGTTTCTGAGGGCTTAGTACATCATTGGCACAACACGCTTCCAAATGAGGGAAGAACATTCCTCAGACTTGTGGGGGCCTGTTGGAAGAAAGGCATAGCACTCAATTTTTAAGCCCTCACTCAGCTAGCTCCCATCAAAGGCTGTGTCTGAGTAATAAGAGTTAAGGTTGCTCCTGATTCCCATATGCACACTTTCCTCTGTCCTTTCCTCCCTGTTCCCCCTACCCCATCTATGACATTTAAGTCTTTTGGGTTTTAGTGACCCCTCAAGAGAGTTCAAAGTCCCATTCCCTTGGTGGTTTTGTATGTTTTGCCACTTCCCTCTCTTGACTCCAAGCATTACACTTCCCAGAGAATACATGGGGGAAACAGAGCCCAGAGAAGCTAAGAAATTTTTTTTTTTTGTGGTCACATAGCAAACTGGGACCAAATCAGGACCAGGATTGGTCTACTGTGAGACAATTTTCTTAGATGGTCTCCTCCTCCTCCTCCTCCTCCTCCTCCTCCTCCTTCTCCTCCTCTTCTCCTCCTCCTCCTTCACCAGCACAAACCAAAGGATGAGAGAGTCTTTCCACCAGTAATCTAACAATCTCAGCAGCAAGTTTCCCCCACAACCTAGCTATGTTTTGGCTAAGCCCCAATGATTGACCCTTTCATTTTTATTGCAATCATTCCTATCCAATCCTTTCCTTAAGATCTTGAGGTCTCCCTTTTATCACAGTCATGCCACCATTTTTCTTTGTGTTATCTCAAAGCACATCTTTAAGTAGCTAAATCTCACTGGTGATTTTCCTGAAATCACATGGTAGGGCTGAAACATACTTCAATTTGCAGGAAATAGACAATGGGACAAAATATTAGAACTAGAAGGGTTCTAATAGATGCTCCTCATTTTACAGGAAGGAAAACCAAGTCCCAAAGAAGTGAAATGACGTGCCTAAGGTCCCAAAGCTAGTTAATAGCAAGTCAAAATTTGAACTCAGTTCTTGTGACTCCCAAGTTCAGGGGTCCTTTACATGCTTCACACATACTTCCTCCTACTTCTCTTGACATTTCCCAACCTATTCTCATCCACATAAAGACTTGAGAGCTCTAAGAATTCTTGCTAAGTCCAAACTTGAGACTTGGGGTATGGGTGGGGGACCCCCCAGTTTTAGGTGGAGCCAGGGAAAAATATTCCTTTGCATTCCCCCCTGAGGCTAGAGCTTTGTTACCAGTTGTCTGTGACTGGCAAGTGGCTGGTACCTGCCCTTCCCCATCCTGCTGCCTTTGGCTCAGGCACCCAGCCACTGTTCCAATGAATAATCTGACTCACTATCCTAAACTCAGTTTACAGCTGAAGTTCCAACGGAACAGAAGCTTTGCAAAAACAACGGAGTCAGATTTGGGGTGAAGGGAGACCCTGACATCTCCTGACAAGACTCCCAGGGGTTAGGGGTTAGTCGAGATGTGATCATTGGTGGAGAGAAAAAGTCCATCCAGCTGTTTTTTGTTTTTTGTTTTGTTTTGTTTTTTGCAATTTTACTGAAAGAGTTCCCTTCTGTGCAGGGGTCTGCCCTGGATGCAGAAGGTTGGAGAAGGGGGCGGGCACAGAGATTGAGAGGCAGCAGGAAGCATCATATACCAAGGAACTCCTGGCTTTATGAGAGGGAAAGAGGTATACAGAAGATATAGTGGATACGAACAGCAAGACAAGCCCAGAGAGAACCAGGAGGCGCAACTCAGAGCTCTCTAGCCATCCAGACTGGGGGATGGGAAGGGACTGGGTGGGGTAGGGCTGGCTGTTAGTCAGCAAAGTTTTACAGAATCATCCCCGAACGTTTCAACTGGAACATGGGTGGTGCAGAGCTTATCTGTCTCAGTGTCCTAAGCATGTCTGTCCATGTCCCCAGCAGTATAACACTAGCTTGCATTTCCTTATATCTTCAAGAATTCTAGAGCAAAAAGCTTTCTTCACAAGGATGGGAAAGTTAGGGATTTCACAGATAAGAAAATGAGGCTCCCAAGGTTTTGGGATGTGTCTGAGGTGACACAGTTAGTAAGCATCAAAACCATGGATTTAGATTCCAGCACACTTGAATTTAGAGATATGGGGGAATGATTTCTTTGAGGACAGCAATGGTTGTTCCTTTCTCAGTTTGCATTCTCAGACCCAAGCATGGGACACTGAATATAGAAGGTACTTTTCAGGCCAGTGACACTGACCTCCTTGCTGTTCTTTGAACAAAAGGCTCCATTTTCCATGTACTCCATGCATTGCACTGCTTTGTTGTTCCCCTGGCCTGGAATATTCTTTCTCCTCATTCCCACATTCTGACTTTTTTGGGGGGGGAGGGAAGGGCTTTTAAAAACAGTTGTGCAAAATTAATAAGCATACAGAATTAAAATACACATTGATCACAATGGAGAAATTTTAGCTCAAATACAAATATGTAACACACAGACAGGATACTGAGGACTCTGGAAAAATAGGATAGAACAGCAAAGATATCTTTCCTATAATCTTGTTGGACCATAGCTGGAAAAAGCACAAGAGTCCCTGAACTTCTCAGAAAAAGTCCACCTTCTGACTTCTCTGGCTCCTTCCTCTCGGCTAAAATTCTACCTCCTGCAGGAGGAGATTGTTATTCAGTTGTTTGAAACATGTCTGACTCCCTGTGACCCCATTTTGGGGTTTTCCTAGCAGAGATATTGGAGAGCTTTGCCATTTCCTGCTCCAGCTCATTTTACAAATGAAGAATTGAAGCAAACAAGATAAAGTGACTTGCCCAGGGTCACACAGCTAATAAGTGTCTGAGGCTGGATTTGAACTCATCAAGATGAGTCTTCCTGACTCCAGGCCCCGTACTTTAGCCACTGTGCCACCTCGTTGGCCCTCCGTTTAAGATTGCCTCCAAGTTATCTTGTATAAAGTGCTTAGCAAAATGCCCAGCACAGCATAAATGCTATGTAAGTTATGATTGTGATTATTAATCATCTTATATGAGCACAGCTGTTTTCATGTTGTCTCCCCCATTAGATTGTAAGCTCTTTGAGGGCAGAAATTGTTTTTGCCTTTCCTTGTATCCTAGCTCTTAGCCTAGAAACGTGTACATAGCAAACACATTGACTTAAATGCCCATTGAATTGTATGGTGCTCAACATGGACATTAGATATAGGTTTATGGATAGTGGTACAAATGGGGTGTGGCAGTGCAAAGAACCTGGGTATTGGTGCCAGTGCCTGCATATTATTCTTCCTGGTTACGTTGCCCTGTACTCTCTCTGGAGCTCTGGCTTCCTTGTGATCTGCCAAGTCTGTTCTAAGGACAGAAGAGCAGCTGCCTTCTTTCCTTAGAGCAAGGAACCAAACACTATCAGGCAGTTCACCCCACTCACCCACTCGGACTCTGGTGGTGGCAGCTGAGTCAAGATCTTGGCCAGCTCTCGTGATTCCCAAGCAGGCCAGGATGCGTTCCTTTTCCAGAACCTTCTGTGCCTTTTAATAACCCAGCCAGTTGGAGGATGTGGAGGAGAGAATGTCCCAATGTTCCAACTGGGGTGGGACTCCCCCAGAAGGCAGCAGTGGGCACGCATGGGATCCTGGGGTGACAGAAGGAGAGCTGCATAGTCTTTTTTTTCAGAGGGGCTCTAAGTCATCCTGACCAAAGGATCTGGGATACCTGTGGGCATCTTGAGAAGGATCTTGCTTTAAGAAGTGATTGTGATGGTGGTGGTGGGGTCTTTCTTCCCCACCCTGCCTCTGGCTCTGAAGCCACAACCTTTAGTAAGCAGCCATTCTGGTTCCCAGAATCACTGAAGAAAGCATACTCAGCATACTCCACACCTGGGAAATTCAGCAGCTCTCCAGGGAGGTGGCTTGAACCGTATGACTTAAGACTTGTAACTGCAGTTCTGTCTGTCTCTCTGACTTACTCCGTCAGCTCCTGTCTCACCACAGATCTTGAGTAAGGGGCAGAGAGAACTACTGAGCCCAACTTTCAACCGACTGTTGCATCATTTCATAGAGGCTTGGCTTCTCTGTGGCTAGCTGCTTGGGAATGCTAGAACCTGGGACTGAACTGCATTCTTAGGTCGCCCCAGGGACTCCATTTTGGGATACCTACATCCCAGTTATTTACTCTTCCCCTCCCCTGCCCTAACACCTAAATCCTAAAACTCCTTTGCTGCACCTGCCCTCTACCCCCAACACAAGTCTAAATCCTGTGATCTCACCCACACTTCACCCCTGGCCAGAGCCACACTGGCCACATCTGCAGCAAGCTCAGATTGGGGGGTGGGAAGATAGGGTGGGGAGGGACAGTGGCAAGAGCTAGAGACGATGGCATCACACAGGGAAGGAATAATCAAAAAGGAGGCAGGATCACTGAGTACAATTTTTCAAAACCACTTAGAACTGTCCTCTTTCTTGAGCATCAAGAAAGATCCTCTTTATCCCTTTGGGTAAGGTACAGAGAGTGTGCTACACATTGAGAATGCAGTAACGAAAGGAGCAAACAGTCCCCTGCCTCGACGAGCTTATATTCTACGTGCATTCCGTGATCCCCTCAAACTTGGTCCATTCCCTTGGTAGGAATGTCATTCCCTTCACTTGGACTGAACTTAAAGACAGCATAGTTGGTTGCTGCTGTGCAGAACAATGCCGCATGCCGTTATAACAGGTAGGCAGATTCTCAACATGTCTTTGGCGAGATTAGAAAGCTCCTGCAGGTATGTGTTTGTGGCAGCCTCCAGCCTGTATCAACAGATATGATGATTCATTTCTTCCTTTTGTGGAATGAGGCTTGCTGGAACACACCTGAGGAGGAAGGGGGGCAAAAAGAGCCCCCCAGAGGGAAAAGAATGAGATACATGACTCTCTCTGGTTCTTAGTGCCTCAGAGTTGTTTGTAAGTGGGATGGGGAGACAGGAGCAATCTCCATACACTCTTGGTTAGGCAGGAATCATGGACAAATGCCATGGAGTAGGTGGTTTGGGGGAGAATTGAGTCAAGGTAGAATGGGCCACGAGTGAGGGCACGCACTCTTTGGGCAAACTGGACTCCGAGTACTTTTCTGGAGAAGGAAATTAAGGGTGACATATTGACAGCTTGAGCCCCTGCATGGGATTTAGCGCAACTTGCTTTGGAGAAGTTGTAGTGTCTATAGTTTCAAAGGACCTTAGAAATTCCCTTGTTCACTCCCTGTTATTTTATGAATGTGGAGACTGAAGCCCAGGAAAGCACTGTGATTTCCCATACATACTACAGGTGGCGGAGAGATGGGATCTGAACCCAGATGGATATCAGACAATCTTTCTAGTACTCCAAGTCATTCTACCTTAAGATAAAGATAAAAGTGGCCAAAAAAATTATGATGTCAGACTACTTGCAAGGACTCAGGTCCCCACTGCCCCTTCCCTCCCTCAGGAAAATGCTGAGAACTGGTTATTATATGTATCATTGGATACTTGCTTCTGTTCCTAGTTGGAAAAGTTCACATCACCCCTCAGGACTGGATAATTCTGCCCCAAAGAGGGAAGATCAATACTCATGATGCCAGGCCACTCTACAGAACAAATTGGAAACAGTAACCCCTCCTCTCTAAGTGCCTCCCTACAAAATTGGATGAATGTCCATTTGCCCCCTGGCATTGTCTTCTTTAACCTCCTTCCAGCCTCTGGTAGGGAAAGGAAGGCTTGGCAAGCCTATTGGGGTGCCACTGATATATGGGCCCTGCAAGGCGGTGTTGTTTCTAAATGAGCCAAGTCTGCCAGGAAGGAGTCTTTTGTATCTTCTACTACTATGCAGGTGTGAGAGGGGTGAGCTCACAGCTGCCCCCCAGGCATGCCCAACCCACTTAATCATTCACATCTGCAAGAGATTCTTCAGCCCAGCCCAGCCCTTAGAAGGATATAAAGAGGAGGGGGAAGATTTGAGTCCCTGGATAACAGAGCCTCTGTCTTCCTCCTTCGCCTTGCTCTCTTCTTTTCTTACGAAAGCTACTCCAGCACTCAGTCCTTGGCTCCCCCAGTAGCCATGTCTCGGCAATCAAGCGTCTCGTTCCAGAGTGGGGGCCGGCGTGGCTTCAGTGCCTCCTCGGCGGTCACCCCCTCCGTCAGCCGAACCAGCTTTAGCTCTGTCTCTGTGTCCCGGGCAGGAGGTGGTGGTGGTGGTGGCTATGGCCGCATCAGTGTTGGTGGTGCTGGAGGGGGAGGCGGCTTTGGCAGCAGGAGCCTTTACAACCTTGGAATGTCCAAGAGGATCTCCATGGGAGGCGGTGGGAGCTTCAGGAGTGGCTATGGAGGAAGAGTAGGAGGCGGTTATGGCTTTGGTGGAGGAGCTGGTAGTGGCTTTGGTGGAGGTAGCGGATTTGGTTTTGGTGGTGGGGCTGGTGGTGGCTTTGGGCTCGGTGGTGGAGGTGGCTTCGGTGGCGGCTACGGAGGAGCTGGGTTCCCTGTTTGCCCCCCTGGTGGCATCCAAGAGGTCACTGTCAACCAGAGTCTCCTGGCTCCCCTCAACCTCCAAATTGACCCCACCATCCAGAGGGTGAAGACTGAAGAGAGAGAACAGATCAAGACCCTCAACAACAAGTTTGCCTCCTTCATCGACAAGGTGAGACAAGAAATGCTGACTAAACTGCTGTGAATCTGGGCTAAATGCCAAAGCAAGAGGGGATAGGAAGGAGATTTCATTTCTCAGCCAAATGTGTACAGAGTGTGCTTTATCTTCATGTCTACTCCTCCGCCTACCCTTCCATTCTTTTATCTGTCCATCTGTGTGGTCTACCTTTCCTGCTAGATTAGGAGCCCGAAGAAAGAACAAACTCCCATCTTTCTCAATCAGCTCCTTCCAGGGCCCAGCACCAGACTTCACATGTGTTGGGCACTTATCTATGTCATGGAGAGAGACTGTGAGCAAAACTTGAAATGCTGGGCAGGCTGCATGAAAGTGTATGGAGGTTATTATGAAGGCAATGTCAATCCATTTCCTCCTCCCTTTGCAGAGATGCCTAGAGTTTTGTCCAGCTGCTCTTTGTTTTATTTTGGTATCTCACTAACTTGTGTCTCTCCTTGTACCCTCATACTGAAGCCCTTGAAAGCAAGGAGCATTTTCAGTCCTCCCTCTAGGTTTTGTCTAGGGGATAGGGAGCAGGGAGGAAAAAGGGTGTGTGTGTCTGTGTGTCTGTGGGGGGTGGAGGAGGGGGGGGAGAGAGAGAGAGAGAGAGAGAGAGAGAGAGAGAGAGAGAGAGAGAGAGAGAGAGAGAGAGAGAGAGAAAGAGAGAGAGAATGAGTGAGGGAGAGAAAGATGATTGATAAGACGATGGCTTGAAAGCAGCAACCCTGAGATATTCCATGTAATAATGTAAATATTAGATATTCCCTTTAAAATAGTCTCTTCTTCTGGTTCCCAGGTGCGATTCCTTGAGCAGCAGAATAAGGTGTTGGATACAAAATGGACGCTGCTCCAGGAGCAGGGTCACAAGACCGTGAAACAGAATTTAGATCCACTCTTTGAATCCTACATCAACAATCTCAGGAGGCAGCTAGAAAATATTATGAATGAGAGGGGCCGCCTGGACTCTGAGCTGAGGAACATGCAGGATACGGTGGAGGATTTCAAGAACAAGTGAGTAGGAGGAGTTCATGGGCTGTGTATGTGTGTGTGTGGGGGGGAGGAATTGTCTAGTCTTTCTACAGCCAGATGAAGTTCATGATGGAGAGGTAGGGAGAGGAAGGGGGGAAACAAGGGGAAGAGAGACAGACAGACACTCAGAGGGAGACAGATGGACAGAGACAGAGAGAGAATTATGTTCAGGGATTTCTTCTGAGTACCATGGAAAGCTCTATGGTTTCTCCATTATAGAAACTGAAGGTCTAGTTACTGGTAGGGAGTGGGAAAATGGAGGTAAGCAGAAGGAAGTAGAGTGGGGAAGACCATCTTCTTGGCTGACATAATCTTAGCAATCTGTGGACATGGGCTGAGGAATGGAGCGGAGGATGGTTGAGTGGGACAGAGTCAAAAGAAGAGAAAGTACAGAGTGATAAGGGTTTGCTTTGTTTCTGAGACAAATTCCAGACTTGAATTTCTACTGTATGTAGTTTGAGGAAGTTGGCAAACAGGGGAATCCACAGCCCTTTGCCTTCTCTATACTGCCTTTTCAGTATTCTACCTCAGAACACAAGAGTCTGGAAACTACCTAGTCATGTCTAAGAGTTTCTGGATGATTCTAGTTTTTCCAGTCCAGCTTCCCTCACCCCTGCCCCATGTTCCCCACAACAGGAGTTATATATCATAGCCATAAAACCACTAAGCCATAGACTCCCTGAATTGGAAAGCACCTCTAGTTTCATGTTCATGAGTCTCCTCCTCTAAAACAGTCAGTAAATAAGGATCCAGATTTTGATGGAGATGTGATGTATAGTGTACACATGTATTTTAGGTTGGATACTTATAATGTTCTGGGCACCATACAGAGCATGGCAATGTGTTGGTCCTGGTTTGAACCTATGACAGGAGAGCCTTTGTTTCTGAGGCCTCCTACCTGGTGTCTCCCTCCCCATCCTATCCCCGCCCCCAGTTCTGAATACTAAGCCTTCTACCTCTAGAGCTGGGAGATAATGCCCTCCTCAGTACTATGTGGTGCCTGAAAAATCCTTGCTCAGTATGAAAAAAACAAAACAAAACAAGCCAGTTTCGGGCTTGACCTCTTTCCCCTGGCATTCAACCTATGGCAATGATGACACCCTCATAGCATACAGGTATACTATATAGTCCTTTCCCTGAAGGGCTTTCATTCCATTTTTCACACAGGAAGCAGACACAAAACACTTATATTCCACAGCTGGACTCCTGGTTCTGCTTGAGTTGAATTAAATCATAGAATCAAATGGGATAGGATTCAACTTGAATTAATTCAGCTCCTTTTATTCCTGTTCAAGGAAGTCAGCATAATTTAATTGAAGGAGTTCTGGATTTGGAGTCTCATGACCTGGGTTCAAATCTCACCCATCTCTAAGATGTAATACTTTTGTGACCTTGGACAAATTATCTGCTTTCCTGGTGCCTCTGTTATCTTCTATATAAAAGAGAATTGAACTACATGACCTTTTCTAGGTCTTTCCCAACTTTCTATTTATGATCTTAGGACCCTATGCCTGACTATTTGATAGCCTCAGGGCTTCAGTGGTCTGAGTGATTTCTGTTTGAAGAACCAGATGCATCAGTATAAATGGCCTCATGGATTGGAAAAA
Organism: Pseudochirops corinnae; assembly: GCA_028646515.1. NCBI lineage: Eukaryota > Metazoa > Chordata > Mammalia > Diprotodontia > Pseudocheiridae > Pseudochirops > Pseudochirops corinnae. The sequence goes on from CM053585.1 coordinate 361,952,312, forward strand.
AGAGAATTGATTGACATATGCTTTTTTTTTTCTTTTTTGGAGGGGGGAGGGCAGGGCAATTGGGGTTAAGTGACTTGCCCAAGGTCACACTGCTAGTAAGTGTTAAGTGTCTGAGGCCAGATTTGACCTCAGGTCCTTCTGACTCCAGGGCTGGTGCTCTATTCACTGCTCCACCTAGGCACCCCTTGGCATATTCTTAGAATAATTAGATTAGTAATAGACAGATTGAGTGGGCCATTGAAAATATGATGATTTTTCCCAAGCAGACAGGGAAGACAGATTCCCACAATTGCCAGTACCCAGGAGCTCAGGCCATGCCTACTTCCTCCCTTTCTGCCAAAGAGTGCATCCTTTCATAGCAGGTGCAATCATCCTGTACTCTCTCCTTCTCTCTCCCCAACTGGAGGTTCCTAGCCTGTAGGGAAGAAGAAATGAGAAACAGACATCCTGCAACAGCAGAGATGAGTCTCCTTGTAGTCAATATGAAGACCAATGTGTGTTTGGATTAGTCACAGGTCTAATTGTGCCCCTCAAAGTTAACCATCCCAGATTCCATTTCAATTGATTCTGTTCCTCTTTCCATTAGGTATGAAGATGAAATCAATAAGCGTACTACAGTTGAAAATGAATTTGTGATACTCAAAAAGGTAGGTGTGGATTGATTTGTGCCTGTTGCCTGAAGCTACATTTTGGGTACAGGGTGTGGCTCAGTGAAGTTTGGATGGAAAATTTCGTCTGGTTTTCTAGGATGTCGATGGTGCCTACATGAACAAGGTGGAACTGGAAGGCAAGGTGGATGGCCTTAATGATGAGGTCAACTTCCTGAGGACCCTCTATGAAATGGTAATGAATTACCTCCTCTGAACCAAGTACAGGATACAGTGAATGGTGACTTTGCCACCAGCTAAGATCCCTGTAGACTAAGGGCTACTAGCTTAAGTGGTTGCTGAATCCCCAGATCCTGGGACTAACAAATATAATACTGTCCCAGACTCAAATATGCCTAGGTATAAACCTGTTCCTTCCTCTTGCAATTCCCCAATTTTGATTTCCTGGGCATTTATATTGCTGAAAGAAATTCATCATTTACTCCTAGTAACTATGCTTTGTAAAGAACCTTAGAAGTGAATCTCATAGATTTATAGGATGTTTGAGCTGTAAGACATCCTTGAGATTACCTTGTCCAAAGCCCTCCTTTGATGAAGTTTCCTGACTTCATGGACTACTTCCAGAATAGGAAGCTATATTTTAATTAGTGAAGAGAAGCAGCAAGATTATAACCCGAGAGGTTATGGAGAGCTTTGGTGAAGGAGGGGTGGGAGAAAAAGTCACTAGATATAAACATTTAAAAACCACTCTGTTGGAAAATATTTGGAATCACATCACTTTTTAGAAGTGTTTCAGCCAAGATTTCAGTTGTTCTCTTAACTTCCTTCAGCATCTGAATGTGGCTATAATTGTGAGGAAGGTACAAAAGAGACAAATGACACAGACCCAGGTTACATGACTGTATATCTTTCCACAGGAACTCTCTCAGATGCAGGTTCATATCTCTGATACCAATGTTGTCCTGTCTATGGACAATAACCGGAACCTTGACCTGAACAGTATCATTGCTGAGGTCAAAGCTCAGTATGAAGACATTGCTAACCGCAGCCGAACAGAAGCTGAATCCTGGTACCAGACTAAGGTGAGCTGGTGGTAATTTGTAATGGGAATCCAACTTCTGGGAGCCCGCCTAGGACAATTGCTGCTTAAGGAACTAGGAAATGTGGAGGAGAGGCGTAGGGCAGACCTAATGGGAAATGTCTAAGGCTTGGTGGAACTATTAGGGGAACCTGGTCAAAGATGGGATTAGTCTTGTCCATGAATACTTAGAGTTTGAGTCCTGGTTCTGCCTCTTATAGATTATGATTTTAACCTCTGTGTGACTCAGTTTCCTTACTTATACAATGAAGTTAATAATACTTGACATCTCTAAATAATGAGATAGTCATGAGTATAACACTTTATAAAGCTTGAAAGATATTGAAGGATATTGGGGCTATTATTCTAATCCCCACAAGCTTTTTTTGTTTTCAAGATTCTAAGTCCTAGTGTTCTAGAGACAGCAGTTTATAGATAGCAACTTTTCCTTCTACTCATCATAACAAGAGTGCCTTCTCTCCATGCTTATGCTAAACCTTTTCCTCTTCTCTGGGGGCATCAGTACGAGGAGCTGCAGCAAACAGCGGGACGCCATGGAGATGACCTCCGCAATACCAAGCATGAGATCTCTGAAATGAACCGTATGATCCAGAGGCTGAGAGCTGAGATTGACAACGTCAAGAAGCAGGTAGGGTGGTGTCAAAAGAAGGCATACAAGTGGGTCAAGGGTGCAGCTACCTGTGGGCATTCCTATTGTTAAATGTACATACCTGAACACACACACACACACTCAAATACACAATCATATTCATTCAGGACTGGGAACATGATGCCACCATGCCAAATACCCAAACTGCAAGTGTCATTGAGTTCATATAGGGCGCTTCTTTTGGGGACATCAGCTGTTCTGGTTTGTGTGACTTAAGGCTCTTCAGGAAGAAAAAAAGAAAGGCTAGATTCTGTCCACCATGCCCCACCCCAAACATGTATCTCTCTTCTTTCCTTTCCTCTGTAGTGTGCCAATCTGCAGGCTGCCATAGCTGATGCTGAGCAGCGTGGGGAGCTGGCCCTCAAGGATGCCCGGGCCAAGTTGGCTGAGCTGGAGGACGCCCTGCAGAAGGCCAAGCAGGACATGGCCCGCCAGCTGCGTGAGTACCAGGAGCTGATGAATATCAAGCTGTCCCTGGACATCGAGATTGCCACCTACAAGAAGCTGCTGGAGGGCGAGGAATGCAGGTGGGAAACTGACCCTTCCCCTCTTTCCCTACTTCCATTCCAAATCCCCAAAGGTTTATCTAAAGCTGAAATAACTCATCCTGGGTGAGCCTTCATTTCTTTTTCTTTTATTTAACATTCACAAGACTCTTTTATTTTTATTTTTTTGGAGGGGGAGAAGGCAAGGCAATTGGGGTTAAGTGACTTGCCCAAGGTCACAGAGCTAGTGTGTCAATTGTCTGAGGCAGGATTTGAACTCAGATCCTCCTGCCTCCAGGGCCAGTGCTCTATTCACTGAACCATCTAGCTGCCCCACACAAGGCTCTTTTAAAGATAAATCAGCTTTTTAAAAAACTGCATGTGTTTTGAAGTATCACCAGTCAGATATAAAGTCTGAGAGTTTTATATTTCTCTTTTCAGTTATACATGTATCAGGTTATCTACTCAACTGCTTTCTTCCTTTGGTACAGATAACTGAAGGCTAGCTAAGATTTTCAAATTCTGTATGTTGAGAGATTGAGAGTGTCACTGATAGAGAAATTTTGTTTTGATCGAAGCCTGATAAGTTGTTTTCTATCACTACCTCCCAGGTTGAAATAGAGAATTCAAGAATTGGCATTCTGGTCCTCAGAACCAGCATCCTGCCTGCAGAGAACCAGAAACCCAAACAGACAGCCCAGAAAGGTCTCCAGGGAGGGAGTTGTCACAAGCTCCTTAGATGACCTGTTCTAGTAGGAAACAATTTGTAGTAGTCAGGAAATGTGCCTTTGAGATCTAACCAACTCCTTTCTTGCTGCAATTTAAACCCATTTATAGTAATGGCTAGACCTGAACCCAGTGGCTGGAGTTCGGGACCTGGAGTCAGGAAAGTCCAGTTTCAGATCTCTGCTCAGACTAGTGTATGACTTTGAACAAGTCATTTAAACCGAGTCTCGGTCTCTGTCTGTAAAATGAATGAGAACAATAATATCTACCTTACAGGGTTATTGTGAGCATCAAATGATGTCTCCTTACCCTCCAAGTTATATAATTATAAGCATCAAATGAGATAATACATATAAAATGCTTTGAAGGTCTTTGTTGTTGTTCGAGGGAAGATACCTTATCAGTTAGTTATAGGACTTTGGAGTCATCTCCATGGGCACATAGTTGCTTCTTGTTTCACTGTCTAGTTCCAATCTCACCTCCTTTCCTCGTTCTTTATAGGCTGAGTGGAGAGGGCGTGGGACCAGTCAACATCTGTAAGTACCTGGCTCAGAATAAGGTTATTAACATTAATACTAACACCGGGTTCTAGTTTAGAAGGTAGGGTTCCTAGAGAGTAGTCACACTACCTCCAAATTTAATATGGGCAAGAGGTCTAGAAGAAGTGTGGCCAAATGAAAAGAGTTCAGATGAGGAAGGAAGAGGCCTGGCTTCTTATTCTTGTTTTGTCCCTGACTTGTCGAGGGACCTTGACCAAACTGTGCAAACCCAGGCCCTTAGTTTTTCCTACCTGCAAAATGGGAATAACACCTGCCTTACAAATCTGAGCAATTTTGATAAAATTTATGTAAGTGCTTTAGAATGTATAAAGCTCATGTGTCAGCTCCTTGAGAATTGTAACCATAATGGTCTTACTCCAGGTCTAACACATAGCTGGACACAATGCATTCTTGGTTAACTGAATAAAGAAAAGATGCATATGATGAGAAATAGAAGCAGTAACGATCCTTTGCACATAGTGTGACCATGGTTCAGTCGTTTTCCTCACCTGCCAAGCGAGTTTCAATTTCCTCATCTGCAAAAGAGCAGGATTGCTCCGGCTCAGAATCTATAATCGTATATATAAACTAAGTTCTGGAGAGTTTTTACGGTGAATAGACTCACAGGAACCTACGGAGTAGCTGCAATTTTAATGTTGGTGTTTTCTGGAGAAAAATCACTTGGCGAGGTTGGCTGATATGCACCTCGACCTCCCCATGCCGATCTCCAGATCACTGGGGGCATTTAGGGGGAGGGAATGGGACCAGTCCTTCCGTCTTGCACCCCGGGGCCAGCCAGGGCCCTCGTCATGCCAGCGGGCGGCCAAGGTGGCCTCCTCATCTCCTCTCTCCCTCCCTGCAGCCGTGGTCACATCCAGCGTGTCCGGAGGCTACAGCGGCAGCGGCTTCGGCAGCGGCGGTGGCTACGGCCTGGGCCTGGGCGGAGGGCTCGGAGGCGGCAGTGGCTACTCCTACTCCAGCAGCAGCGGCGGCGGCGGCCTCAGCGCAGGGGGCTCCGGCTTCAGCTCCGGCAGTGGCCGGGGTGTGGGGGTTAGCCTGGGCGGCGGCAGCGGCGGGGGCAGCAGCTCCAGCGTGAAGTTCGTGTCCACCACTTCCTCCTCCCGGAAGAGCTTCAAGAGCTAAATGTCCTCCCGCCAAGTGGCTTTCACTTGAATATCAGCTCTCCCTGTCCCTTGGCCACTGCCTGGAGGATCCTCATTAGCTTGGGTGGCAGCCAAGCTGCTCTCTGCTTTGCTGTCTCCCCCTCCCCCTCTCCTCCCCTTTTCCCTGGTGTTTAATCTAGACCAGACTAAGGGGGTGATTGGTATTCATGAGCCTTCCAGGTCACCTCCAGCCCTTAGCACCCTCATCTCTGGTTCTTAACTCCCATCCTGGCCAGAGGCCATCAGAAAATACTTTCCAATAAACCTTGGAGGCCTCATAGATAATCTCTGCCCTCAAGACTCCACTCAATCCACCATTCCCCTATCTCACTTAAGCACTTAGCCCAAAACTATGACCACGCCCTCCTGACTACCGGGCCGAAGATGTGAGAAATATGGTCCATATTGGTATGTTAGCTTAGAAAGCCTGGACCGCAAACAACCGAAGAAAGGCTTTGGTTCAGTCCGAATCTGGACTCCTCAAGTCTCAGGGAGTGGCAATTCCCAGGTCTCTTGCTGGGACACTCCAGGGCAGTCTTGTGATTTCAGAAAGAGTAGTTCAGCCCAAGCTCTGTATAGGGGAAAGGTGTCTGGCCTCCTCAGTTTGATTGAGGGTGGGATTTAGCCATTTGTCTTGTAAGCAATTCTGGTTTCTCCGGGGAGACAGCTTTTCATTCCTCAGGAGATGGCATTTGGTTGTACTGGAAGCAAAAGTCGCTCGGTGAATGTCAACAGAACTCCACTCCCGGTTGTTTGTTCTTGATTCTGACCACTTTTTGGTGTTTGTTCAATAAAGTACATTTATAATTTAAGTGTCTGAGCAGAATTCCTTTCCCATATCTATAACCAACCTTGAGAATCATCTCTGGATAATGGCGTCATTGATAAGCGTTGGTCTGCTCATCTGAGGAGTGAATGTTTAATTCAGTAAGGGGAGGTGGGGGGGGGGGGGGAGAATGGTCCCTGCAAACACTGATTGGTGACTGGGATACCTGGGCATGTCCCTGGATTGCTGTTAGCAGGTTGACACCCTCCCACTCTCAGAAATGAAGGACCCTAGAAAGAACCCCAGAAAACCAAATCTAAATTCAAAGCTCTTGTTCAACAATTTCTGATTACTAAGACTTGAAACTAATTTGTGCTTCAATGCTGTCATCTATAAAATGAAGATGATACCTGTTGTGAGGAGAAAATGAGAAAACACTTTGCAAAGGCAAAGGAACATTATGAAACATGAAGTAAAAAGACAACCATGGCTTGTAGAGGCAGCTTCTCTCCTTTCCTTTTTTTCCCCCTAGATGAGAACCTATTAGTCACCTGAAACTCTGCCCTAAAGGTTTCAAATCCTAGAGATCTGCCCGGCTGTCATCAGGGGACTGTGTAACCCTGGCCTTGCCTTCAAGGCCCAGCACGATCTGGCTCTGCCCTAGCTTTCTAGTTTGATTTCCCTGTGTTCCCCTCATGGAATCAATGCTCCAAACAAGTGGACCACTAGTTCTCATCTTTCTTCCTGCGTCCAGCTTCTGTGATGACTGGATTGCACTCCTTCCTGCCTGTTGAAATCCCCTTACTTCAGAGCTTGGGGCTTTCAGGAAGTCCTCTGTGGCCTTAGTTAAGCTTCTGCTCTGGTTCCATAAGCTAAAAGTGTCCTGTTCTTCCTCAGACTTCCCCAGAGTTCTCTATCTGGATGTCTCTCCTGCTGCTATCATTTTCTCTTACCTGGAATCCTACTTGTGTGTCTTGTTCGACTCACCTCACCCAATCAGCTTCTTAAAGGTAACTTCTTTGAGACATCTAGTTGGCAAAGTGGATAGATCTCTGGATCTAGAATAAGAAAGACCTGAGTTCAAATCTGGCACCACACACTTACTAGCTGTGTGACCCTGGGCAAGTCACTTCATCCTATTTGCCTCAGTTTCCTCATCTGTAAAAATGAACTGGAGAAGAAAATTACAAACCACTCTGGTATCTTTGCCAAGAAAACCCCAAAAAGGGGTCACAAAGAATCAGAAACAAATGAACAACAACAGCATAGGTCAAGGACTGTATTTTTTTAAAATTGTTTGTTTCTATTCGACTTTATAAGCATTTATTTTATTTATTTAAAAATATTAGTCTGAGAGGGGATCTATAGGCTTCACCAGACTGTCAAAGGGATCCCTGACACAAAAAAATGTAAAAACTTGTGAACCAGTGAAAACCAGTTTGCTGAGTACGCATCCCAGGGATGCATGAATGTCAAGGTTGCTTATTGCTTGTTACAGCACAGAGTTAAGTTTCCTGAGTTCCTGTCCCCCCATTCTTCATTTCTTATTAAGCAACTCAGAAAACACCCTCATTTGAATGGGCCTAGACCAAAGGTGTCACAATACTGCCCAGTAATCACCAGTGAGCCTGAGCCAGATTAAGATGGAATTGGGAAATAGCAAAATATATGTATATATATACGTACCCACATATACACACATACACATATATCTATACATACACACGTATCTATATATAAAACAATGCAATGCAAAATACAAATCCAATAAGACATATGTAATGCTATATTTTAAAACTAAGCTAATATGCTTCCCACAAGGGTCCTTAGGTATGATTTAGTGGCCTCCATTTCTTTCATTATTTTTTAAATTTATTTTTAGTTTTCAACATTCATTTCCCCAAGATTTGGAGTTACCAATTTTCTCTCTGCCTCTCACCTAACCCCTTCCCCAAGATAGCGAGCCTACTGTATACCCCCTCCCCCAATCTGCTCTTTCCTATATCTTCCCCTATACCCCCTTTAATTTTCTAGTAGGGAAAGGTGGATTTCCATACCCCACTGCCTGCATATCTTATTTCCCAGTTGCATGCAAAAAACCATTTTTTTAAACATTTGTTTTTAAAACTTTGATTTCTAGATTCTTTCTCTTCTTCCCTCCTCACTCACCCCCACTGAGAAGATAAGCAATTCAATATAGGTTGTACATGTGTAGTTATGCAAAATGTTTCCATAGTAGTTATATTGTGAAAGAGTAACCACATTTCCCTCCATCCTATCCTACCCCTACCTATCCTACCTTGATCCTTTCACTTTTCAAATGTATTTGCTTCTAACTACCCTCTCCTCCAATCTGCCCTTCCTTCTATCATTCCCCCTCTTATCTCCTTCCCCCCACCCACTCTCCTGTAGGGCAAGATACCCAAATGAATGTGTACGTTATTCCCTCCTTAAGCCAAATTCAGTGAGAGTAAGGTCGATCTATGTCCTTTCACCTTCCTGCTCTTCCCCTCCATTGTAACAGTTTTCTCTTGCCTCTTTTATATGGGATAATTTAACCTAATCTATCTCTCCTTTCCTCCTTCTCTCATTATATTCCTCTCTCACCCCTTAATTTTATTTTTTAGATATCATCCCTTCCTATTCAACTGATCCTGTGCTCTTTGTCTATGCATACATGTACACACACGTACACACACATACACACACTCACATATTTGTTTATACATACATCCTCCATACATGTATGTATACATATACATACATACATATATATACACACACATATATATTCCCTTCAACTATGCTCATACTGAGAAAAGTCTCATGAGTTACAATTATTATTTTTCCATGTAGGAATGTAAATATTCAACTTTAATAAGTTCCTTTTGATTTCTTTTTCCTGTTTACCTTCTCATGCTTCTCTTGCTTCTTGTATTTGAAAGTAAAATATTCTGTTCAGCTCTAGTTTTTTCATCAAGAATACGTGAAAAAAAAAAAGAATACTGGAAAGTCCTCCACCTCATTGAATGACCATATTTTTCCCTGTAGCATTATACTCAGTTTTGCTGGGTAGGTGATTCTTGA
>CM053585.1:361961533-361980733 GCA_028646515.1 Pseudochirops corinnae
AATTCTAGCTCCTTTGACCTCTGGAATATCATATTCTAAGCTCTTTGATCCCTTAGTGTAGAAACTGCTAGATCTTGTGTTATCCTGATTGTGTTTCCACAATACTCAAATTGTTTCTTTCTGGCAGCTTGTATTATTTTCTCCTTGACCTGGGAGATCTGGAATTTAGCTATAATATTCCTAGGGGTTTCCTTTTTGGGATCTTTTTCAAGAGGAGATTTATGAATTCTTTCAATTTCTATTTTGCCCTCTGGTTCTAGAATATCAGGGCAATTTTGCTTGATAATTTCTTGAAGGATGATTTCTAGGCTCTTTATTTTTTTAATTAAAATTTTTTTGTTTATTTTTTTCTAGGTTTTTTTCATCATGGCTTTCAGGTAGTGCAAGAATTTTTAAATTATCTCTCCTGGGTCTATTTTCTAGGTCAGTGGTTTTTCCAATGAGATTTCACATTGCCTTCTATTTTTTTCATTTGTTTGGATCTGTTTTATAGTATCTTGATTTCTCATAAAGTCATTAGCTTCCATTTGCTCTAATATAATTATGAAGGAATTATTCTACTTAATGAGTTTTTGAAATTCCTTTTCCTTCTGGGCAATTTGACTTTTAAAGCATTCTATTCCTCATTGGCTTTTTGGGCCCCTTTTTCCATTTGAGTTAGTCTATTTTTTAAGGTGTTATTTCCTTCAGTATTTTTGGGGTCTGCTTTAGCAGGCTGTTGACTTGCTTTTCACGATTTTCTTGCATCATTCTCATTTCTCTTCTGAGTTTTTCCTCCACTTCTCTTACCTGATTTTCAAAATCCTTCTTGAGCTCCTCCATGGCCTGTAGCCAGTTCATATTTTTCTTGGAAGCTTTTGATGTGGGAGTTTTGACTTCATTGACTTCTTGTGGTTCCATATTTTGATCCTTTTTGTCTCCAAAAAAAGATTCTATGGTCTGATTGTGCTTCCTCTGCTTGCTCATCTTGCCAGCCAATTACTTGACTTTTGAGCTCTTTGCCATGGTCAAACTCTGCTTCCAGAGTGGAGAGAGCTGTGTCCCAAATGCTGGGGTTTTCACTAATGTTGTCAGAGATCAGAGGAGGGCACCCTCTCCAGAGACACCCCAAGCTCTGGAACACTGCCACACACCCCAGGACCACCACCCAAGACTGTGACCCAGATCCAAGCAGGTCAAAGCAAGAGTGATTACCTTCTGAATGGTTGTCTGGTCCCCCTGTGATCTGCAGGCCAGGAGCTCTGGAGATAGCCATGGGGCAGCAGCTGGAGCTGCCACACCTCTACCACCTCTCATCCTGGGGGGCAGGGGCCAGATTGCGCTCTTCTGTCACCTGGTACCAACAGAGTTCCCCATTGACCTTTTACTTTCTCTTTGCCATTTATGGGTTGAGAAGTCTGGAAACTGCCACAGCTGCTGGTGATTCACTCTCCTGAAGTCTTCTCTAGCCATTCTGTGCTGCTGGTTGGGGCTGCCGCAGGGCTGGAACCGCGTGGCTCGGGGGGACTGCACTTGGCTCCCAGCCTGGTGTGATAGATCCTTCCTGTCAGCCTGCCAGGCTGCCTTCAGTGGGAGATTTGTTTCTCTCTGTCACTTTGTGGGTTCTGTAGCTCTAAAATTTGTTTAGAGTCATATTTTACAAGTATCAGAGGTGGTTGGAGCCGGAATCGAATGAACTTCCTGTTTTTACTCCGCCGTCTTGGCTCCTATGGCCTCCATTTCTACTTGAGTTGATACTTCTGCTCTAAAGTCTCTCCCCCACCCCCCTTACCCCTCCTGCCTTGCCTCTCAGGTGATCAGACAGTCTTCTATTCATGCTTTGTCAACTCCTGGTCCATAAGGCTATGAAGGTTTGAGTTCTGAGTGGTACAGGACTTTGGATTAGAATGTATGTCTTGCTGCTTGTGTGAGCCAGTAGGCTGCCCAAGGAGTTAGGGACAGTGCATGAGCAGGGAGACAGGAAAAGGGAAATCTGCCTATGTTGTTCCTCATTGGCATCTGTCCTCTCGTGGCCTCCATCCTTGTGAGTCATCATCACTCTTTGGGAATAGCTCCTTTTTTTTCTTCCATAGAATTAGTTTAGAGATGATCTAGTACAATTTCTTCATTTTACAGAAGGCGAAACTGAGGGCTTCATTGGTAGTGGTTAGTGGCACAGATGAGCTCTGAGCCCAAGACCATTTTTGAGTGTCCTGTTATGGCCCTTTCTCAATCCTGGGCACGGGGATCCTCCCTGTCTGTCCCTAGTGTCCATGGATCTTTCTGTCCAAGTTGCTCTTGGTTGGAAAAATGACTCATTGTGACATCTTCTTGGCTTTTCTAATCAGAAATCATTCTGGTTCATTACCCTAGAGCTTGGTTGAAGAGATGTAGAGGACGATTACACTCTCATGTTACTCTCACTCTGTCATCTTGATTTTGCCATGATATTTTGATTTCTACAACAACATCTTTCACACCTAACATCTTCTCTCCACTCACAACCACCACCTTAGCTCAGGCCCTCATCACCTCTGGCCTGGAATATTGCAACAGCTTCTTAATGGTTCTCTCATCATTCCTCATGTCTTCTGTATCATTCATCATGTCTTCTGTATATACAGCTGCCAAAGTGACTTTCCTTAAGCAAAGACCTGACTGTGTCGTTCCCCTGCTCAATAAATGCCAATAATTCTCCCCCTCCCCACTTTTTTTTTTAGCACAAAGTACAGATTTCTTTGGCTTTTAAAGCTCTTCACAACTTGGTCTTAATTGATCTCCCTAGACTCATTATACATTATTTCCCTTCTTGCCCTCTATGTACAATTCAGTTTCTTTGTTCCTCTTGCACAGGGCTCCATCTTATGTCTCTGTACCTGGTATGCATTCAGTCCTGATCTCTGCCTCATAGAAGCCCCTTACTTCCTTGAAGACACAGCTTAAACACACTATTTCTAATCCTTCCGCACTCCTCTTTCCCTAATTATCTTTTATTTATTGTCTATCCCAGGGCCCAGTCAGTTGCTGGTTCCCATTAAGGTCCTAGGGTACTCTGAGGAGTTAAGGTGTCTAGTATCTACTGCTATCATCTTTAGCTCCTACCATTTGTGTTCTTCCATTAACTGGTGACCCACTCCCATTTAACTACTTAACATCAGTTAGCTTTTACTAAGGGATATTTACTTGCAAGATATAGCACAAACATTTCCTCCCATGTTTTGGGGGCAAACTCTCTGATATATTATCTTAGTTTATGGGGAGAATGCAGTCAGACAACATTGTTTTTATATAACATTAGTTCCATATAGGTCATGACTCTCTATGGGTCCTCTTCTCAACTGTTGAGGAGCAAGTTCTAAAGGTCACTTCATGCTCATCTGGTCATCAATGCTGGGAAGACTGTAAAATCTGATTTGGGTTCCAACTCTTGGATTCCTAGATTCCTACAGGCTCATACTCCTGCCTGACCTTTCAATCTCACAAGATCAGAGCCTCCAAGTTAGTTTCCTTTACCTAAATCAAAAGAACGATACTGAGGGAGGCAAAAAAGCAATACTCTTTTTTCTTGAGGCCATATATTAGCCTCAGATGTGAAAAGGTCTAAGGGCTTTTATCTTACAGTATTATAACTCAGTAGAGAGCAGAGATCCATGAAGACAGAGCAGTGGAAGGGAATGAAGCTGAGACCAACTAAAGTCTTTTGAAGATGCCTCCAGCTTGGGTTCTGGAGCTTTAGTCAAAGAAGCGGCTTAGGAGATGAGAATCAGTTACACAAGTCTACGCTGCTCCAAGGTCTCTCCAAGGTACTTTTCATCACAGGACTCTCTTAGAAGCAGGCTTTTCAACCTCTTCCACAAGACATCATAAGCATTCTGCACATATTCCATTAGCTATTACAATTCATTATATGTTTACTCTATATATGTTCTCTTTGTCTCTCTGTCTCTCTGTCTCTGTCTCTCTCTCTGTCTCTCTGTCTCTGTCTCTCCCTGTCTCTGTCTCTGTCTCTCTGTCTCTCCTTTTATTCCCCCTCTTTCCCCCTTCTCTCTCCTTCCCTCCCCCTCTCTCAATGTATAACATATATATTTTCCTTCCCATTACTAAATGGAAACCCCTTTTCAGTAGGGATTGCTTCACTTTATAATCTTAGTACCCCCAGCAAGCAACACAGTGCCTGGTACGTAACAGACACTTTATAAAAAGCTTGTTGATTGTTGATCAGGACTGACTAGGTGTATAGGCATAGACAAAGTGGCTTTAACCTCCCTGAGCCTCAGTTTCTTCACCTGTAAAATGGGGATAATACACTGCTGACCTCATAGAATTAGCTCTGAAATATATATAGCAAATTTTTAAGTCCTAGGTAAATAAATAAGTTATTATTGTCAGGAGAAGAAGCAATTGTCTCCCCTCACTCAGCTAAATACACAATCATCTCAGGCACACCCATCACCAACTTATTCCTTTCCCATTTCTGAGTCTTCTCTAAAGCAGCCTATTGTGCTTAGAGCATAGTTTTTGGTACCAATCTTCCAGAAAGTTCTTTTTCTTGGAAATTTTCCAAGATTGATAGCACAAATTGGACACGATTCCCCCTAATTCTGTCCCTATGCCAATTTTGTATTTAGGATCATAGATTTAAAATTAGAAAGGATGTCAGAGATCCCTTTTGATCCAATGGAGACCCAACGAGGTTGAGTGACTTGTCCAAGGTCACAGAGGAAGTGAGCAGCAAAGACAGGAACATGAATCCAGAGTCTCTGACTTCAAATCCAGAATTTTCCCTATTTTACCAATTAATCTTCAACATACACTTAGCCTTTACTTATAGTAAAGATAATGAAAAAACTCATCCTTTACCTTTCTAACACTTTATGGTTTACAAAACATAGAAAACAAATTTGATTTGCAGTTAGAGTATCTAGGTTTGGATCCCTGTTTTGTCATCTGTGACCTTCGGCAAGTCATTTTATATTTCTGGGCCTTGGTTCACTCATCTGGAAAATTAGGGTGTTGGCAGTAACAGCCACATTGTGTGATGACCAACTTTGAGAGACTTAGCTCTTCTCAGCAATACAAGGATCTAAGACAATTCCAAAAGACTCATGATGAAAATAGTATCCACATCCAGAGAAAGAACTATGGGGTCTGAATGCAGATGGAAGCAGACTATTTTCTCTCTCTTTTCACTTTCTTATGGGTTTTCTTTTTTGTTCTGACTCTTCCTTCATGATATGACTAATGTGGAAATATGTTTAATAAGATCATGTCTGTATAGCCTGTATCTGATTGCATGACTTCTTGGGGAGGAGGAGGAATTTGGAACTCAAACTCTTTTAAAAGGGAATGTTGAAAACTAAAAATAAATTTTAAAATAACATGAAAAAAATATAAAATTAGGGTGTTGAACTACATTAATTCTAAAGCCCCTTTTAGCTTCAAGTCTATGATCATATAAACTCTATGAGGTAGGATGAAAGCATTATTGTCCCCTTTTCATAGGATTTTAGAACTGGAAGGAGAGGACTTAGAAAACGTTTAGCTCAACCCCTTCATTTTACATATGAGAGGACTGAGATGCAGGGAGTGATTTGCTCAAGATCACATAGCTAATAAATCTTAGGACCTCCTAAGGATCTTTCCATTACTCTTCATTCCATTGCTCTTCAATTGTTTCTTGGTTTGACAATGTCTGCATTCCACTGTGGGTTTGCACAATCAAATTCCCATAGATTGCATGCCTTTCATGGGCAGAGACAGAGTCTATGCAGGCTTAGGCACTAAATCAGAGCTTTCTGATGATTGTGATAGTTTGCTCCTTTTTCTCATCCCCTAACCCAACCCAGCGTAGCAGCCATTCGGCAAATTGTCATGATGATGAATGAGTCAGGCTACAATTGCTCAATGTCTTTTCTCCTTGGAAAAGTAAGAAGCACACAGGCTAATCCATAGGTCACTCGGGAAAGGATCTAGAGCTCCTTAGGGGTGGAGGCAGCAGTATTCTACTTCATAAGGGCTAGCATAATTTCTATTTGGACAGTCTGCTTGGGGAGGTGGCTCAACTGTCATCAAGAGTTACTCAGAACTGCTTGTTTCAGTCTATTTTGCACAGCTGTCTTGTCAGCCCTTTGTTCTCTAAACCTGGCCTTCCCCACAAAAAGTGCTGTGGGAAAATATTCTAGGATACAACAGTCAATAACCATTATGAGCATCCTAAGATGGCTGTTTTAATTGTCTTGAGAAGTCTACTTTAAGCTGAGTGCTATCCTGAGTGCTGGGTAGAAGGAAGAAGATGAAAGAGGGGAGAGGAGATAGATCTCCACAGTCTGATGGGGTTAGAGAGAAGGATTTGGGAGGTGAGATGGGACACAAACCCAGAACATGGGCAGAACATAGGAGTCTTTTTCTCCCCTCTCCCCAGACTATTTAGATAGACAAATCCAAATGAAGAGAGTGCTGGCAGTGGAGGTGGGAGTGAATTAACAGGAAAGAACTGAGGAGTTTTCTTGGGTAGGTGTCCTGGAGAAGTTACATTTTGAACAGGATTTAGAAAATAAAGTAGGAAAGTGATGCAGACAAGGCAGCATAGGAGAAAAATCTTGTTCAAAGGGTGAAAAGTGGAAGAGAAGATATTGGTAGTGAGGAGTAAGTTTGCCCATCTGGAATAGAGAGTCTGAGCTGGGGAATCATAAGACCCCCATACTAATTAGACAGAAAGACTTAAACACTCTGTCCAAGGAGCTGGAATTTAGTTAACAACATGGTTTCTGCCTTGAGTCTAACCTTGAGTCTAACAAGGTTACCTTCTTTTTTTTTTCTTTTTAGAGGGCAATTGGGGTTAAGTGACTTGCCCAAGGTCACACGGCTAGTTTTTGTGTTAAATGTCTGAGGCCAGATTTGAACTCAGGTCCTCCCGACTCCAGGGCCAGTGCTCTATTCGCTGCACCACCTAGCCACCTCTCAAGGTTACCTTCTTACTCAGTAAACTATACTAGCTCCCTATTACCTCCGGGATCAAACATAAAATGCTCTGACACTGGAAATTCTTCATAACATGTGCTCTTCTTACCTTTCAAGTTTTCTTATACTTTATACTCCTTCCATGTTCTTGAACATCTAGCCACACAAGTCTTCCTCTCCCAAGACACTAAGTCTCCCAGGTCTATGCTTTTTCACAGGCTGCCCCCAACCCCCATAGAACACTCTCTCTCCTCCCTTCCACCTCATGGTTTCTGTGATTCAGCTCAAATGTTAGCAGGTATCTGTCTACCCCTCTCCATCTATCCTCCCCATGCTAGTCCCTTCCCTCTGAGAATACCTTCTCTCCATTCTGTATATATCTTTTATATATTGCTTCCTCTATTAGAATGTGAGCTCTTGGAGGGCAGAAACCATGCTGTTGATCATCTTTGTAAGCCAGTGCTTACAGCATACAGCAAGCATCTAAGAAATCCTTATTGACTGTCCAACTACTATGGATGATGGGGCCCCTGAAGGCAATGTAGGGGATCCATAAGTGTGTTTCAGGATGGTGACTCCTGGTACCATGGTTACTAGATTTGCACCAGGTTGTGCCAAACTACACTCAACCCTAAGCCAGAGACACAATCCAATGCTAACAAAGGGCAGAGTTAATGGGGGTGAATATGACTGTGACTCAACTGTTAGAAATGTGGGGAAGGTAGAACTCATTAGCAGCCGATTTATCTGTCTGAATGTGTCATTTCTTCCTGTTCTGTGCTCCTATGGCATCTGTCTTATTATTCTTCCCAATGATATCTTATATTCTAGTCATTGGTATGCATGCCTTTTTCTCCCCTCCCAGACTACAGGATGCCAGGTATGGAGGCTACTACTAGGCAGAGGACCAAATGTCCAATTTTGAGATAAGGGAGTCTGCCTCCCTCAACTCCTCTTCTTTGATGTACTCAGTGTCCTAGAAACACAGGACCTATCTGCGGAGCCCCCAGGAAGGCACTTGGGGGAATACAAGGCCTGACTGCCTTTCCCAGAGGGTTGGATGAGTGGCTAAGACTGCAGGTTTTCAGTAGACTCAAGCCTTGTTACTTGTATTCTTTGGTGCTGCTATCAACCAACAGTCAGACAAACAATTTGTTCAGTGGAGAAACACATGAACTATCCACTAGAAATTTACTCAGTTAATTGTACTAATAAGAATATTCCATAATTGGTATACCAATAAGGATAATCTACAAGCAGAATGAAATAGGGCAACAAATGCAAGGCTCGGGTGGAATGTTTGAAAGAACCAATTAGTCTGTTGCTGTGAATTCCAGGAGAATAATAATAATAGAATTTATATAGCGATTTAAGGTTTGCAAGGTGCTTTGATTATGTTATCTCATTTGACCTTCACAATAATCCTGGAAGGGAGATAACTATCATTATGCCCATTTTACAGATGAAGAAATGCAGACTGAGGAATGTTAATTGACTTGCCTAGGGTGGCAAGGCTGGCAAGTGTCTGAGGCAGGATTTGAACACAAGTCCTTTTGACTCAGTGTTCAGATTTCTATCCACAGTGTCACGCAGCTGGTCAGAGATCGCTGGCCTGTGTGATGTCTGGCCTTGAATATTAACCTATCTGAAGTTAACTGCATCTCCACAGATGGAGTGGCTGGTGTCCCAGACATCTTTGCAAAGTTTTTAGCTTAGAAGTATGGAAGAGGCACCATCAGTCCAGATGTGAGCACTCTCACTCTACGATGCTGTAACCAGTGATATCCTTCCAACATCACATGGACAATATGCTCCTTGTTTTCAAAAGTATTTTATATGCATAGATAGATAGATATAGATATATAGATACACACACATTTCTTTGGGCTCACTAATAAATACTTTTGGATTTCAAAAATGAATCTATATATGAATCAAAATCGGAAATCTAAATAAGTTAATAAGTCATTGTTTTAAGAAGGACTTTGAATGGCTAAGTCATTTGACTATTATAAATAACACAAATTTAAAATAAAAGACATATGAAGAAAGATGTTATCTATATCCAGAGATAGAACTGATAAATATAAGTAGGTGTAGAATAATTTTACACACACACACACACACACACACACACATACACATACACACTTATTTGTGTCTAATGATAGCCATCTCTAGGGTAGAGTGGTGGGAGAGAAAAAGAGAAAAAAAATATTATTATATATATTAAAAGGAATAGCAGGTTGTACATGATAGATTTGCAGTTTCATGTGCAAACATCTTTTTTTAAAAAAAGATTATACTATGGGGGCGGCTAGGTGGCACAGTGACTAAAGCACCGGCCCTGGAGTCAGGAGGATCTGAGTTCAAATCCAGCCTCAGACCCTTAACACTTACTAGGTGTGTGACCTTGGGCAAGTCGCTTAACCCCAATTTCCCTGCCATTCCCCCTCCAAAAGGAAAAAAAAAAAAAGATTATACTATGTTGTGGAAATGCTTGGTTTTTTACATAAATTAAAATAAAACATGTTTTTTAAAAAGCTTGTATGTTATACCAACAATAAAAATGCAATAAAAGATATTTAATAAAATTAGTGCAAATACAATAAACATTTTTAAACCAAGTAAAAATCATCATGGCCATACTAAACAAATGCTGAGAGAAAGGAAATGGAAACTCAGCCTCCTCTAACTGGGCACCTCCAAGCTTCTTGGAACTCTTACCCATTGATATACACATTTCCATACTGTGAGCTAGTCTGACAATTATGTGCCAGAGCTGAATTTGGCATAAACCGGATTTAATTGCCTCCTCTTCCCTGACCCAGGAACAGGTAGAGCCTCTGAAGTTCATCCCTAATCTGTGGCCTCAGCTGTGTTCCTCTGCCCACATGCCTGTTGATAAGATAAAGTCCAAGAGGGTAGGAGTTATATCTTATTATTATTTTTCCTATCCCCAGCAGCACCTAGCACAGGGGTGGGGAACCTGTGACCTGGAGGCCAGATATGACCCTCTAGGGCCTCAAGTACAGCCCTTTGAATTCAAATTGTCAGACCAATTCCCTTTAATGAAAGGCTTTGTTCTGTGAAGCTTGCATTCAGTTAAAAGACCACACTTGAAGACCTAGAGGGACACATGTGACCTTGAGGCCACAGATTCCCCACCCCTGGAGAACATTTGAAGTAGGGAGTCCAAGATAGAAAGTTATTAGCCCCAGATAGCACAATGGCTAACATATAGGATTAACCCAAGTCAAAACTTAAAAATAAAGTCAAGATAGCCCTGGGCAAACAGGTTGCCTCCAGAGGCCAGACCACTGAGTGCTTCAGTGCTTCAGGGTAGCCCCAGGGTAATGCAGCTTTAGCACATACCAGACACCAGCACTAGATTCCCAGTATTGCCAGGCCCTTATGGTCTCAAACAGTGCCAAGCACCTCCTGCTCCATCCCCTCAATGTAGCACCAGATACAAGGAGCCCCCATGGACCTAAGAGCAACATCAGTACAGGACCAAGGTATATAGCCAGGGCCTTCAGCCACTAGTATGAGAAGCCTGAGACAATGCCCTCTCCACTCTGGGAGCAGAGATCAAATTTAAAAGAAAGGAAGAAGGCAAAAAAAAAAAAAATGAGCAAAAACCACCACCAACAAAAAAGAATCTGACCATAGACAGTTATGATGATGACAGGGAAGACCAAGACAAACTCAGAAGATGACAACAATGTTAAAACACCTATGGGCAAAACTCTCAAGAAAAAATGGGAAGTGATCTCAAGCCCAGAAAGAATTCATGAGGTGAGTGGATTCTGGGAAGATGGTGGAGTAAGTCAGAAAATTCCAAGCTTTCCAGATTTTTCCCACAAACAAGACAAAATAGTGCCTCAGAATAGATGAACATAGACTGGTAAAAATAAACACGAGTTGGGGCAAAAGAGTGATCTTCTTGAAACAATTACAGAAGATCAAAAAAAAAAAAAATCACAGGGCTGAGATTTGTTCCCTGTGAAGTGTAAACACCACCAAGAAAGTTTCACTGAAACAGCAAGCTACAAACCCTGGAGCTAGCTGGGTTGGGAGGTAGCTTCAGCCCCAGCCACAGGAATTTTCACCTGCCAGACAGTGTGGAGAATCAGGTGTCAGTCAGTGAGTGCAGAAGTAGTGGGGTAGGGATGCTGCTGGCTGTGGGTACTTTACAGGAGGGTGGAGTTCTTGGTTTCTGTTCTAGGCCAGAGGGGAGAACTGAAGAAGGATCTCAGGCTAGAAGTAATATCCCTCAGAATGAGAAGTGATTACAACAATAAGCAGTTACAAAGTGAAAAAAAAAGAGATCAGTTAAAGAAGAAAGAACCCAATTATAGAAAGTTACTTTGGGAATAGAGAATACTGAGTTTCTTCTTCAGAGGAGGACACTAAAAAAAAAAAAAAAGACTCTCCTGCTGTCCTAAAGAGTAACATCAAATGGTCACTTGGTCAAAAAGAATTCATAGAAGAGACTTTAGAATTCATAAAAAAAGACTTTGAAAAAATTAATAAAAAAAATTTTAAAAATCAAATGAGAAAGACTGAGGAAAAATTTTAAAAGGAACAATTCAAGAAAAAGAAAGCCAACCAACTGGAAAAGGAGATCCAGAATCTTAAGGAAGAAAACAACTCCTTGAAAATTAGAAATGGGCAAAGGGAAACCAGTGAAGTTAAAAGAAACCAAGAAATAATAAAACAAAAGATAAAGAACAAATAAATAGGAGAGAAAGTGAAGCATCCCATAATAAGGAGTAACTAATCTGGAGAACAGGTTAAGAAGAAGAAACAAAATAATTGTACTACCTGAAAGCTATGATCAAAAAAAGTATCTTGATACAATAATGCAAGAAATAATTAAAGAAAATTGTCCTGATGCATTAGAACAAAAGGGGAAAGTAGAAATAGAAAAAAATTCACTGATCACCACCTGAAAGAGATCCTAGGAGAAAATCTATAGAAATAGCATTGTCAAATTCTGAAAAACCCTCACTTAAGGATAAAATATTACAAGCAACAAGAAAAAAATAATTCAAATTAAATAATTCAAAAATAATTCAAATTCAAAAAATAAATAAAATATGGTGGAGCCACAATTAGAATCACACAAAGACCTAGCAGTGCAACACTAAAAGACCATAGGTTTTGAAATACTATATATTGAAGAACAAAAGAAGTGGAGTTGTGGCCAAAAATATCATATCCAGAAAAGTTAAGCATAATCCTGAATGAAAATAAATGGATAATCAATGAATTTCCAGACTTTCAGGATTTTGTTAAAAAAAACAAAAACAAAAAACAACCCTTCCAAACCCCTGATTTTAATAGAAAATTTGACATACAAGATCTAAGAGAAATTTAAGGTACACATCAAAGGGACTCAATAAGGACTGTTTATTTTTTATATGAGGAAATGTCAAACATATGTTTAAGATTGTTATTAGTAATTGGGTAGTTTGAAAGAAATACTGGGTTAGACCTCAGTATGATATGACTATAAAAAGTAAAATTGTTTAAGAAATGGTGAAAAGAGTAATTATTTTATCCAAATGAGATGTGAGATGAATAATTGACACAGAGCAATTAGATGGGAGACGAGGGCTGGTAGTTCTGGAAACCTACTCTCACCAGGAATGAGTTAAAGAGGGAACAATACATAGATATCTAAAAAGGCATAAAAGTCTTCTAAATTCAGAAAGAAATAAAAGGCTAAAGGGATGGAAGGATAAGGGAAGGGTTTTTAGATGAAACCCTACTCACATGTCATTTGGGTTAAAGAGAAGGCAACATAAATATATTTAGAAGGGAAAAAAAGTCTTCTAAATTTATAAAGAAATAAGAGCATGAGGGAATAGGGTAATGGGGGTATAGAAAGGTGTCTAGATTAATGAGAATAACATATATATTTGGAAGGCTATAAAAGTCTTCTAAATTAAGATAGGAATAAGAGGGGAAGGGGAAAGGGAGGGAGAGGATAAGAGAGGGATTTTTAGAGGGGAGTAGGTTAAGTAATAGAAGGCAAAGTAACTAGTAGAAGCAAAGTAGAAGAGTCAGGAGGGATAGGAAATAATAGATACACACAAACACAAAAAAGATCAGGAGTAGAATTTATTAGAAAAAAAGCAGAGGTAGTAACCGTGATCTCAGACAAAGTTAAATAGATTTACTATTTACTAAAATAGATTTACTCAAAAGATAGAGAAACTGCATGATATGTCAACCATATTAATCAATATTGTTTTAGCCTACCTAACTAGACAGTATAAGGTTGGAATATTGCTATGGTATGGGAAATGATGAGTTGGTGGACTTAGAAAAATATGGAAAGACTTGGACTTATGAAAGAAGATGCTATCTATCCTCAGAGAAACAGAACAAGTATAGTATGGTCTTACAAAGATGCATGTGAATGTATAAGTCTATATATGAGTGTCATTACAGATATCTAAGTATATGTATGTGTACATAAGTGTGTGTATGTATGTATATATATATAATATATATATTTGTGTGTGTGTGTGTAAATAGAGAAAAAAGAAAACTTAAAAAGAAGCAAAGAAAAGATGGACAACTCTGAACACAATGTGTAGCTTTTATTATATAGGCTTTCTTGAAATGGATATTTGTTTCTATATATTTTGAATCTTTTCTTCTGTTCTGTGCACATGGCAATGCTTTTTTCTTTTCTTATTTTGTATTTAATTTTATAATATTTCTTTTTCTTTTCTTATTGCATATTTAAGTTTATTATTTAAGTTTAAGATAAAGTAATGAAAAAAGAACTCATGGGAGAATTCAAAAAGGAGCTTAAGAATCATATAAGAGCTAGAAGAAATACTGAGAAAAAATGAAAGTGATGCAAGAGAATTATGAAAAAACAGAGTCAATTGCTTGGACAAAGAAAACAACTACTTAAAAAGTAGAATTGGTCAAATGCAAAAGGAGATGCAAAAATCCACTGAGGAAAACAACTCCCTAAAACGTACAATTGGTCAAATGGAAAAGGAAGTACAAAAGCTAACTGAGAAAAACAACTCCTTAAAAGTTAAAATTGGTCAAGTGGAAAATAATGACTCTTTGAGACATCAAGAATCAATTGAACAAATTAAAAAGAATGAAAAAATAGATGAAAATATAAAATACTTCATTGGAAAAACAACTGACCTGGAAAATAGATCCAGGAAAAATAATGTCAGAATCATTGGACTACCTGAAAGCCATAATCAAAAGTAAGACCTGGAAAGCATCTTTCAAGAAATTATCAAGGAAATTATCAAAGAAATCCTGGAACCAGAAGGCAAAATAGGCATTGAAAGAATCCACTGATTACCTCAGGAAAGAGATCCCAAAATAAAAAGCACCAAGGAACATTATACCACATTACAGAACTATCAGGTCAAGGAAAAAATACTGCAAGTGGCTGGAAAGAAACCATTAAAATATCAGAGAGCCCACAATCAGGATTACACAAGACTTAATAGCTGCTACATTAAAGGATTGGAAGTTATGGAATATGATGTTCCAGAAGGCAAAGGAGCTAGAACTACAACCAAGAATCACCCACCCAGCAAAATTAAGCATAATACATCAAGGGGAAAAATATTCATTCAATGAAATACAAGGATTTTAAACTTTCATAAGAAGAAGACTATAACTGAGCCAAAAATTTGATTTCCATCATCAAAACCCAAAAGAAGCCTAAAAAGGGAAAAGGGGAAAAGAAAACATAAAGGATTCAATGGGGCTCATCTGTTTACATCCCTACATGGGAAGATGATACTTGTAATTCTTAAAAATTATATTACTAATAGTACATCTAGAAAGAATATACATAGACAGAGGGTATGGGGATAAGGTAAATTCTAGGGAATGACATAAAAATTATTAAGGGCTGAGAAAGAAGAGAACCCTAGGTGTAGAAGGAAGGGAGAGATACGATGGGATAAATTATTTCACATGAAGAAGCACGAAAAATCTACTACAGTGGAGGGGAAGATGGGAGGGTAGGTGATGGGCATTACTTGAACCTTACTCTCATCAGTATTGACTCAAAGACAGAATAATATGCACAATCAGTTGAATATAGAAATCTATCTTACCTACCAGGAAAGTAGGAGTGGAAGAGATTAAATAAAGGGTGAAGGGAGAACTGAGAGAAGAAAGGGCAGATTGGGGGAAATGGTAGACAAAAGCAAAACACTGTTGAGGAGGGAAAAGGTGAAAGGAAAGAGGACAAATGGGAGGAAAAATAGAATGGAAGTAAATACACAGTTAGCAATCATAACTGTGAATGTAAATGGGATGAAATTTTCCATAAAAAGAAACAGATAGCAGAATGGATCCAAAACCAGAATCCTACAATATGTTGTTTACAAGAAACACACTTGAAGCAGAGAGACACACAGAGAGTAAAGGTAAAGGGCTGGAGCAGAATCTATTATGCTTCAGATGAAACAAAAAAAAAAAAGCGGGGGTAATGATCCTTATCTTAGACAAAGCAAAAGTAAAAATAGATCTAATTAAAAGACATAAGGGAGTAAACTACATCTTGCTAAAAAGTTACCATAAATAGTGAAGTGATATCAATACTAAACACATATGCACCAAGTGGTATAGCATCTAATTTTTTTTTTTGCTTTTTGGAGGGGGAGTGGAGGCATGGCAATTTGGATTAAGTGACTTGCACAAGGTCACACAGCTAGTAAGTGTTAAGTGTCTGAGGCTGGATTTGAACTCAGGTCCTCCTGACTCCAGAGCCCATGCTCTATTCACTGTGCCACCTAGCTGCCCCCATCCAACTTCTTAAAGGAGAAATTAAGTTAAGTTACAGGTTAATGACCAAACAAGAGATTGAGAGCATTACGAAATGTAAAATAGACAATTTTATTATATTAGGTTAAAAGGCTTTTGCACAGAAAAAAAACAAAAACCAAAACCAAAAAATGCAACAAAGATTATAAGGACAGCAGAAAAATGGGAAATAATTTTTATAGCAAATGTCTCTGATAAAGGCCTCATTTCTCAAATATATGCAGAACTGAGTTAAATTTATAATACAAGCCATTCCCCAATTGATAAATGGTTAAAGGATATGAATGGGCAATTTTCAGATGAAGAAATCAAAGGCTTATGAAAAAGTGTTCTAAATCACTTTTGATTAGTGAAATTCAGATAAAAGCAATTTGGAGGTATCACCTCACACCTATCAGATTGGTTAATATGACAAAACAGGAAAATGACAAATGTTGTAGAGGATATGAGAAAATTGGGACACTAATGCACTGTTGGTGGAGCTGTGAACTGATCCAACCATTCTGGAGAGCATTTGAAACTATGCTCAAAGGGCAATCAAACTGTGCATACCCTTTGATCCAGTATCCCAAAGAGATCATTAAAGGGAATAGGACCTACAAGTACAAAAATAATAATAGCAGCCCTTTTTGTGGTGATGAAATATTGGAAATTAAGGGGATGCTTATCAACTGGGGAATGGCTGAATAAGCTGTGGCATGATTGTAATCAAATACTATTGTGCAATAAGAAATGATTTCAGAAGGACTTGGAAAAACTTATACAAACTGATGCAAAACAAAATGAGCAGAACCAGGAAAAGACTGTACACAGTATCAGTGACCTTGTGTGATGATCAACCATGAATGACTCAGCTCTTCTCAGAAACACAATTATCCAAGAGAAGAACAAAGGACTCATGAAGGAAAATGTTGTCCATATTGAGATAAAGAACTGATGCACAGGACTCTTGTGTAAAAAAATATTTCTAGCAGCTCTTTTTGTGGTGGCCAAGAACTGGAAATTGAAGGAATACCCATCAATTGGGGAATGGCTGAACAAGTTGTGGCATATAAATGTAATGGAATACTGTTGTGCTATAATGAACAGGTAAACTTCAGAAAATCCTGGAAAGACTTGTATGAACAGATGCTGAGTGAAGGGAGCAGAACCAGAAGAACATTGTTCATAGAAACAGTCACACTGTTCAATGACTGATTTTGAAAGACTTAGTCCTTCTCAGCAATGCAAGGACCTAAAACAATTCTAAAGGACTCATGACAGTAAATGCCATCCATCTTCAGAGAAAGAACTATGGAGTCTAAATGCAGAGTGAAGCAGACTATTTTCTTTTTTGTTTTTGTTTTTCTTTGTTTTTTCGTTCTCATGGTCTCTCCCATTTGATCTAATTCTTCTATGCAAGATGACTAATGAGAAAATGTGTTTAACAGGAATGTGTTGTAGAGCTATATCATATTACATGCTGTTTTCGGGAGGGAATGGGGAGGGAAGGGGACAAAATTTAAAATTCATGGAAGTGAATGTTGAAAACTAAAAATAAATAAATTAATAAATTTTTAAAAAGAACTGATGAACTCTGCAGATCAAAGCATACTTTTTCCACTTACTTTATTCTTTTCATGGTCTTTTTCCTTTGGATGTGTTTCTTCTTTCACAACTGTGACTAATACAGAAATATGTTTTACATGATAGCACATTCATAACCAATATCAAATTGCCTACCATTTTAGGAAGAGGGGAAGGGAGATAGGGAGAAAAATTTAGGAACTCAAAATCTTATAAAAATGAATGCTAAAAAAATGTCTTCACATGTAATTGGGAAAAATAAAATACTATTTAAAATGAGGCTATTATACAGCATATCAACAATCAATAAATTGACAAGCATTTGTTGAGAACTTAACATGTGCCAGGCACTGTGCTAATCACTGGGAAGACAAAGAAAAAGCAAAAACAGTCCTGGACCTCAAGGAGCTTACATTCTAATGAGGGAAATAGCATATATGCATTGGACCATATAAAGGATGAACTGTCATCTGGGGAGATCAGAAAAGATCTCCTGGAGGAGTTGAAGCTTGAACTGAGTCTTTAAGGAAGCCAGGAATTGATTCTAAAAGTCAGAGGTGGAGATGGAGAGCATTGGAAACATAGGGAACAGCCAGTGCAAAGGCAGAGAGGTGGGAGATGGAGGGCCATAATAGAATAAGAAGCAAGTAGAATAAATAAGGCTGGATTATAGAGCCTGTGAACAAGAGTAGAATGTGAGAAGATAGGAAAGGGCTCATTTGAGATTAACAAGCATAAACTGAGAGTACAGTCTCTCAGCACAGCTTTGTGATTCCTCCAGTTTCATCTAGCAGTACGAGAGTAAGAGTGAAGGTGGCAGATGGTAGGAGTGACCAAAATTGGGATGGGTAAGACATGACTTAGTTGGATAAGGGAGCAAGAGTTTCAGAACAGAGAATTGAACTAGCTGAAGTTTTGACAAATTTGACAAACTTCGAGTCACATTTAGCAACTACTCATTATATTAATTTAGATGTATATGCCGTGCATATTCTGATTTTATTAAAATAATAAGTTGAACTTCAAAAAATAAGAGAAGAAACAACATAGATTCAAACTGGTTTGGCAAAAGATCAAGATTGGGAAGGGAGGAAAGCATAGCCAGAACAGGAACTATGCCCTGGAATAGCCCTGAGGGATGCTGGGATTGGAGGCTATGAGGAGAATGAAGAATAGGTTTAGGATGAGTGAGGGAGAAATGGAAAGATACAAGAATATGGGGACTTCTGAGTTCATGAACATGAAAGTGGGACATTGTTTTTTTAAATTTATTTTATTGTTTTAAAATTAAATTGATTTGTTTATTTAATCTTAGTTTACAAGATTCAGTTCCAGAGTCCTTTGAGTTTCAAATTTTCTCCCCTTCCTCTCCTCCCCCCTCACCCAACGTGGCATACAGTCAAGTATAGGATCTGCAAATACTTTCACATTGGACATTAGTCTGGTTGTATAGAAGAGTTGTAACCAATGGAGTGGATGATGGGAAAAAGGAAACAGAACCAAACATGAAAAAGAGTGATAGCATGTAGATTGCTTCAGTCTCCATTTAAACTCTGTTCTTTCTAGATCTTTCTCTGAAGGTAGGTATCTCCTTCCATCCTGAGACTTGTAGAGTTGTCTTATAGCTGTGTGTTGCTGAGAAGAGTCCAGTTTATCAAGGTTGGTCATCACACAAACGATGGGTCTGTGATTGTGTACAAGTTTTTCCTGGTTCTGCTCTTCTCACTTAGCATCAATTTGTATAAGCCTCTCCAGGTAAATACGAAGTCCATCTCCTCCCCATTTCTTATAGCACAATAGTATACCATTACATTTATATACCACAACTTGTTTAGCCATTCCCCAATTGATAGGCATCCTCTT
>CM053585.1:361981233-362001912 GCA_028646515.1 Pseudochirops corinnae
TGGCAAAGTCGACTTTTTAAGGCATTTTTCTCCTCATTGGCTTTTTGGGCCTCTTTTGTCATATGAGTTAATTTATTTTTTAAGGTGTTAACTTCTTCAGTCAGGTTGTTGACTCTCTTTTCATGATTTTCTTGCATCATTCTTATTTCTCTTCCCAATTTTTCTTCCACTTCTCTCATTTGGTTTTCAAAATCTTTCTTCAGCTGATCTCTAGCTTTTTGGCAATCTTCATGTTTCTTGGAAGCTTTTGGTATGGGAGTTCTGACTGCATTGTCTTCCTCCCATTCCCTGCTTTGTTCCTTCTTTTCCCCAAAGAAGAAATCTAGAGTTTGGTTGCTGTTCTTACTTTGCTTCCTATGTTTATTCATGGTCGCCATTCAATAGTTTTGTTTTGTTTTTTTAGTTCTGTGGAACTCTGCTTCCAGAGGGAACAGCTCTGTCCCAAATTGCTCAGGTTTTCCCAGTTGCCGGGGCTTTTAGGAGACTGCTGGGTCCCTCCCCAGCTCCGCTCACCGAAAAAAAACAAACAAACCCAGGACTACCACCCAAGACCACGATCCAGATCCAGGCCACTCAACACAAGAGCACTTGGCCTCTGAATGATAGCTTGGCCCCTCTGCTGTCTGCAGGCCGGGGACTCTGAAGCGGCAAAGTGGAGGCGGGTGCAGAACCTCCGCTTCCCCTGGTTCTTTGCCCTGGAGACAGTTTGGCCGGACCTGCTTTTCTTCCCTGGTTTTTAGCCAAGTTCCACCAACCTTAGTCCTTTTTTTCTTATGGCTTGATAATTCTGGATACTGCCACAGCTGCTGTAGATCCGCTCTCCTGAAGCTCCAGCCATGGCAGGGCTTGTCACATCCAGCCACTCCCGGGGGAAAAGCCATTGTTTCAGGCTGAGTTGGTTTCGGCTCTCAGAGTAGAGATGGTTGCTTTGAGCCAAGCTGCCTTCAGCAGGAAATATATCTGTGTGCGTTTTAGAGCCCTGGAATTTCTTTAGAGTCATATTTTTTGGGTATTTGATGTGGCTGTGTCAGAGCTGTGATTTCTTGCTGCTCCTACTCTGCCATCTTGGCTCCGCCCCCTCGACTCAGTTTATTTTTATAAGATTAGAAAAAAGAACAGAATAGGGTAGGTGAGGAAATAATACAATTCTTTTAGAGTTGGTGACATTGTAGAGTTGAAGATAACATGATTGGTTATGTAGCTGAGTCATGGGAAATAATATGGTTGGTTGGAAGTTAAAAATCAAGGGCTAGCAATAACCCCCTACTTCACTCCTGTGACTAGGCAGTATTCATTGTTTGAGTTCATTTGCAAGGAAAGTGAACCAGCCTTCTTTGGATAGCAAATCAAGCTTCTTTCAAGAGTAGCTTGGTGGTGTAAAGATATTAGATCAACAGTAGCTAGGCAGTGCAGTGAATAGAGCACCCACCCTGGAGCCAGGAGGACCTGAGTTCAAATCCAGCCTCAGACAATTAACACTTACTAGCCATGTGGCTTTGGGCAAGTCACTTAACCCTAACTTGCCCTGACTTCTCCCCTCCAAAAAGCAAAAAAAGATATTAAACCATACTCACAGGTATCCAGCTACATTTCCCAAGGGTAGCAGATTTCTCTGAGGCAAGAATAGAACAGAAGGAAGATTTTATGACCAAACAAGAGTTAGAGAGCATTATGAAATGCAAAATGGATCATTTTGATTACATTAACTTGAAAAGTTTCTGTACAAATAAAGCCAATGTAATCAAGATTAAGAGGGGAGTGGAAAATTGGGAAAGAATTTTTACAACCAGTGTCTCTGATAAAGGTCTCATTTCTAAAATAAACAGAGAATTGAGTCAAATCTATAATAATACAAATCATTCCCCAACTGATAAATGGTCAAAGGATATGAACAGGCAGTTTTCAGAGATAGAAATTAAAGATGTCTATAAACATATGAAAAATGCTCTAAATTGCTATTGATTAGATAAATACATATCAGAACAACTCTGAGGTACCACATCTCCCTGGTCAGATTGGCTAAGATGACAAAACAGGAAAAGGATAAGTGCTGGAGAGGATTGAAAAATTGGAACACAAATGCATTGTTGGTGGAGTTGTGAACTGATTCGACCATTCTGAAGATCAATCTGGAATTATGCCCAAAGGGTTATAAATAAATGCATACGCTTTGACCCAGCAG
Source organism: Pseudochirops corinnae (assembly GCA_028646515.1). Lineage (NCBI taxonomy): Eukaryota > Metazoa > Chordata > Mammalia > Diprotodontia > Pseudocheiridae > Pseudochirops > Pseudochirops corinnae. The sequence continues at coordinate 361,983,416 of CM053585.1, forward strand.
TACCATTTCTAGGGTTGTATCCTAAAGAGATCATAGAAGTGGAAAAAGTCTCTGTATGTACAAAAATATTTCTAGCAGCTCTTTTTGTGGTGGCAAAGAATTAGAAATCAAGGGGATGCCCATCAATTGGGAAATGGCTAAACAAGTTGTGGTGTATGAATGTAATGGAATACTATTGTGCTATACGAAATGAAGAGCAGACAGACTTCATAAAAACTTGGAGAGACTTATAAAAATGGATATTGAGTGAGCAGAGCAGAACCAGGAGAAATTTGTACAGAATGACAGACATATCATACGTGTGATGACTGACTTTGATAGACTGGGGTCCTGTTAGCAATGCAAGGTTATAAGACATCTCCAAAAGACTCATAATGGAAAGGGAGATCCACATCCAGAGAAAGAACTACAGAGTCTGTATGCAGATTGAAGCAAACTACCTGCTCTCTTTTTTTTTGCTTGTTTTGTTTTGTTCCTTCCTTCTCACTGTTCACCCCATTGGTTATAATCCTTCTTTACCACTTGACTAATGTTTAATGTGACGGTATCTGGAGATCCTATATTTGATTACATGCCACCATGGGGAGGAGAGGGGGGAGAGAAAGGGGGGGGAAATTAGAAACTCAAGGGATTATAGAACTGAATGTCATAAACTAAATGTAAATAAATAAATTTAAATTTCAAAAAAAGAATAGAACAGAGATTAGCAAGAGAACTGAATTTCTAAACTTAACTCATTATAGACCAACTGAATTTCTAAATTAAATTCAGGAACAAAGAACCATGATTTGGGTAGTTACAGGACAAAATCAATTAACTTTAATAGAATCAATAAAAAATGATACAGAATCAACTTAATCTTCTCAGCATCTTTGCAAGAGGTGCCATGGTTGTGAGGATACTGAGGGATTTAAAAGAGGGAAATGTGAATGCAAGGTATTCAAAGGATCAGAAAATACCAAAATCAAGGGCGAAAAATATCTTAAAACTCAGATGGGAGAGAGTATCAAGAAGAAAAGAGTGAACAGCAGTGACAAAGTTTACAGAGAGGTCAGTATAGCATGAGGATTGAGGAAAGATCTTCTATCTGTAATATCTGCAAAGCACTTAGCTCAGTTCCTGGCATATAGCAAATATATATATATATATATATGTATATGTATGTATGTACATAATAAATGTTTATTACCTTCCTCTTCCTTGTCAATATCAGAAGAAATTGAGTAAGGCCTCCAGCACATTGGATAGACCTCTTGTGCCTAAGTTGTGAGAAAACATGAACACAATTTGTTCAGGATAAGCTGGCATATATGGAAGGGGACATGCAAATGAAGTAATACATTCATATGAATATTTGAATTTTAGTGACTAGCTCTATCTACTCTAGATGCCATAAGAGTCATAAAGGAATTATTTGCCACAGTCCTTGACTCTCAAGTTTCTAAATAACTCTGGAGGCAAACATAAGGTCCATACTTGAAAAAATTGGAAAACAACTGAATAGTATTGATTCTATTTTATTATTATTATTGTTATTAAATATTATTATTATTAAATATTTAATTAAGTCTATTTAATCATGAAGACATGGGCAGCTGGAAAAGGGTGAGAGCATAGTATAGGATCATAGATTTGGGGCTAAAAGGAACCTCTCAGGACCTAAGCTAAATTATCTAGTTTGACATAGCAGGACACTTGGGTCCAAAAGTTAAGAGACTTGCCCGGGGACATAGCAAAGTCAAGATCAGAAGCCAGGCCCCTGCGTAGAAAGAACCCGGTCTCGTTTTGTTTTGTTTTTTTAAATGAGTGATGTGATTTTTCTTTTAGGTTCTAGAAGTGCTCCCTTATTTTTACATAGCAAGGAGAGGTATTTGAGACGCAATGCCAGGACAGGACGGAGCTGACCTGGATCATTGCATTTGCCACAGATAATCCTCAAAGTGGAAAATCAAGACCTATTTGTTCCTTGAATCCATCATCTACATTGACCAGCTAAAAGTGTGCCTGCACAAAAAAGAGCCAGATGAAAAGTAAAAAATGACCTCGTTTGAATGTTTCTGATCAGTGTCTGAATGTTGACTCTCCTGGAGATTGAATATCAAGCATGGTTGAGTTTTTCCATTTTCCTGGTGCTGTTGGATATCAAGCAAGGCTGTGGTTTGAGGAAGCTCTGGTTCCCTTGCTCTAGAACAAATCCAATTCAAAGCCACAGACAAGAGTAGAATTAACAAGTCTGGGTAACAATGGTGATGATGATGATGAGGACGACCAAGACAATCTGACAATGATCAAGGCAATGACAGTGACAAGGATGATGGTAATATGGGGGCAGCTGAAAGTATTTTTGCCAGCAAGACCCAGGATCACAAAAGAAATCCTTGGACAGGGTTAAAAACATCTGCATCCTGTTTTATAGAAACCAACACATCCAAACCCCTTTAAACAGCTGACACTGCTTTGTTTTTATATCTTTGTATTTCCTTAGCTAGCTCAGTACCCTATACAGATTAGGTGCTTTGTGATTTGTTGAATTGTCTTAAACTTCAACTATAAATTAGAGCCTGATTCTTCATTTCACAAAAGGTCTAGCCCAAGAATTTCCCTAGTTAGCTAACTCTTCTAGTGCATTTAAAGAATGGGTTGATTCATAAACATTTTTACAGAGCAGGCAAAAATTATAGACTCAGGGCAGCTAGGTGGTGCAGTCAATAGAGCACTGGCCCTGGAGTCAGAAGGACTTGAGGCCAAACCTGGCCACAGATACTTAACACTTACTAGCCATGTGACCTTGGGAAAGTCACTTAACCCCAATTGCCCTGCCTTTCCCCATCCAAAAAGCAGAAAAAAAATCATAGTCTCTCTGAAGAGGTGGAGAAGATCTTAGAAGTCAGTGAACTCAGTCCCTAGTAACATACATTGCTTAAAACAAAATATGTCTCCGGAATGGCATGCAGTCTTCTCTAGAAACAGCAAGGTAGGACCTAAAGAGGGTATCTGGAGGGATAGAGTATTGTTCTTCCCTCTCATCTTGAAAAAAAAATAAGTAAAACATCTTAAGTTTACATGTCCTGCCTGAGAGTTACTAGTCCTGCTGTTCCTTTGGGGAATCTCCTGATTGTCTTGAGATATGTTCAAAGGAAAGTCTCTTAGAGGCAATGTTTAGAAGTTCTTTTCTCTTCTGCCCTTGATCATGAGTTTTGTTAAGCAAGGCTCAGAAAATTTGGAGGAGATCCAAAAGCAACAAAGAAAATGACGAAAGGGTTGAGAAAGAGGCACCATGATCAAATGGGTAAAGAATTAGATTAAGGAGATTTAGAGAAGGCTGGATGTGGGAGGGAGTGATGACAAAAGGCAGAGGAGAATCAATGAATAAGAAGCTTCAAGTCTATAAAAGGCTAACGTTATGAGCTTCTAACTTCTTCATTTCTACCAGGGAATTGATTTATCTTCCTTAGGAGGAATTCAGATTAGAAAATAAGAAAAACTTCCCAGCTTGAAGTATCTGTAGGACAGGGCATAGGGGAGGTCAGGTGGGAGGATACTTCCTTTACTTCCTGAGATAGAAAGATCTAAACTGGTTCTTTCTGGGTTAGTCACTTTGCCACCTCATTGAAAAAGTACCCAATTGACTCATTTAAGGAGAAGTCCAAAAACCCAGGCCTATTTATCAGGCTTCCACTTTGACAGGTGTGTGGATAAATTCCCTAGCGAGAACAAAACTGAAAAGGGGTAAAGCAAATGATGATGCTGTCTCAATGTCAACTTGATTTGAATGGTAGGACAGTGCTCTAGTAGAGGAGAGGAGATCAGAGCAGTGCAGAACAAAGCAGAGTAGAGAAGGGAGGAAAAGAGAGGAAAGGAGCTGTTCCATTAAAAACTGGCTCCAAATTTCCATCTTCTCTTCAAGGTAGGGTTTCTTGCTTAACTCCACCCAACTTTGATTGCCTCTGGTTCTTCCATTCAACCTGAATTCTTTAATTAATTCTTTTCCCAGTCGGACTTGGAGTTTTCCATGCTTTTGCACTTGTTCTGAATCATAAACGGAGTATTTTATCTTCTTCATCAAATTGAGAACCTTCCAAGGGCAGAGACTGTTACTAGACCCAATTGAATGTGTATTTGTTGGGTGTTTAGTAATAGGGTCTCCCCCTATTGTTCAGAACAGGGCTCTACACACAGGAAGCCTTAGATTATTTTGCTGACCAAGTGACTTTCAGGATGCATTGAGAAATATTTATTAGCTCTCTGAATAAAATAATTTGAGTGACTGGAAAAGGTTTTAAAACTATTGTCTAGATTTTAAAATTATGTTCTTTTGGAGCTAGTGTGTACACATGCCAAACTCAATCAGATTTCCTTCTTGTGGACTAAATGATTAAGAAATGGAAAGAAGCTGATGTGAGGAGTATAGAACTGAAAAGGATAGTCAGGAAAGGCTCCCTTTAGAAGTAGAGAATTAAGTAGGATTTACCAGAAGCAAAACTGATCTATAGAGAGAAGAAAGGAGACTGTGCCACACTCTTTTGACTTATGTGCCAAACTGTACTGACTTATCTTTCTTTTCCTATGGCCAAAACCCCTTTGTCCCAAATTCCAAAAGTGACTTAAAAACAAAGTTGTCACTTCATAAGCTGTTGTTGAGTATCCAGTGAAAATGGAAATTGCTAACTGTACTTCCCCAAGGAGGGCAATGACGTCACCATTGACATTATAGTCAACTCTACCTGACTCAAGGCAGATGATCCTGTTAGGTTATATACCCTCTGTCCAAGTTCCCAACTTTTGACATCCCTCTGCACTGAAAGCTCCACAAGAGGGCAAACTAAGGAAGGAAGAGGTTGAGGAAAACTCAGCTCAGACATTTCTCCTCTACATCAGCAACTGCAACCAAATCTAGATGGAGGCAGTCATTGGATTATTGGATTTAAAGCTGAAAGGGACCTTTGACAGTCATGAAATCTACCCAGGTCTATCACCATCTTTTAAATCTAAGTCTCTTTTTCATCCCCAACTCCCTTAACAAAGGGGAGTTAGACTGGAACACATCCCTAGATTCCAAATGTAGAGAATTGACCAGAATCCCTTGGGAGTTCAACTTTAGAATTTTTTCATTCTTAAATTTTCTTTTTTATTAACTTAAAGATTAACAAACATGAATATTTCAATAAATGAAGGAAAACAGGAAAGACAATTGTGTATGAAACTGTGAGCTTCTGTTATATTCATTCCTGGAGAATGTTAGAAGCCAAAGGGAAGAAGAACAAACTTGTAGCTGTGGCAGCAAACTTCAAGACATAAGATCAGGGTGATCAAACCCCATCTTTCTTTATCTTTTAGCCCTTGAAGACCCATCTTGATTATGTGAGTAGAAGATCTGAGCTTTAAGGTATCAGAATGTTGTTAAGTGGTAGTACCACCTATAAAATGACCTAAGAGTTGGTTTTGTTACTGAAGGCAGGGGTAAAGCAGATGTAGATTAGAAACACTTTCACTCAGAGAAAGAAAAAGTGGGTTGAGGTTGGAAGATTAAAAAAAAAAGATGTATGATTTGCCCAAAGTCACAGCTAGTAAATGGAAGAGAATAAATTCAAGTCTTAAGACTTTGTATCCTTTCTATTTCTTTCATATTTTTTCTTTCATATTCTTTCTATTATAGAATATTGGTTTTTTTAAGCAGACGTGGAAATTGAAGTTCAAACAAGGGAAGTTCACTCCCTAAGATCACGTAGCTAGGAAGTGGTAGATCTGTGAGAGTGGTCTTCAAAAATTTCAAATGCTTGAATTTAAAATTCAAACTTTAAGTTTAAATATTTACAATTTTAAAATATTTTTAAATCTGTCATGAGTGAATGAGAATTGTTCTTTGATCCCAGATGACAGAAACAGGAAAAATCAGTGAAAGTTTCAGAGAGGCATATTTAGGGTGGAGGTAAGGGAAAAAAAAAACTTCTGATTAGAACCATCCCAGAGTGTAATGAACTGTCTTGAAAGGTCATAGGATCAGAAATGTAGACCTTTTATGGCACCTTTGAGATCATAGACTCCAACTCCCTAATTTTACAGATGAGAAAACTCAAAAGTCACATGAATTCTACATAGCAAAGCTGAAATTCAAATGCAGGCTCTCTGACTCCCAACCCAATGTCCTTTCCATGGTGGCATACTAACTGGTTTCTCCATTCTGAAGGTCTTTAAGCCAAGACTGGAATACTACTTGTCAGATATGTCATAGAGGGAGGGGATTCTTGTCCATGTGAATTGGAATTGGCATTGGAATTGATACTGGCTTTGGATTTTGAAAAGCTTTGAGGCGCCTTCCAGACTTGACATCTTGTGGCAATCTCTACTCCATGTTGAAGAGGACTTGAAAGAGTGATAAGAGATTTTATTTAACTCCCCAGTGCCCCATGTAAATCTCTAGGGCTATAATTTGCAGAACAAGTGTCTATCAACACAGGTAGAGAGCGTTTCTTCACAAGGAGTTCTCTACCCAGTGAAATCACAGTTCCAGGAAAAAGTTTGAAAAACAGAAAAAACCCTAGTTTCAAGACACTCAAGTGTTGGAGGGAGGCAAGGTGGAAGTACTGTCCTTTGCTAGAGGAATCAATGGAATCATCCCTCCCTCCAGTTTTAGTGAAGGTGACTTGCAATTGGGCACCATGGCCACAGCAATATGAAATGGGGTGGCTAGGGGCATCAGTTGCTCTACATGGTGGCACATACCCACCATACAAGGCAAACTGTAAGGGAGGGCAGTCGTTCCTTGGATGTCTCCTCTTGGGAAGGAAGTTCATTCCTTAAATGTAGAAGTCTGTCTCCTATATGTCAAAACTCCATGGCAAAGCCCCACTCTGCTAGTAACAACTTTGATGGAGTAGATGACTAGAGGATGAGTTCATAACCTTTTTATCTGGTAAACAAACCCTCCTCAGAATATTGTTTGTAAATGAATAACTTTGGAAGCCAATTATATTAAACACAGTTACAAAAGTATTTAAATAAAATAAATTCATGCCCCCCCCCAATCTGTCCATGGACCCTTAAAGACCAGAATTCCCAGACTAGAATCTTTTCTGAGTGACAGGAAGGTTAGAGGATTAAAGAAAAGTTTGACAACCACTGATCTGGCATAAAGGCAACTCCAGACAATATCAGTATATGTTATAAATCTGCTTTATTAGACAAGTATAAGAGATGGAAGGGACCAAAGAAACATGCCACAGGGATACAGTTTCTGTATTCTATCTGTTTATATCATCTCTGCTTTCAGGGGCATTGCAAGAAAACACCAGCACCACTTCATTTTAGCACATAGGGATTCAAAAGATTTGCAGCTCCAGATGACCACCTGAAGGTGGCCAAGTACATGATGCTTCTTTCAGACCCAAAGTGAGTGTCTCTTCTTAAAAAAAACATTTGGGTATTTTTCCAAGGTCTCTGATTTAGGAACTTAAAGACAATAGGTGGATATTCTGATAGCTGGAGGGAGGGTCAGATAGAACTTGTGGGACCCTGTTCATTGATATTCTCGACAATTTTATGACTAGAAGTTCATGCTCAGAGAATATAATCCAGTTGGTGAATATGAGGCATTTAAAATTTCGGACCCAAACCTGAGTACAAGAGAAGATCAAAGGTTGGGATGAGGGTGTCTAGAAACCAACCCCAACATCTGCAGCAGCCAAAAGGATAGCAGCCTTGATGCTAAGGGTAAGGAACAGGAAGCAAGGGCTTGAGACATTCTGGAGCCAAGAATCTGGTAGACACATGTTAGGACTTGTAGCTCTTCTTAGTGGAAGATGTGGTCGTGGTGTACTTTACGCTGGTGCTGCTGCCCCCCAGGGTGCCTCTCCCACTTCCAGAGCTGAAACCACCTCCAACGCTGAGTCCTCCTCCCACACCATAGCCGCCACTGCTACTGTAGGAATAACCACTTCCTCCACCCAGACCGAAACCACCACCAATGCCACTGCCACTGCTGCTGCCATACCCACTGGAGACTGTGGAGCTCACGACAGCTGTGGAAGAAATGAAAAAATATATATACATTGAGACCCCACAAAGCCAGAAAGCTCCAGAGAAGTGAAAACAGAAGAGAGAACAAGCAAAGATACTTACAGATGTTGACTGGTCCAACACCCTCTCCACTCATTCTGTGTTGGGGAGGAAACAAAAGATTATATTTCAGAAGACTGATCTTGTGGCAAAATAGAATGATCCCAGAAGTACCAGTTCACTCTGTGTTTTCTCAAAAATTGCTCAATGCTCCTGAAGTTCTGCTTAGTGCCTGAATGGCTGAGGCAACCCAGCACACAAACTCCAGAGACCAAGGACTCACCTGCACTCCTCTCCCTCCAGCAGCTTCCTGTAGGTGGCAATCTCAATGTCCAGGGACAGCTTGATGTTCATCAATTCCTGGTATTCACGCAGCTGGCGGGCCATGTCCTGCTTGGCCCTCTGAAGAGCATTTTCCAGCTCTTCTAATTTGGTCCTGGCATCCTTGAGAGCCATCTCACCCTTCTGCTCAGCTTCAGCAATGGCATTCTGCAGGTTAGCACACTGCAGGGAAAAAGAAGATCTTACTCTTTCTTCCTTTCCACTGGGATGGAGTCTTATGACACAAAACAATGAGGAAAGAAGCTGGGACTTATCAATCCTAGCCCTTCTCCCTACCACCAACCCTTGTGATCACCAAGCCCCAATTTAATGCTATTCTGTGATACCCATGTCAAATGTGGAAATGAATAGCAATTGGTGGGAGATGGGTCCAGCATAGTAAGGACAGGGCTTTAGAATAAAGAGGCTCACTAACTGCCAGGAGCCATATGGGTAGATTAATTGTGAGGAAACAGCTTAGTAGTTCCTACCATGCTACATGGACTGAGTTGTGATGGTAACAGTGATGAAGATGTCCAGAAAGGAAGTGTAACCTTGGCCCAGAAAAATGACTAGCCTACCTGCTTCTTAACACTATCAATCTCAGCTCTCAGCCTCTGGATCATTCGGTTTATTTCAGAAATTTCGTGCTTGGTGTTGCGGAGATCATCCCCATGGCGGCCAGCTGTGACCTGCAGTTCTTCATACTTAATGGGACAGAAAAAGGAAGAGAGAGAGAGAGAGAGAGAGAGAGAGAGAGAGAGAGAGAGAACATCAGTATCACACTGAAATACTTCCCAAATTGTCTCAGTATTTTCCCATGAGACGCTCTCTAAATGGTCACTAGGACAATTTAACTCATCCTTCATAAACCAGCTATTGGGGGGGGGGGGTGGCTTGTCATATCACAATGTTTTATTTCCCAAATAAAAAAAAAAAGTGAGATGGGGCAGGACTCTAACATGCCCTCAGCAATCTGGTATGTTAGGAGGGGGGATACAAACGACTCATTTACTGCCCATTGTCTCACCTTGGTCTGGTACCAGGACTCAGCCTCAGCCCTACTCCTCTTAGCAATATCTTCATACTGAGCCTTGACTTCAGCAATGATGCTATTCAGATCCAGAGAGCGGTTGTTATCCATGGACAGAACAACAGAGGTGTCAGAGATGTGGGTCTGCATCTGGGTCACTTCCTAGAGGACAGAGACAATCAGTTGTGCCATCTTTAGTCAGTAGGACACATTCTCAGGGAATCTGAGAATTCTCCCAGCAGGTCCCCCAGCCCAAACCTTCATTAGATGATATTTCATGGTCTAATGGATCTGTATTTTACATATTGGATATTCAGCATGCTTCCTTTGGCACTTGTCCCTTAAAAAAACCTTTCTTTTGAGAATAAAGATAGAATTCTTACTGCTTCATATAAGGCTTTCAAGAAGTTGATTTCATCGCTGAGCGTGTCTGCCTGGGTTTGCAGGTCAACCTTATTTATGTAGGCAGCATCAACATCCTGGATGGGGAAAACATGCAAGAAATCAGTTATTTAGAGCTCCTTTCTCCTATAACCAAACTTAGAATGTTTGCTTGGGCACGGGCTGCCTCTTTCTGCAGCCTGTCCCCTAGAATCAATCAACTCACCTTCTTTAGCTTCACAAATTCGTTCTCTGCTGCTGTGCGCTTGTTGATTTCATCTTCGAACCTGGATAGAAGCAGAAAGGAAAGATGTTTGAGCCAACAGACAATAGGACAGGGGGAAACCAGCCTGAAATCTAAGATCTCCCACAAAATGGACTATTCTTGTGTGGATCATGAATCTCCTTTCACTGATAATGGAGAGGTGAAGAAGGCACACCAAGAAATTTAAGAGGTAGAGTTGTGATCTCTGACCTCTTTTACTACCCTACTCCCATTTTGTCCTTTTAAGGATACTAAGGAATAGTATGAGTTATTTCCTTCCTCTATGAATCTTTGGCAGTCTGGACACTAGATGTTTCCCCCTTTCTTCTGGTCTTCAGTCTTCAGGGAACTGAGTCCCACACTTTTTCTCTTGGCTAATCTAACTCTCGTCTTGTCCAGTCTCCTCTCACTTACTTGTTCTTAAAGTCTTCCACTTGATCTTGCATGTTTTTCAGCTCATTATCCAGAGACCCTTTTTCAACCATGGTTCTGTCCAGCTGTGTCCTGAGTTGGCCGATATAGACTTCAAACAATGGTTCCAGATTTTGCTTCACAGTCTTGGTGCCCTGTTCCTGGAGCAGTGTCCATTTGGTATCCAAAACCTTGTTTTGTTGTTCAAGAAATCGCACCTGGATAACAGAAGAGAAAGTCAGTCCCATAAAGCCTTGCCTGAGCTGGTGGGTCAGTGGAAGAAGGCAGTAACATTATCAATGGTTGCATGACTTTCCCCAAATTCTAGCAGGGCAGCAAATCCTTATGATGTCATATTGTGAAGAGAGGTTTTGACCATGGCAATTCTCTGCTCAAATTATACTGACAACCCTTAATTTTCCTCTGGGGGTTGCCTAATCACCATCCCTATCAACAGATTTAAATAAAACCTACCCTCTTCTGCCTCTCCCTTGTCTTATCACTTTAGGTTGTTTGTTTGTTTGTTTAGCTCTAGTTGAATTTAAGAAGACAATTTATCCACTCTAGAGTACAAAGAGGGTCCTAGAATCTTAATATTGGAAGTGACTTTAGAGGATAGCTAGGCACACCTCCCACCCAATACAGGAGTCCCTTAAACAGAAGGCTTTCAAGCCTCTGAAAGCAATAGCTATTTCAATTCATTTCTAGGTATTTAAAGTGTCCAAGAATTCATTGCCCTTTCCATCATGATGATTCTTGAGTGAACTGAACATATATTTTGTTTTGTTTATGCCTTCCTATAATAGGATCAGAGAATCAAAGGATTCTTAGAGGTCAAGCAGTGCAATTCACTCCATTTAAAGCTGGACATCCTGAGATTCAGAAAGGATGATTTGCCTAAGTTCTCGCAGGTTGTAAATAGTGGACCTGGGACCCAAATGCTGGTCCTCTGACTCCCAATTAGTTAGAATTTTCTCTCTACCATGCTGTCTCACTATGCCATGGGAGCTCAATTATTATCGGCTGACAATAAAAATTCCTCACCACTCCTTCGCATATTCCAGCAATGAAAGAACAACCCATATTTTAATTTGTTCTCCTCACATGCCATAGGTTTATTGACAGCTGAGAATCCTCTCCATTCATGGAGAAGAGAAACAGTTTCTAAGAAATTAAACAATTTAGGCACGTTGTTATCCCTTTCATTAATCACCAGGCAATCATCAGTTGGACAAGCTTCCAAATGCAGAGAGAATTTGGGTCTCTTCTTTCCCATTCTCAAGTCCCTCTTTGACAGCAAGTACAAAGAGATATAAACTGATTTTCAGGGGACTTCAAAATAACCGATGGTGGGTATATCTTAGTGTCTTACCTTGTCGATGAAGGAGGCAAACTTGTTGTTGAGGGTCTTGATCTGTTCTCTCTCTTCAGTCCTCACCCTCTGGATGGTGGGGTCAATTTGCAGGTTGAGGGGAGCCAGGAGACTCTGGTTGATAGTGACTTCTTGGATTCCACCAGGGGGGCAGACAGGGAACCCAGTGGCTCCATAGCCACCACCGAAGCCAGCTCCACCACCAAATCCGAAGCCACCACTGACTCCACTGCTGAAACCAAATCCACCTCCCACTCTCCCACTATATCCACTCTGGAGGCCACAAGTGCTTCCTGCCATGGAGATCCTCTTAGACCTCCCTAGGCTGTAAAGGCTTCGGCTACCGAAACCAGCACCCCCAGAGATGCCACAAGACCTTCCAAAGCCACCACTGCCCCCAGAACGGCACACAGACACAGAGCTGAAGCCTGACCGGCTGATGCCAGGGGTGATGGCAGAGTTAACACTGAAGCCACTACGGCCACTTCTTTGAATCCTGACTGTAGACTGAGAAGACATGATAGCTTGGTTTTGCTCAAAAATTAGAAGATTGAAGAAAGAAAGTTGAAGCTAAAGAGGACCAGGGAGGAGAAGGATTGTGTGAGACTGAGATGCCAGCAATGGTTTTATATAGGGAGAAAAAGAGGGTTGGGTCCCATGTACGAAGATGAGCTTGCAGGTGGAGAAGGGCTGGGCTTTACAAATAGTGAGCTCACTCCCACCTTGCTAGAAAGGCATGGAAGACCAAGATTGCTTTTTTGGCTCCCGTTAGTCATAGAGAAATTCTCTAGCCTTCCAGCCTTAACTTGATCCTTAGACAATAAAGGCAGTATGCAAATTCACTGAAGTCATCTACGAGTCATGTCCCTAAACAAAGGAGACAAGGAGCTGATCTGTGGTAATTGTGCTCTCCTTTGCTTACTCAGATGTGTCCCCCCAAGTCTTTCCCTCTACCAGCACCACCCTCCACCCAGGTAGGGTGGGACTTTGCCATAGGGCAGTTAGGCATTTACTCAATGGTTAATGTGTGTGTGTGTTTCTAAGGAGGCAAAGAAAGCCACAGTCTCATCTGCTCCTATAACTTCTTCCTAATATCCTGGTGATTTTACTTGAATAGAGAGAGAGGACACAGTCTGATGATGCCTCACATCAATGGTGGTGCCCTCCATCTATTATCAGCTGGTCTTTGGGGAACTTTTCTGAGAGAAAAGGCAGACTTGGTCTGAACTGGGAGTCTCTGCCTACTGACCTGGCATTTGAAGGAAGAGTTTCAATTCAATTCCACAACCATTTATTAAGCATTATCATGTGCAGTGCATTCATTCTGCCTTAACATTTTACTGGAATGATATGCTACATATACTCCTAGGTAAATACAAGGTAACTTATGGAGAGAAAGATCACTAAGAATTCTAAGGTGTAATTTCATCTAGTAGAATGAGAGCCCTTTAAGGAAAAGGTCAGGTATTTTTTGTTTGTTTTGTCTGAGTGTCTCCACTGCCTACCATAGTTCCTGACTTGTGTTAGTTGGAGAGGACATTGTCCATTGTTCTTCCCACTTAACTCCCTACCTTCACTTTTCTGCTAAACTGTCATAGCACATTTTGCTTTCCACTTTCTGCTTCCTTGGATTGTCCATCTGCTGCTAGCATGACGAGAACACAAAAATGAATTAATGAAGCAATATATCATTACAGAAACCACTAGTGGATTGAGGTATATCTTCATAATCCAATGCCAAGTTATGAAGGGACAAAAGGGTATTCAGCCATGAGTCACAGGTATTTGTCCTTACAAGTGGAGTAATTTTAGAGGCACATATCAACCATTTATTTCTGATCTTGCTTGCAAATTCAAATCTTAGCAGAGCTGCTCAGGAGAGTGTGTTGGGTAAGAGGGAGGGGCAATACTGTAATTTGAAACTGATAATTCATTTGCAGAGGAAAGGAGTTACATGCTATTATCTCTTTTCTGATAGTATTAGACTTCGGTGCTTTGTAGCAATGTTTTTTGAGACATTTGGGAGGTGTCTATATTCTAGGAGCAAATAGGAGAAATAAGAAAATTTGAGTGATCTTATTTCTCTCATCATAGTGAATTTTTCTGTGGTAATCCTCAGCTTTTGACCAAGCAGTTGCATGTTTCCAGACCTTTTGGGTGGTCACTACCATCACCCCCCCCATGGGTGGAACATTCTCTGCCACCAAAGAAGATGCCAACTCAGCGTCTGGCTTGGCAGATGGCTCCTGAGGATGTCAGAAACAGCATTCCTCCCTCCACCCTAGTTGCCCAACGAGATTCCAAGAATGCACTTCCACCCAGTTCTGGGAAAGAAATGTTCCTTCTAGGGGGCAGGGTGTCTCTGACTAGGATCAGCGGGAAGGGACTTCAGAGACAAGTTACTCCAACACCTTTATTTTACAGGTGAGGAAACAAAATCATGAAGAATTTCAATGACTTGGCCAGGGTCACAGAGGTAGTAAGTGGCAGCAATAGAATTTAAATTCAGATCTTCCATCCTAAGTCCAGTACTTGTGTGAATCAATCTAGCATTTACCACTCTATCAAATAGACTCTACCTCCATTGTTTTGGGATCAATACCAAAACACTGAAGACTTGACTTCAGCATCAGAAAGAAGGTAGGAAGACCTGATAAGAAGGATGATACAATGTCAGATAACCATGAGATATTTGACCAACAATGTGGAATAGACTTTAAGAATAGGCTTTCTTTGGTTGGGTTGGAGAGGAGTTGCCAATACCCACAAATGTTTTCTTTTCTTTTTTTTGGAGGGGAAAAGGCAAGTCAATCATAGTTAAGTAACTTGCCCAAGATCACACAGCTAGTAAATGTCAAGTGTCTGAGGTCAGATTTGAACTCAGGTCCTGACTCCAGGGTTGGTGCTCTAGTCACTACACCACCTAGATGCCTCCACTAACTTCCTTTTAGGAACCTGGCGTCTGAATGGCCCTAACTTGCTTGTCAAACGTCCCATATCCCTGTTGATTGCACTCTCATATCAATACCCTACTTCTTCCTTTCTAAAAAATATTATGTTGATAATATATAAATTTTTATACTTACCTTCTTTTTAAAAAAAATATCATTATCACTTCCCATTTACTGTCCTTTCCTCCCTAAAATATATCATCCTCTTATAACAAATAAGTATAGTCAAGCAAAACAAATCTGCCTGAAAATGTTAGCTTGCCTCTTCATCTCTAAGTCACCCCTCATCTGCTGAGAGGTGGAAGGCATACTTCATGATCTGAAATCACGACTCACTAGACAGAATTTGGATATCTTTCAAAGTCGTTTTCCTATACATCATTATGGTCAATATGTATGTTCTCCAGGTTCTGTTTATTTCATTCTGCATCAGTTCGGAAAGTCTTTCCAGATCCCCTTGAATTCTAGTGCTTTCATCTCCCTCTGTTGATCATCTCCAACTTACTTTGTATATAACTTGTTTGTACATAGTTATTGGCAAGCTGACTCCCCCATTACATTGAGCTTCTTGAGAGCAAAGACTGGTTTTTGCCTTTCTTTGTACCCCCCACCCTACTATGTGCCTGGCACATACTAGGCACTTAATAAATATTTGTTGACTATCTAACACATCTTCCCAATTTTCTCCAAATCATTTGTATTCATTGTTTCTTAAGGTAGAATGACATTCCATTACATACTATAGTGCAATGTAATCATCCCTTCACAGATCGACACCCATTTTGTTTTTCATTCTTAGCTACTCTAAAAAGCGTCTTTATAAATATTTTTATACATATAGGATATCCCAAAAATCTTGGTGCAGCTTACAACTTTAATAACTTTAGAAGTTTAAATGCTACATACCTACAAAACATCACTTAAAAGTTTAATTATTAGAGAAGTGTATAAAGTGTATAAAGTGTAAAAAGAATATATTTTGTATATTCAAAGTGTATAAAGAATTGAAATAATTAAACTTTATTCATTTTTTCATATTTCATTTTCCCCAATTACATGTAAAAACAATTTTTACATTGATTTTAAAAAATTTCTTATATATTTATTTAGTTTTATGATTTTTGAATAATATATTTTAATGCTAATTTAACCAGAATGGAGCATTCTGTATGCAACAGTTTCTGGTTAACATATTCTCAGACTGGTGAATTGGTAACAGAGATCTTCTTGTTTGGTCCAACCATTCTGGAAAGAAATCTGGCACTATACCAATGGCATCATTAGTAGGTATATACCCTCAAAGATCAAAGGCAAAGGGAAATGATGTGTATGTACAAAAATATTAAGAGCAGCACTTTTTGTTGCAGCTCAGAACTAAAGACAACATTTGGACCAATTCAAAACTTTTCCAAGAAGGCATTGGTGTGTGTGTCTGCCTGTTTCCTCTGCAGTATTTCTAGACCTGACTTTTCCAAGGATATGTTTCCATGATACGAGGTCCAGATTAGATGAAAAGGTTTTTTTTTTTAATCCATCATTTGTCTGGCTAATAAATTCAATTCAGCAAATACTTAAATGCCTATTACATGCATAATTATTGGGCTAAGTGCTGGGAGATAGAAAAACAAGTAGAATGGAATCCCTGTTCTCAAGGAGCTAAAGCACTAAGGATTCAAAATGAGGCAAAAGATAGTCCCTGACCTCAAGGAGTTTACAGCCTAATGGGGGAGCCAACACACAGGCATATATCTACAAAGCAAGCTATATACAGGAAAAATAGGAAATTTTTAAAACAGGAAAGGAATTGAAATTAAGTGGTTGGGGAAGACTTCCTGTAGATGATGGGATTTTAGTTGGGACTTAAAGAAAGCCAGAGAGGTCAGTAGTCAGAGCAAAGGAGGGGGAAGGGAGAAGACCCAAGTTTGTCCCAGTCTAGAAGCCCCCATTTATCCCCAGCAGTTCCTGGCCTAGTTGTGCCCTTGAGTCAGTCCAGAGCCATACTGAGGAGGCAGGAGGTAGTTTTAATAAGAGAGCCCCTCCTCTACCTCCTTCTCCTTGTTATTACTCCCAATCCAGTTCATCACATTGCTTAGATGGCGGTCTGGATTTCCCTTAATTCCCATCATTGACTCACTGGTAACCAACTTTTGGAGTAAAATACTTGCCTTAAAAATCAAATATTGGCAAATTTGTTTGAACAAAATAAGGACTCTATAAGAATTTATGGAATGAATGAATCGTATGGTAGATCCAAAATCTTTCATACCTGAAGATTAAGTCCAGGGAATCTAATTAGTGGTAGTTTAGGTGGAGGGGGAAAGGCAGGAAGGATCAGTTTCTTCCCTTCCCTAAGCCCTATTCCTTAGTGACATCAGGGAAATAATCATCTTTCTAGAAGCCCCACCTCTGGAATCCTCACTAAGTGGCTTAGAATCATGGGAATGTGTGCATCTTGCTAGAGATGACTTTGTTATTCCACCCCGACATCACTCCCAAAGAGCTACAGTATTCTCAGTGTGCTGCCTAGACTGTCACCCCCTTTCATCATTGCTGTTCCCACCACCCTGCGCTTATAAAATGCTATTAATGACCAACTGTCTACCAACTCCTCCTTGGCTTACTTGGAATTGGGAAGGGTAGAGCTGGAGAAAGTGTTTGATAAATGGTTTTTTTGATTGATTCATTCTCTAGGCTTCCCAACTGGACCACAATGCTAGGGCCACAGCTCTGCTAGGTTTGTACCAATTTACGAGAACATGGGTCAGTCAATTGAAGGCTATGCCAATATAGACATTGACCCTGAACCTTTGAATCACCTGCCTCCATCAATATGCCCTTCAGTTACTCTGTCTAGATTTGTTCCTCAGTAGTTAGCATGTGCCGATTCCCTCCTACTCTCCCCATCTCTATGATATTGAATCTCCAGTTGCTGATCAACAAACCTCACTCCCCAACCTCAGCTGTCTGCTCCCTCATTTCATATTCCTTTAACCCTACCTGGCCCCCAGTGTCACACACCAGATCTACCTCTCCCCTCCACTATGCTCCCTGGAATACTTGCTTACATTTAACTTTTTCCTTTCTCACTCCTTACATATTTTGGCACTCCCTGAAACCTGACTCCCTTGATGATACTGCTGTCCTTGCTACTTTTTTCTGCACTTTCACTCATATCCCTGACTCACTGGTTGTGACGGTGGTGTCAGTACTCCTGGCTCCCTACTGACATTTCCAGACCATCTTTTTACCTTCATCGTTCATCTACTTCTTTTCCTTTGAAGATCTTTCAATCTAAATTTACCATCCAATTCAGATTCTGGCAGCTGTTACCTACAAACCTTACCTCCCATTAACCATATCTCTCCACTCTCCCCCAAGACGTTTTCCTTCCTTTCGCAATGATTTCAGTGCCTGACTCATGCTTTTGTTCCCTCCACTCCATTTTTTCCCTTATTCTAGGGAACTTCAGTATACATCTTGATTATTCATTCAAATACCCAAACTTGCCCTTTCCTCACTCTATTCATACTTCTCCACTCTACCTCAGCTGGTCAAGCAATGTCCCCATTCCCCAACTGATAAATGGTCAAAGGATATGAACAGGCAATTCTCAGAGGTAGAAATTAAAGATATCTATAAGCATATGAAAATATGCTCTAAATCACTATTGATTCAAGAAATGCAAATCAAAACAACTTTGAGGTACCA